>CADEHL010000677.1:3583250-3964417 GCA_902827135.1 Harpagifer antarcticus | reverse complement strand
CTCTTCTTCTCCATCTTTACCTGCAGGTGCCTACCCTCGACTGTCTCTGAGCTTCAAGCTGAAGAGAAACATCGGGTACTTCATCCTGCAGACCTACATGCCCTCCATCCTCATCACCATCCTGTCCTGGGTGTCCTTCTGGATAAATTACGATGCCTCGGCTGCCAGAGTTGCATTAGGTACGATGTTTGACCTCCCCTCTATGGCTTCACCGTCACTCACATGTCCACAGTTTTCTAAACATTTGCAAGCAATTATCAATCGCTGTACACCGCGCATTTCACACTCTAGTTATGTAAGATGTATATGATTGATGGCATCCAGTCCCCTTAGAGATGGTGTGCAGTTGATTGAATATTTGTGGAAGATCATGTCAAGTTCATGTGATTTACCGCTCTGGGAGCTGAGGGGGTGATATGTGGGGTGTAGAGGATCTGACCTTTAAAAGTCCGTTTTATTTAAGATTATAAAACCGACAGAAACTGATCCTTTCCTTACCAGTGTGATGGAGGCCTTAGAGAAGGACATTGTTTTAGAGTTGAAGCCACACCAATATCTATTTTATATTGACAAAGGATCAAATGGTGTTTTTTAAGTGAAAAACGTTGCTCATGACAAAAAGAAAGCTAGTAACTACAGCACGGTGAGTAGAGACATTATTTCAGACTTCTAAGCAAAACAAACACACAAACAAATTGACTTCAAGACCAGTGAACAAGAAGTGGTAAAAGGCTGATTCATGTTAGGGTTAAGGACACATTCCTGCACCACTCTATTGTAAGTTATTAATGTTCTGATTGCTGCTAGATCACTTCATAACGGTTCTACCCAATCACAGGCAGCAGGGCGGGTAATGGCTATGCTTCAAAATAGACAGATTAGCCACCTTGCTTGAGTGTCCCTGCATTTATGTTTCAGCACCACAACCCAAGTATTATTTCAGCCCTAGTATTAGTTTAATGGCCATTCAAAGAAAACAAGATGCTTTTTATGCATTTTTGACCTCTTTTTACACTTTAGTTTTAAATATGAAACTTTTATGGTGTGTTACGTTCATGTGATGTATTAGGAGATCTAAGACTTTCCATTTGGCCTGAGGACTGAAACAAAGAGGAGGCTCATTTCACCTCTGGAAAACACCCCGCCATCTCTAATGCATTCACCTCCGCCTTAATGGGAATCCTCGTTTATCATGAGTTTGTAAGAAAGAGCCTGTTATTGCAGCATTCAGCTGTGGAGATTATGTGACGTAAAGATGGAAGGTTTTATGATTTAAATCTCCTTAAGGTCAGACGCGTTCAGGTTTCAGGTCTATGCTGTAAGAGAGCATTTACAGTTATTATCCAAATTCAATCACAGGTTTCCATTCTCTCTGCCATGATGGTGGGTTCGCTGAGGAACACTTGCGGTACACATATTAAAACAGCATTATTACATTTCCTTTTGATGATGCTTTTATCCATAGCAACTTACAATAAAAACATGTATAAACAGTAGAAAATTACTTTTAAATTGGCCTTTAGAGGGATGGTTCAGATTGTTTTAAGTGCAGTTACAGTCTTACCCTAACCCTAACCCTAACTACACTATTGGTTGACTTTGTTGAGCACTATCTAATCCCGTTAAAACACAAAGTCACACAATAACACAATGTAACCAAGCGATGGAGACAACTGTAGACCAGCAACTGAAAGGTAAAATGACGGTTCTTCTCAATGGATTCTGGTGGATTTTCCGAAATTGTAGCTAACAGCTTCAGTTTCCGTCAGAATTGGCCGTCTGACAGCTGATGTGAAAATATTCCAATTATAGCATACACTTTAAATGATAATCAACATTTGGAGCACAGTTTACCGAACAGTTTTGCTAATGGCTTGGAAATGGAAAGGGAAATTGACTATGATGATCGGAGTGTTTTAACAAATGGCCGTTATCATCTACAAGAGCTCATCTCTGTTCATACCTTTAGCCGATGTTACGTCAGAGAAAACAGTGAACTATATATATGTATTATATTTCTATATTATATAAATCTTCAGGTCTTGGTTGAGTAACCGTCTCCTCCGAGTTTAGATTCTTGCTCTTCTCTTTGTTCTGCAGAAATCAATGCAGTGCTCTTAACACCCCCACACACACTGTACCTCACTGTACAGAGCAACGGTTTTTCGTTAAATTACGTAAGTCTGAGTGGACAGAAATAGACACACCGTCCAGGTCGGTGAGCCATCCAGGAGACACAAAAACAACTCAGACACATTTACTGTTGATGGTGCACATTATCGAGAGAACTGCTACACTGCTGTTTATCCTGCATCTGCTGAGTCTGTTCACTTCCTGCTAGATAAAGTCATCAAACTCGACAAGGAGAGGCATCAACAAACTTTCATCTGAACCCTTTTCGAGGCTTTATCCTTAGATTTTATGATCAGGTTTAATGGAGAACCTCGGCTGATTTAAATGTGTTGTGTTGAGACTTTGATAGTACCTCAGTGCTCTCTCTTAAAATGTCTATAAGAGCCAGCACACGCTGTATTTTGTTTTCATCACTTCTGGCAGGTTTTATTTCATGGCTAGAATCCAGTTTTTCTTCTGGCTTTGGTGTGTTCAAATCAGAATTTGGAAATATATTGATGCTAAAAGAAAATGTGTTGGAGTGTATTGCATGAGCGTTTGAATAATGAATAAAATATAACTTTAACAAAAACCAAAATTCAAAGACATTTTGGCCAGGTTATTCTTACAATTTTTAGATCTGGATAGTCGTATTATGGTTAAACATCCTCTGTATTTTTTCACGACCTAATTTTTTGGTATTTCCGGGTTGATTTTGGTCTTTTAATTTACAACTGGGTGATTCTTTGTCTCATTTTCCTCCAGGGATCACCACTGTCCTGACCATGACTACCATCAACACCCATCTGAGAGAGACTCTGCCCAAGATCCCGTACGTGAAAGCCATAGACATGTACCTGATGGGCTGCTTCGTGTTCGTCTTCCTCGCTCTGCTGGAATATGCCTTCGTGAACTACATCTTCTTTGGAAGAGGCCCTCAGATGCAGAAGAGGCTGGCGGAGAGGGCGCAGAAGGCCAACAATGATCGGGAGAATTTAGACAGATCCAGGGTAAGAATAATTTTTAAAACACCAGAAAGTCAGGTTACAATCTCTTAACTTCCCAAAGATAAGAACAGAAAAACTGTTTTTAAGAGTGGTTAGCAACCTTTTCACCTATCATAAATAAGAAACCCTTGACTTTTTATGCTCTATGTTATGCACTTAACTTGAGAAATGTCCGAGTTGGGTTAGCCAAGTGATCATAAGTCATTGTGTATGACAGCAATACAATTTTCGTTTCACTTGTATAACGTAATAAGTCACTATATGATAATTTATTGGTTAATTAGATAAATTAATTGATCTGCTTTGGGGTAAATTCTTAATATAAACATTAATACCTAATTTTGCACCTGGCTAGATGGTTCATTGCACAATTCACAACTTTAGGTTTCTCAGAATCACTTTCATATCCAAGAAAAATGTGTGTTGTACCCAAAATATCTAGCCATGAAATGAATTGTCAACACTGGACATTTCTGGTCGATACAGTGGAACAACTTCCTTTTCCTCCCCGTGTACTTAACGTAATGATTCTCACCTAAATACACCTGACCAAAGCTCAGACAGAGGGGTATCTCTTTGTGTTTCTCCTGGATAGTCCCTTCTGGAACGAGGCAATTGCAAGTCTTCGTCTGTAAAACAGTCCAATCAGGTTCACGAGCGGCGCCCGTCTCGCAGGGTGAGTGTCTGTCACTGCCTGTGGTGTCACATCAGTCAAATGTGTGACCTCCTAATCAAAAACAACATATTTCATCACATCTTAATCTGCCATTTCTGTCAGAATCACCATATCATAAGAATATCATCCTCTTTAATATATTTGTAGTGTTTTATTGTCTTTAAGTGTAACACAAATGCAACCAAACTACTGAACAGAGACATATTAAACAACAAGGGAAGTCCTGCCCCTTTTTGGAGTACCCAAATGCTTACTTTAGAAAAATAATAACAAAAGTCTAAAGACAAGGGACAAATCCTTTGTTTGTCCAGCCATGATTAAAACATGAAATAATTTGCAGTTTTATTATTATTATTTAAGTAAAGTCGCAGCTAGCTGTATCATAAAAGGGGTTAGAATTGTAATTAAAAATTGCAATTATTTCAATCTAATCTTATCCACAGCGCCATAGGAATAAAATCTTAGCTAAATAAAGTGGACTTTTTCACACAAGCAAATAAGAATGAAAGTAATTACTGAGTTTGACTTTTGCCTGTAAACTATACATTGGTGAATTCACTTTCAAGTAATTGTTTTTATCAATTGATCAATGAAACCGAATCACGACTATAAGATTCCATTGACAGACAATAAACTATATTTTTATTCAAACTATCTCCCAGTCCAACATTAACATGAAGTCTGATATGGGCCTTAGCGTAGAAAATGACTAGTGAGAGTATGTAAATAAATATTCACCTTGTCACTTCCTCTCATGTCTCGTAACCACGCCGTTCGATGACTGTGTACATATTGTGCTTCTATTTTTGCCACCATGTCTGAATGATTTATAGATGTTTTTCAGTGTGTTTTTGTGTGGGAAGCAGTAGCTGTCATGACATTAGTATTACAGCCAACCTTGAGCTTAGAAGTGATTTAACTTTGGGACAGGAAACCTGGTTCTGGAGGCCGTAATCCGTCAGCCTGCGAGACGGCGGCGGCTCGACGCTCGCTGCACATGTGTCATTAGTCACCGCAGCCTCATTTTTTAACTGCTCTCCTGTCTGTTGTGCTCAGGTCGACTCCCAGGGGAACATTTTACTGACAACCTTGGAGATCTACAACGAGGTGGGAGGGAATGAGATCACCACCAGGGTGTGCGAGACCCACAACTCTTCCTCCATGGTGTTCGACAACTCTGGGGTCCAGAACAGGAAGCCGAGCGAACCGCGCTCCAGCCTGGAGAGGAACGTACATTCGAGGAGAACGCGTCTGCAGAGAAGAACCTCTCAGCTCAAAATCAAAATCCCAGACCTGACGGATGTGAACGCTATCGACAGAATGTCACGGATAATATTCCCCTTCAGCTTCACCCTCTTCAACGTCATCTACTGGCTTTACTATGTCAACTAATGCACTGGTGTTTGTTTTTTTAAACACACGTCTGTGTCATTATGTGAAGAACATAATATTACACTTTTTTATCATAGCGAGACTTTGATGAAAGAGACAGATTCACAGTCACAAGGATTTAACTACAGAAGATGTATTTTACAAAGACTTTACTGAACTGTATCTCTGCTCTATGAAGAGCTGGGACATTGTATGTCTTTATGAGAGAGAATTTACTGCTTATACTTACTGCTTTAGATTATGGGGTCGCTGTAATTCAATGTTTTGCTAATGGACAAGACAGCTGACGAAGACTCTAATAATTATTTTACTCTTATTACAGTCGCCTGTCAATCTGCACAAGGACAAATATTATCATGTAAGCATAGACTCTGAGTTTATGGTATGATTTGCAACAAAACTAGATTGAAACGATTGTTCAACATTTTGGGAAAATTTGCTTAATCCCTTTCTTGCAGAGAGTTAGATGAGAAGAATGGTAGCAATTTTCTTGATCTCCACCTATTATCCCCCCCTACAAAAATACCTCATCATGTTAAATTACAGAAAAGGAGGTCTAATGCCAGCAGTCAATTAGCTGAGCTTAGCCTAGCATAAAAAGTGAAGGCAAGGGAAAACATTTTAGCGTATTCCCTAAAATGTTGAAGTCTTACTTTAATTCGTTTTGGAGTCATTGACTGTTTTCAGGTTCTTTTGTAGTGGATACCGGCACTGCTGAGTCTTTGCTCCAGTCGGGGTTAAACACTGAGTTCAGTTGTCCAACAGTAACTTTGATTTCAAAGCGGATGAAATCCATACCAGCATTTTATAAATATCTCCTCCTTGTTGAGGTGTTGTTCTGTCATCCACAGCCAATATCGAAGGGATTATTTTGACATTTTTGTAAATATTCTTCTTCGCATTCTTACGATGAATTTCAAAGTCAGTTAGCTTTTTCCTTAGCTTAGCATAAAGGTTGGAAACAAGGGGAAAGATATAGCCAGTTTATGGCCTAATAAAACATCTAAAGCTAACTTTCAACCTTTTTAATCCCATTTGGTAAACTCATATATAAACACAAATGTAAAACGTGCAATAGCTATTTCTTGGCCGAACAAAGAGATTTCCAATACATGTCCTTTTTAGCACTTCTACGATTTGGGAATTGGCACAGAGCCAGGCTAGCTGTTTCCCTCTGTTTACAGTGTTTATGCTAAGCTAAGCAAATCTGCTGCTGGTTGTAGCCATAGATATATATATATTAGATATATATGGATATAAACACTAGATGACTCACCCACGCTGCTGGCCAATGGAGACCGACGTTGCCACATGGCGGCCATCTTGCCACATGCAGCTTGCTCATTCATAACATTATGTCTCTGGTGCACTATTGAAATAACCGTAGATTGCTAAATTTTCAACCAATTTTCAAACGATTTGGTTTGTTATAAACATCAAAGATGTACTCATGATACTGCATATTTATAATTATAATCATGAACTCTTTTTTTTCAACATGTCTTGTTGTCTCCTGTATCATAGCCATGCTAACAACGTTTATAATAAACCAAACCGTTTGTAAATCAGTCAAGATTTAACCGAGTTAAGAGTATTTGTGTGCAGATCCCTCACCTCACAACAGCTGTAGCAGTAGTTGTTGACTGTGGCAAGATGGCCACCGGTGAGCTACGGTGGCGACTCCCCCTTGAGCCATCTAGTGTTTATATATATCTATGGTTGTAGCTTCACATTAATTGTCTTACTTCTAATGAGAAAGTGAACGAGGGTATTCCCCAAAATATCAAACCACTTATTTGACATTTACAGTCACCCGTTAACTGTTACATTTCAGTGTGCAATGTCATATATCCAACCAGTAGAACATTTTCTGTGACATGAGCGTTTATTCCCAATACTTTTATAGTAACATGTATTATCTTATCAGTTTACACTATTTCACTCTTTGTGCTTTCAGGACTTCTCTGTCTCAATCTTTTATTGATTTTGTGAAAAAGGTATTCAATTCACATGCCGATTTCTTTTTTCTTGGACACCGCATGTTGGACCGTCACGTTGATTTGATCATTTCCATCCATTCTTGGTTCTCTGTGAAATGTAATGTAACTACACATTTTGTCTTTAGTTCGCATGAATTACAAGCCTTTGTTGTCAGCAGTGATTTTTTTTGTCCTACTTCACACAACAATATATGTTCCTAATTGTGTTGTAAATATAATAACAAAAACTGAAACGTTGACTTTAATTAAATGTACTATGTCAAGAGATTTCACATAACTGTCTTAGGTTTAAAAAAATGTAGGTTGAACTTAAAGGTCCCGTATTATACTGGATTTCATCAATATATTATAGGTCTCAGATATATACAAAACATGTCTCTGAAGTGTTTGACTCCAAACACCAAACAGATCATTGCAGCATTACCCATAATCCCCTCTGTTTCAGCCCAGTTTCCAAAGTGCTGATTCTCTGTCTGTTTCTTTAGATGAAAATAAGGAGCCCCTCCCCACGCCCCTCTGAGAGAGATTTGGTTAAAAAGAACACAATGGTGCTCTAGGAGGAGATTCAGGTGATAAGGTGGGGGGGGGGGTTACCTTGGTTGCTGATTGGCTAATGGTTACACAAGGCAAAACATCGTTATGACATCATAAAGTGGCCAAAATCTGATCAGCTCATTTTCAGACAGGTTTTTATAGAAATGGATCAGGACAAAAAGAGAAAGAATCTTTGTTCCTGAAACTTTCAGAGTCTCTTTACACAGAGGGGACACATGTTGATGTAGAAGAGACATGAAGAAGAGGGGACACATGTTGATGTAGAAGAGACATGAAGAAGAGGGGACACATGTTGATGTAGAAGAGACATGGAGAAGAGGGGACACATGTTGATGTAGAAGAGACATGAAGAAGAGGGGACACATGTTGATGTAGAAGAGACATGAAGAAGAGGGGACACATGTTGATGTAGAAGAGACATGAAGAAGAGGGGACACATGTTGATGTAGAAGAGACATGAAGAGAGGGGACACATGTTGATGTAGAAGAGACATGAAGAAGAGGGGACACATGTTGATGTAGAAGAGACATGAAGAAGAGGGGACACATGTTGATGTAGAAAAGACATGAAGAAGAGGGGACACATGTTGATGTAGAAGAGACATGAAGAAGAGGGGACACATGTTGATGTAGGAGAGACATGAAGAAGAGGGGACACATGTTGATGTAGGAGAGACATGAAGAAGAGGGGACACATGTTGATGTAGAAGAGACATGAAGAAGAGGGGACACATGTTGATGTAGAAGAGACATGAAGAAGAGGGGACACATGTTGATGTAGAAGAGACATGAAGAAGAGGGGACACATGTTGATGTAGAAGAGACATGAAGAAGAGGATTTTGCATAATAGGTGACCTACCTTTAATAAAGTTGCTTTCAACTTTCCTAAAACAGTTGTGTGAAATTTCTTGACATAAAACCTTTAATAAAAATCATCGTTTCATTTTCAGCGTAGATGAAGTGAAGTGCTACAAGTGACGAAGGAATATGTTTTTTTTTATCCGTGTCTCCAAAGCAACCACTGTTGGCACACGGCTCGCTGCGCACCATCTGCACCGCCTGGTTGAGCGGCTCGCGGCGCGTAGGAGTGACACCACCTGTCAGAAGTCTCGCTCAGCGACACCCGTGTGCAGCTGCCTGATGGAGCCCAGCATCCTGTCACAAATCAAACCAAAACGCACAACTAATGAACCAGGCTTCATATTTCTGATGTTTCTGCTGTGTGTCATGAACAAAATATACAAAAGAGGACAGATTGGACTTAAATATTCTCTCAATCCTTCAACCCGTCTCTAGTGAGCATTCATAAGTGGGCAATAAACTGATGTAAGAAGTGATGTAGTAAGATACATTGGAAGTAATAAATACAAAAAGGAGGCTGATTTTCCTTATACAAATACCACTTTATCAAATAAAAATAACAAAAGACAGAAAAACCCTAAAAGCTAAATCCATTTAAAGAGTACAGACGCTGATATCCACCATATTTAAATGAGACTTTCATGTAAGCCACATGAGGATAACATTTAGAAAAGTCATAGGATCCTGAGAGTCAGTAAGATTCCTATTTAGAGGAACATGAATGTCTCGACCAAAGTTCATGCCAATTCATCAAACAATTGTCGAGATATTCACATTTGAATCAAAGCGATGGACCGTTGGAGCGACCAGCATTGCTACAGAAATTCACTTAAATTGGCGCTGATATCTGAAATATACTTCACAACCCAAAGATATGGTCAGAAATAAACCCGGCTGTGTTCCCACCTTTCATATATCATGTGTTATTTACTGTTACAGCATAATAAAGTCAAAGCATAAATGATATCTTCCTGCAAGAGGCAATCTTCCTGTAGGACCTCGTCAGCAGAAACACACTGAAGGACTATAACAGAGACATGATGGCTGTTATATTATACAATATGAGTACCAACGATAGGGAGGTCACAGCGGATCTCAAATCACCAACATGGTATCATTTTCATAAACCGCAAGTCAACAGTAATCCTTTAGTTATCTGCATACATTTGTTAACACTCAGCTGTTTTATATTCAGACCAACATTCGTCATTGTAATATAGTTTCTGCCTCTTCTTGTTCCTAAAGTTGGGATTGTTGCAGTGTGGGATTTGTGGATTTGTCTGCATGATATCCTGCAGCTGCAATAATTCAAATGGAAAATTGCATGTGATTTATAGTCACACATTTCATAAATGTTAAGCAGGTGTGTGTGTGTTGTGTGTGTGTGTGTGTGTGTGTGTGTGTGGTGTGTGTTGTGTGTGTGGTGTGTGTGTGTGTGTGTGTGTGTGTGTGTGTGTGTGTGTGTGTGTGTGTGTGTGTGTGTGTGTGTGTGTGTGTGTGTGTGTGTGACTGTGTGTGCTTTACATTATGATGATGTGACTGTCTTACATCAGCATGACATCTGGATTCTTCTGCTCTAAATGTCTCAGTTCTGGAGACAGATGAGATTAATCAGCCAACTGGATGAAACGACTTCCTGGAAGTAATGACTAATAACCATTGATGAATCAGGAATATTGTACTGTACATTCAGCATTCCATATTGGCTGTGTCCTGATTCAGTACTTTGCTTAGTGCACTGCCTTGTGTCCTTCTGCTGTGCCCTTAGATGATGATCTATTAGCTAGCTCAACGTCATCATTGGTGAAGTAATGGGTAATGAATCCTAAAACCTGGAAATTATGATCATTTGACCACACTAGAAGTCAATGGTTTTTAAAGGTGTTTTTCATCAATATATTATAGGTCTCAGATATATACAAAACATGCTCGAAATACCAAACAGATCATTGTAGCATCCCATAATAAAGATATACTAGTTATGGATGGCATTAATGTTGCCTCCAGTGAGACTGTAAGGAATCTTGGTGTTATATTTGATCAGGACTTATCCTTTAACGCCCACATAAAATCAATTTCAAGGACCGCCTACTTCCATCTACGTAACATTGCAAAAATCAGGCATATCTTGCCTCAAAACGATGCAGAGAAACTAGTCCATGCATTTGTTACTTCAAGGCTGGATTATTGTAACTCTTTATTATCAGGGTGTACCAAGAAGTCAGTCAAGTCGCTTCAGCTGATTCAAAATGCTGCAGCTTGTGTACTAACCAGAGTTAGGAAAAGGGACCACATTACTCCTGTTCTGGCTGCCTTACACTGGCTCCCTAAAGAACACAGGATAGAATTTAAAATTCTTCTTCTCGCCTACAAAGCCCTTAATGTGCAGGCGCCATCTTACCTTAAAGAACTCATTATACCCTACTGTCCGACTAGGGCATTGCGTTCCAAGAATGCAGGGTTGTTGGTTGTTCCTAGAGTCTCTAAAAGTACAATGGGAGCCAGAGCCTTTTCTTATCAAGCTCCACATTTGTGGAATCAGCTTCCAGTTTGTGTTCGGGCGGCAGACAGCCTATCCGTTTTTAAGAGTGCGCTTAAGACCTTCCTTTTTGATAAAGCTTATAGTGATAAAATAAAATAATCTAATACGTTGTGCCTCTTCACCTATACATTTTAGTTCTTACTCTTTCACTTGAATCCTAAAAACTTAGATCTTATATTTAAAACTTTATCCAAACCTTTCCCCTCTATGACCTCTCGAGGTTCTAATAGAGGGTAACAGGTTGCAGAGAAGGCCTAGCCCGGCCCGGGAGTGTGGAACGTAGCCACAGACCTACACCTTACCTCTAACCAATTCAGGTTCCAGTGGAGACCTTTCTCCCTGTGTGCCTCTCCACCTCTGTTTCCTACTTCTTATTTGCTACACTTTTCCCTCAACCTATCCTAAGGGGGCGCATGTATGTAGACACGTTAGTTTAGCTGCTATAGGCTTGGACTGTTGAGGGGGGCACCTTACTCGGTCTTTCTGGCTGTTTGTACCTGTGTACTCTCATGTTCCGATTAACCCAGTTTCCCCAAAATCTCTTTTTGTGTCCATATATACGCCGAGATCCTGAGTCGAGGCTAATCCTGTTGCTGTGGTTGTGTGTCCTGGATCCTCTATCCTGAGCACTGGATCTGAGTCCTGGACTTCGAGTCCTGGCTTAACCGGTCTCTGCAGTCCTGCCAGAGTCTCACCATACTACTTCCCTGATGGCTCCCACAGGATTGTTGACATCCTCGTGGATTCATCTTATTATTATAGACACATGCATTTCCAAACATTTGGTCTACCTATGTTGTAAATGTATCATCTTTCCGATTTACACACGGCATCTATTGCACGTCTGTCCGTCCTGGGAGAGGGATCCCTCCTCTGCTGCTCTCCCTGAGGTTTCTCCCATGTTCCCTTTAAACTGTGGGTTTTCTCTGGAAGTGTTTCCTTGTACGATGTGAGGGTCTAAGGACAGAGGGTGTCGTATTGTCATACTGATATTCTGTTCCACTGAGACAAATGTAACATTTGTGATATTGGGCTGTATAAATAAACATTGATTGATTGATTGATTGATTGATTGATAATCCCCTCTGTTTCAGCCCTGTTTCCAAAGTGCTGATTCTCTGTCTGTTACTTTAGATGAAAATAAGGAGCCACTCCCCACGCCCCTCTGAGAGAGATTTGGTTACAAAGAACTCAATGGTGCTCTAGGAGGAGATTCAGGTGATAAGGTGGGGGGGTTACCTTGGTTGGTGATTGGCTAATGGTTACACAAGCCAATAGGCGCTTTCACACCGGAGTACTTTCCCCAGGAATAGTACCGATAGTTCTTGGGATTTTGCCTTCACACCAAAAAGATCTGGAACTAGAACTTAGTTGATGCGAACCTTTTCACCCCCTTTTCAGTCCTTGCTAGAGGTGGTACTTTCCTCGGGAGGAAAAGGTTCCAATTTCTGATTGGCTGGGCGAATTGCAAACCACGGCCCGTAAAACTCAGAAAAGTTTTGTGAAGCCGCCATTTTATTTGCCCAGCGCACAAACGGAGAGAGACTAACATATGGCAACACAAAATAAAACGTGGGAGCGGTGGAGTGATGAGGAGGTGTTGGCGCTTCTGGCGATTTACCCGGGGCTTCGGGTGGCGAAGTTCAGGAGTCCGGAGGGCTCCGGGACTTCGGGAGGCAGTATACGCCGTGAAGTTGTTTGCGGCCTGCCAGTAAACCCAAAGAAGAAGAAGAAGAAGAAGAAGAAGAAGAAGAAGAAGAAGAAGAAGAAGAAGAAGAAGAAGAAGAAGAAGAAGAAGAAGAAGAAGAAGAAGAAGAAGAAGAAGAAGAAGAAGAAGAAGAAGAAGAAGAAGAAGAAGAAGTGACGTCAGCGGCTTCATTTGCCTAATCCTGCCCCAGGGACTTGAACGTGATTTACTAGGACAGTTCTGGGACTAAAGAGTTCGGCGGGACTAAATACTGGGAACTAAGTATGGCAAAGTACTTGGTGTGAAAGCGGCTATTGACATCATGAAGTGGCCAAAATCTGATCAGCTCATTTTCAGACAGGTTTTTATATAAATGGATCAGGACAAAAAGTGAGCAAATCTTTTTTCCTGAAACTTTCAGAATCTCTTTACACAGAGAAAAAGTGGATTTTGCATGATAGGTGACCTTTAAAAAATAAGGTCCGTGTTTAACACAAGCTGAGGAGAATTATATTCTACAACACAAAATACATCAATAAATACCCCACTGGTGCATTAAAAACGTGTCTAAATCAGACGACTAAACGTCATCACGCCCAACATTAGCCGACTTTAGCTTAGCGGTGGTGACGTGAAGTCATGTGACCGTGCTGTAGTTCCTTTGTAGCCTAACGTTAGCTTTTTACTTCAAAAATAATAAAGTGTTGTTAATATGTGGGAGACTATAAAACGGCCGACAAACTGCACCTCAGATAGCATTCCCTCTCGCCTTCTCAGAGACGTTTTAGATTCAGTTGGAGCAAGTATTTTATTAATTGTAAACACCTCCCTTAGCTCAGGATGTGTCCCTGCTGCCTTCAAACATGCCGTGGTTAAGCCATTACTTAAAAGAAACATCTCGACCCCTCCTTTCTCGAAAATTTTAGGCCCATTTCCCAGCTACCTTTTTTATCAAAAGCCCTGGAGAGAGTGGTCTACGCCAGCTGCAGTCTTTTTTAACCACGCATGGATCCACGAAAAGTTTCAGTCTGGCTTCAAACCCATGCATAGCACTGAAACAGCCCTTTTAAGAGTTTTTAATGATCTGCTCCTAGCCGCCGACTCAGGTAGCCCAGCTGTCTTGGTGCTGTTAGACCTGACAGCTGCTTTTGACACTGTGGACCATAGAATCCTGTTGTCACGGCTTGAACAGTCCGCTGGCATCACAGGCTCTGCCCTTGCATGGTTCAGGTCCTACCTGACAGACCGTAGCTTCGCTGTGCAGCTAGGTGCCTTCTCCTCTGCAAAGCCCCTCTTACCTGTGGGGTTCCCCAAGGCTCGATTCTGGGCCCCATCCTTTTCTTACTGTACTTACTACCCCTAGGCTCAATTCTCACAAACCATAATATTCCCTTCCACTGCTCCGCCGACGATGTACAGATATATCTCCCTCTCGAAGCAAGTGTCACACACTCATTACAACAGTTGATGGACTGCTTAACTGAGATAAAATCCTGGCTGAGCAAAAACTTTCTAAACCTCAACGAAAGCAAGACTGAGGTCATCTTTTTTGGACCCCAACCTCCAGCCTCCCAGGTTGATATTCTAGGCTCCCTCCAACAAAACATCCTCCCCTCAGTCACGAACCTTGGGGTGACCTTCTCCAGTACTTTTAAATTCGACAAGCAGGTCAGCAGCGTAGTCAAATCCTGCTTTTTTAAAATAAGACTTTTGGCCAAAACCAAGTCGTATTTATCTTTTAAAAGACCTGGCAAGGGTTATTAACGCCTTGTGACCTCGAGACTGGACTTACTGCAATGCTCTGTATATGGGTATGGACCAGGCATCAATTAAACGCCTGCAGCTAGTCCAGAACGCAGCTGCACGTTTGCTGACTGGCCATAAAAAGCGTGACCACATCACCCCAATTCTGGCCTCACTGCACTGGCTTCCAGTTTCGGTACAGAATTGATTTTAAAATCCTTTTATTTGTTTTTTAAAGCACTAATGGGCTGGCTCCGGCTATATAGCTGAACTCCTCAGCGCTACACCCCAGCCAGAGCTTTAAGGTCTGCTGACCATCTGCTGCTGGTAGTGCCCAAGACCAGGCTCAAGACCCGAGGGCACCGAGCCTTCGCAGCAGCTGGCCCCAGGCTCTGGAACACTCTGCCCCTCCACGTGAGGTCGGCCCAGACCCTAGGGGTTTTTAAGTTCCACACTTAAGACTCACTTCTTCTCTCAGGCCTTCATAGTCAGAGCGGGAGCACGAACTCTGCAATATTCCCTGGGTTGTTTTTATATCTGTTGTAAATTATTGTCTGTATATTGTGATTATAAGTGTTTTTAATGCATGTACAGCACACTTTGGCTCGACCAAAACTCGCTTTTAAATGTGCTTTATAAATAAAACTTGATTATGGATTTGATTTGGATTTGACTATCCTGCTGAACAAAACGTGTGAGTAGCATAAACATGGTTTGCCCCAGAGATTATTATCTGTAATAATCTAATCATTGCACTACTGGTGACGACCAAAGGAAGTGAGGCATGTAGAATTTACCACACTAATGAGTTTGCTGAGACCTAAATTGTGGTAACTGTTGTTATTGAATCCCTTTTAGAGTCGGCATGCTTCACATGAAGATAAACTATTCTCAAATAACACTTTGCTGAGGATTTTACTTTATAATTTCTAACAGGCAGACTGTCAGATGGTGGGCGTAAGTGTCACTCAGAAAAATCAGGCTGTACATATTTGTTCACTAATTGCATGTAAACCAGTTGCATCAGATGGTAGAAGTAGAAAATACATTCTCGTGCAAAATAAGGTGTTTTGAATGCAAAACACAGATAGTTCCTGTCTGTTCCTCACCTCTATGTCCTCAGAGCCTCACCTAATGAACCTGTGTGTGTGTGTGTGTGTGTGTGTGTGTGGGGGTGTGTGTGTGTGTGTGTGTGTGTGTGTGTGTGTGTGTGTGTGTGTGTGTGTGTGTGTGTGTGGTGTGTGTGTGTGTGTGTGTGTGTGTGTGTGTGTGTGTGTGTGTGTGTGTGTGTGTGTGTGTGTGTGTGTGTGTGTGTGTGTGTGTGTGCAATGAAAGCAATAAAGGAAACAAGCCGGGACACTGAGGGAGATAATGAGAGCAAGGCAATAATACATCTTCTCTAGGCATAATGAGACAGGCAGTTTGAATGACTGTACATTCACATGGGATAATTAATCTTAATGAGCGATATTAAAACTGGAGGCGGTGGTATCAATCCCCCCCCCCTGCAGCAGGTCGACCAACAGCCACGAGCCAAAGGGAGAAGCATCTGAGAAATCACAATCATGCATGAGAGAAGTCCAGCATGTTTAGGGTTATTCAATGTGGAAAAAAGCAACTTGTAGAAACAATATTCCTGAAAAGATTAAAAACAGGCTGCTTATAAAATACAACTAAAAAGAAACTAAGGGGTAAAAAGACAACAGATCTTTTGACAGTCCATCACTGGCTGCTGTTGCTAGGAGATTTATGATCTGACTGTCACAAGGATTGGTTTCGGCTTTTCACATTCTAATAAATTAATTTCACATCATTTTAATAATAAAGTAAAAATGCCCTTCTCTTTTAAATGTTTTCATTATTGACCTATTGTCCATATATGTTCGTTTTTCAATATATAAATACCTAGCTACCAATATATCAAGTTAGCAAATGTTAGCTAGCTAATTTGTGGCTCTCGTAATATAAATTATATTTATCATTTGACACCCTATTGTTAGACTACCAGTGCTGACCTGTGGGTACTCTTCTGACATTGAGTAATAGTTTAAACATTGTTGACATTTCATGTTTATTGACAAGCGGCCGCTCTCATACTGCTTTAATACAGCTCCAAACATCATCCGTAAATTCCCAAAAATGCATTATTTGGATAAACGTATCATGTATTGATAATCTAAATGGATAGCTTCTCAACTTGGATAAGTGTTACTTCTTAATAGCAGTCAATTCAGAACTTTAAAAAAGTTCCTTTGGCATTTAAAGGTTGATAAAGCTGGGTAAATTATCCAAAATTATAGCAAATGACTCTCTAACCAAAGTACCAACACATAATAAAGCAATATGGAAGCCCCCTAGAGCAGGTAGCAGCACATCGAAATAATAAAAGAAAAGCAAAGCCAGGCAAAAAATAGCCCAATCATCACGTTGAATAAATAACAAATACGATGTCTTTCACTACATAAAGGCTTGAATGAAGGCTTTTTATGTCCTTATGTGACTTTTTGACCATCCTCTGTTGAAGACTATTAAACTGAGGAGAAAATAAATAACTCAGACACCTGAACTCATGACCTTCTGTGTTTTATTCGCTCCTCTCAGCTGCTGAAGTGACACCAGCTGTGGGCCCAGATGCTGCTGCGGCTGCATTTTCACCCCAGCATCGTAAGAATAGAAGAGAGCTGAAATGTAATATATTCTAATAAATGTGTCATATATAATTACTGAGTTGTGTGATAACTATTAGCCCCTCCTTGGTGGTCCGGTAAAGAAAAAGTATCTCAGTGTGTGTTTACTCTTGAACTCAAACAATGTGTAACCCCCCATAAGTCCTTGTTATATAGACTGTGTGTGTGTCTGCATATTTATGCATCGCAGAGTGTGAAATAATACGTTCTCCAATATCTGCTGCGGTCACACACTTACATGAACGCTGCACTGATGGTTCTTTAATCACAACTTATATCCTTATAAATGCTTTTACCCTTAGTGGGTCTTTTTTGACCCGGTGAGGAGGTTTTCTTAGAGTATCTTTGTAATTACATTTTCTTATCATTTCATATTCCAGCTATTCCTCCAAAAAACATGTTTTGGATATCATGCCACTCTAATTTTAAATTTTATACATTTTAAGAAATTGTAGTTTTTGTATTTCTACCCAAGCTTCCATAAGTGGGTCAAAATGACCTGCATGCATTTTCTATGGAATTCTTTTTCAAAATGTAAAAAAGAAAAGAAAGATATATATATAAAATATTTCTAGTGTGAACCAAAATGTAATACTAAATATTATACAAGTGATTTATTTCTTAACCAAAATGACAAAAAAGGCATAAAAACACATATTATTGTAATACGGTGTCATGCCGAAGAAACTTATTGTGAAAGTTTATTCTTTATGTTAGTTTTGTCATGACCCTTTGTTCTGTGCTTTATGTTAACTAATTCTCCCTCTCATTCCTCTCCATGCTCCCCGCCCCTATCTGTCTCCTGCGTCTGTGATTGTTTTCCCCGGCCTGATTGTTTCCACCTGTTCCCCTTTCCCTGGGTATATATGGTGCTAGCTCCCTCCTGTCCATTGCCAGTTCATTCCTCATTCTGGACCAACGTCCCAGCATACTATGTAATGTAATGTAATACTCCACGGACATCTCACGGACCTTTAAGCTCTTGTTCTTAGTTCTTGTTTTTTCCTCGAAAGAGTGTTTTGTTTTCCCTGTTTTGTTACTGTGCCAAATTCCAGTAAAGTCTTTATTTTTTTAACACTATCTGAGTCTGAGTTTGAGTCGTGCGTTTGAGTTCATGCCTCAGAGTTCACCCCTTGACATACGGGTCCTTTTTGACCCACTTATGGAAGAGTGTAGGGTCCAGTCACTCGTGCATCTAAGGGTTAAAGATTCTGAAGCATAATACTGCTTTTGTATTGTTGTTATTCTATAAATTATGTCAAATTATCTTATTATAAAGAATAAAATAAAATGTTTACATATAAAATTATGTAAACATTTTAATATAAACAAATATATATCAGAATCAAAATCAGAATACCTTTATTCGTCCCACAGAGGGGAAATTTACATTTGTTCCAGCAGAAAAAGAGCCAAAGACAGCTTAATGTTTAACAAGAAGTATGCATAAAAAACAGAAACAAATATTAAATGTTTAAAAAGAAATAAACACAATTTATGAAATACAAAAATACACAGCCTGTAACAGTTCTGAAGATGTATACATATCTTATTATAATAACAAAGTTGAGAGGAGTTCCCCAAGGACTGATTCTCGGGCCACTTCTGTTTAACATGCTCTCATTAAACGTATTATAACAAAAAATAACAAAATAAAATAATTAGGTGTTGTAGAAAAAAACAAATTACCAAGTGAAGATGTGAAGTACCAAATCTACTTTGTATGTTATAAACACTAGATAGTAGAACATAAACATCTCCCCCTTCAGCAGAGGAATGTGAAAACATCTCTGTTTTGACAAACTTTGCACGGATACAATTCAGGATAGTCAAGGTCAGACACTTTATAATAAAACACATTACAGTGTATATCAGGGGGGTCAAACTCAAATACACAGTGGGACAAAAAAAAAAAATGGGTACTAGTCGAGGGCCGGACTGGTTCAATGTTTATTGCAAAACTTATTGAAATGAACTTATTGCATATATTAAACCTGGAACTAACAAAGCTTACATGATTGCCTATAAAAACAACATTAAACATTAAATAATCAGTTGCATTCATTTCTCATGGCTCTATCTGTCATTTCTTATGATTACATTTCTCCACAGGCCAACAACAGCTTCAACAAAAATATTTCCCTCAAAGAAAAAACCAAACATGCCCTGTTGTCGTGAGAGAGAAAGTGCAGAAGGAAACATCCATTGAACTCAGTGTGCTGCTCTGTGATGCTAGCTCAGATACTTGGCATCTCATCTTGGGTGCAAGTTCATCAATGTTTGGGCTCAGGCTCTGAACTGAGGAGACCCTCAGGATGGAGTGAAGGTGTGCGTGCAATATACCGGCGGGTCAGATCTAATAGTAATTAAAAATTATCCTGCGGCCGAAATTAAATCCACCAAGGGCCTGATTTGGCCCCAGGGCCTTGAGTTTGACACATGTGGTGTAGAGTGGGGAGATGGGGACCTTTAGTTATCAATAACAGCTCTCCTAATTGATGATTGTACATGCACCAGGATCCATACTGTCCCAATCAAATCAAGTCACTAATGGATTATTATTATTATTATTATGAGTCACCTGAACATAAATCATGACTTGACAGTTAACAAATAACCTGTGCACAACATGTGACTTAAATACCAGATGGTGTGTGAGAGTCTCTTTGTTTATTTGTCTGTGCATTAACACATTTATCTTACTCTACATCCCTCTGCAGTGTGATTATTTAAGTTTTATTCATTTAGGATTCAGACTCCCATTATGCAGCAAAGGTTGACTTCTCCTTTTACACAGAAACATTAAAGCTGCAGTGGTTCGTGAACACAAAAACAAAAACACCCGTGCTTTTCAACTTCTTGTCAATTTCATGCTTGGGTTTGGAGAAAGGGCTTGGTAAGCAGTTGGTTCGCTCCAGAAAACTCGGCATTAGTTCAAGGTCAGTGACCGGGACTGTGATGACGGATCATTTTTTATGAATTTCACACTGAATGCAGCAATGAAGAAACATCATCATTCATTGTAGAGTAGACTTTACTTGATTGAATTTCAATTTAAATTTAAAGCACTGCAACTACTTTGCACATTGCTTCATGTATATAGTAGCATATGTTTATTTAATGTTTGACTTATTCTGTATATTTAATGTTTTTGTATTTTATAGATATTTTATTGATACATATTTTTCTACTATGGTACGTCTTTTTTATGTATTTATTTATTACAAGTTATTCGTCTTTTTTTTATTGATTTTTGACTTGTGCAATGCTGTCAAAAAAGTTCTTAATATAAACACAACGTCCCAAATCCACTGTTATATAGTTCCCCTTTTCTTTACATCTATTTCATCCTTTAAAAGGTGTCTTTAAAGGTCCCATGACATGGCCATTTCTACTGATCATAATTCCATTGTTGAGGTCTACTAGAATAGATTTACATTGTTCAATTTTCCAAACTCACATTGGTTTCTCACAGCATCTCTGTATAGTATGTGTATTCACTCTCTGTCCTAAACGGCTTGTTGGAGCTCCTGCCCCCCCCTCCCTGTGAGCCCACTGTGCTCTGATTGGTCAGCTCGCCCACTCTGTTCTGATGAGTCCACCACCGTTACAGCGGAACATCAGTGATTATGTGTTACAATGGCGTTAGCAACCAGAAAATGACACCAGTAATGACAAAACAGATGAGAATGCTGCGTGGGGTCTGGGTGCCGTGTTGGCGGGACGTTGTGGGGCTCGCTGCTCCGCCCTTTGAGGCTCGAGGAGCGGACAGTGTGAGCTGGATTACTGGTGTCGTTTCCTGGTTGCTGCGTGGGGTCTGCGTGACTGCGAGACAGCGAGACACCGTGGAACTCAGCCTGAGCACACACACTCACAGCCTGGCTGTGTGCCGAGATCCGCGGAGCCGCGGCTGAGAAAAGATAAGGCTCAGTGAGTGTGTGTGCCGGCGAAGCTCCGCGGAGTACCGTGGCTGAGAAAAGATAAGGCTGAGTGAGACTGTGTGTGTGTGAGGAGCCCCGCGGATTGGTCCATTTGGACCTGGGTATCGTTACGTCACTATACTCAGGAAGAAAACAATGAAAAAGAGAAATGTCCAACGAGGCGTTCTGGGGCAGCACAGACAGGTCTTCTCTGTGTTAGAGTTTTACTCGCTACAGGGTGTACTTTGAGGGTTTGTGACTCTGCAGACCGTTTACATGCAGAAACACCTTCATAACACAAGGGGACGGGTAATAACCGGAAAAGCATGACATGGGACCTTTAAACACCTACTTTTACTATCCTAAAGTTTGACTTGATAGGCTCAGAGTAAATTGCGTTTCTTTGCTAAAACGACAGGGGAATAACTAACACCAGTGTGATTTTGGTGAGATTATGACCATTCTGGCCAAAGTTATAGAGGTGGTGCAAAACCTCTGCAGCATTAACACCAGATTTAGAAGGACTCCTTTAGTATCTCACCTGATGAGCCCAGAGTAAATTGCGTTTGTTTCATTGTTTGCTTAAACTTCCTTAATCACAGCTTTTTGTAACTCTGGCACAACAATTTCCCTTGGGATAAATAAAGTCCTATCTTATCTTATCTTATGACATTTCCCACTTTTTCTCTTTTTACAATTGCAGAAGCATAAACTATCTTGCGCTCCCACTGCAATGACATTTTCTATTCTACATTGACATATCTACGGATGCATTTAACTACGTATGTCTTGTGGTTTGTTTTAAAGCGCTCCATAAATAATTTTGATACCATTGTTCAGTGTAATGTTGAAGTATCTTTATACACGCCTCGCTGCTGCTGTGATGTATTTCCTCTTTTCCCCTTTGCAATTGATTAGACGTCTCAGAATGGAACCTCTTTGGACTCGGCCGTGCAGAGTCAGCAGTCTTCGGCCTTCATCCTCTTCATCGCCTCCTGCTTTTAACGATACCCTCATTATTACAATCAGCAGTAAAGCCCAGGTCTTACAATCTGTTTTGCTTAGTGTATGTGTGTGTGTGTGTGTGTGTGTGTGTGTGTGTGTGTGTGTGTGTGTGTGTGTGTGTGTGTGTGTGTGTGTGTGTGTATGTGTGTGTGTGTGTGTGTGTGTGTGTGTGTGTGTGTGGTTTGTTTTTGGCAGGAGGGTAAATGGATGTGATTAGTCAAGCGTTTCAGCTAGAACTGCAAACAAACGTAGAGTTCAATTATTCTCTGCATCGTACAGTAATGGCAGCTTTAACCATTGTAATATAACCCATGTCTTAAATATCCAGCCTATAATAAGACACATACACACAGTGCATGTTCATAAGTAAAACCTTTAATATTAGTTCATCCAAATTCAGAAATATTAGTTTTTTTTCTCTCTGAGTGAATATAGGACACATAAAGCGCTATATAAATAAAATGCATTATTATTATTATATGGTTGTATCCGCATTTCCATGACTGTATGTATATATATGTGCATGTTTAGATACATTCAAAATGCTGTGAGTTTGATGTTGAAAAAATGTGAGAAACTATGGAAGCCTGTTTGAGCCACAGGAAAAAAAAGAAAAAAATCTCAATATATTGATTTATATATATTTTTCTTTATTGAAACAATTATATCAAATACAGAATAAGGCACATAGACAGGGGTGCACATAACTTTTTTGCCCTGGTTCTCAAAGGAGCACCTGGAGATGTTGCTTGGTGCTCATCCTTAAAATGAAATAAATCATAACTTTTGAGGGGGTCTTTATTTGCCAGACACACGGCACTGAACACACAGAGGTGAACACAGAACACACATGCAGAGGTGAACACAGAACACACATGCAGAGGTGAACACAGAACACACATGCAGAGGTGAACACAGAACACACATGCAGAGGTGAACACAGAACACACATGCAGAGGTGAACACAGAACACACATGCAGAGGTGAACACAGAACACACACACAGAGGTGAACACAGAACACACGTGCAGAGGTGAACACAGAACACACATGATCATCAGCTGGTTATTAATTAACATGCATATTAATAGTATATTGGCTCTTTATTAGTCATTATAAAACACTTATTAATGCCTTATTCTACATGACCATATTCTACAAGTAATCTGTGCATGTTACACTTCCATGTATGAGATCATTAAGTGCCTTGTAACTTCTTCTTTTTATAGTTTCACTCTGTTTGAATGTCAGTGGACTGCAAATAAGTCAATAAAGGAGCATGGCTGCTCATTTCCTGGCTCTCAAAAGAGTTTGGCTGGCTGTTTAATCTCTGTTCATATTGAGACAGTCCAACACATAGAGAGAACAGGACACCTATTGTGTAAGTGCATACAAGCAGGTCACACAGTATGATCACAAATACATAAACTCTGTTAAAAATCTGTTTTATTAAAAAGTACAGGCTGCTATGTGTTCTCAGCCAGAAACTTGACATGTTTTGGTATGTGTGTCTGAACCTCTCTTTAGTGGATCATTAATAAAACAGATATTTCAATGTGAGCTTACTTTGTTCATGTTGAGGTTCATTTCAGTAGTTGTGTGCTATAATGTATTTACAAAGTGTGAAGAGGAGGCAACTTTAGAATAGGGAACCTGTTCAGGTAAATTAGAGTCAAATTACTAGCTTATTGGTTATGAACAAGACTTCACTTTAAAATAGGGAACATATTCTTTAGGGATGTAACGATACCAAAAACTCACGGTACGATAATATCGCGATAACAAGTCCACGGTACGGTATTTATCGCGATATTGAATAATAAAGGGGGGGGGGAGGAAATGTAATTTTTCTTTTTTCAATAACATTTTTTTTACTTGGAAAATATTTCTTTATTAAATAATAAATCTGATTTGTACAGCATTTTAGTAGGATAGTAGTATTTTAAAGTGTCAAAAACAAAGTGACAGTAACAGACTGGAACAAGAAAACCAGTGTGTTTGTCCCTACTAGTACTACCAAACAAAGCAGGCATTTCCTTTGTGCCACTGCATCTCATAAATAAGCAAGGACATTTAATAATCAGACCCTGCAATAAAATAAATCAAGTTTCACTTTAGTTTTTCAAGTAACTCAACTCAAACTCACTCGTTACTCACTCAGCATCATCAGACATGTTTTTAGGAATATGAGAATGTCCACATTTCCAGGTATTTATAAGCTGGGATGTTTGGGCGTTTACAATATCCCCTGCTCTGGAAAAAACTCTCTCACTTGGTAGCCTACTGATGTTTCTGGGACAGCAGAGGTCGGTTTATTTAACAATGACGGAAAAATCTGAAAGCAGTCCGTCATTTTGACAGATTAGAACAAACTCGGAACAGCGCCAACGTTTCCCCGCAGCGAGGCTCTGGTGTTATGCCGTGTTATGCATGCCCTCCAAAAGGAAATGATATAGTTTCCAAACCGTACTTTGCCGTACAGATCAATACATGTCTGGGAGGTTTTGCTTTACGCTGTGCACGCTCCCACGAGGTGCATCATACACACACGGCATAACACCGCCCCCCCCGTTGACAGTTCACAAGCGTGCTCTCTCGTGAACTGTTCAGACCCGACGGGTAATAAGGTATTATGACGGACATTTTACGATCCTGTCTGTCAAAATGACGGACAGCGAAAAAGTCTAACGGCTCCTCAGTGGGACGGAGAGATATGCTTTGGCCATGGGTGACAGCAGTGGGTCAAACTGTGCATTGTCTCTCCACCACTTCAAAAACAATGCAGTTTTTGCCAAGAAGGTGAGGCTTATTGACAGGGCGAGATATATACTGTTGGTACTTGTCAATGTCTCTAGGTGTGTAAATGTAGCCCTGTAAATACGATGTCCTTTTGTGTTATCTGTTGTTTTATGTTCATGTTGTAACCTACTTGCTGCCATGTTGGACAGGTCTCTCTTGAAAAAGAGATTGATGATCTCAATGGGACCATCTGGTTAAATAAAGGCTTAAAAAAAAAGTGTTTTACATTTTTTTTTTTTTTTTAAATCGCGGTAGATTTTGTCAGTCTCACGACGGTATTGGCACATTTATTTACCGCGATATTCGGTATATCGTTACATCCCTAATATTCTTGGATAGAAATACCTAATTTTGAGTTATTTAGACATATTGAGGAGAGCATATTAAGACCAAAGCTCATGTACAACAAATTCCTTACTTGCAATAAATAAGGACTACTTAGGGTTATTGAAGAAAAACTCTCAACTAATGGCCTATTACTTGTATAATATGGTCATGTAGAATAACGCATTAATAAGTGTTTTATAATGACTAATAAAGAGCCAATATACTGCTAATATGCATGTTAATTAACAGCTAGTTGATGGTTAATTTGTGTACCTTAATATGAAGTTGCACCGCTTATATGATGAACATTGAGGTCTATGTTCCTTATTCTGCATTTGACATAATTGTTTCAATAAATAAAATATATATAAGTCAATATATTGAGATAGCTAAGTCAATATATTGAGATAGTAAATCAATATATTGAGATAGTAAATCAATATATTGAGATAGTAAGTCAATATATTGACTTACAGGATTTAAATTTATTTTTCCTGTGGCGCAAACAGGCTTCCATAGAGAAACAGTCCAAAAATGCGCGGAATCAAAAAAGCTTCATAAGAACCATAAGTCTACAGCCTCAGCCTCATGTAGTTGCCTTTAAAATATCTATAAATGCAAAAAAGACATTAAGCACCCTTCAATTATTGTCATTGTAATGTAATTTTGTGTCTTTTTTAATTACTTTGTGTACCATTTTATTTGTTTTACTGTACGTTTTAGTCTTAAATACTTTTGTCAACTTGTTCCAAGCCATCTTTAATGTCCACATCACCTACACACCTCAGTTGTGTAGTGCCGGGAGATATGGGAGTCGGAGGCGGTGCATCGAAGGTGCAAAAAGGGTACTTTAATGAGGAGCTGCACAGGACATGTTGTCGGGTCGCAGCCCGGGTCGACAAGAAGGAGAGAAAAGGAGGAGGACACAGTATATACACCGGAGGTACAATATGCAATAATGTCCGTGCGGAACAAAACCCCCAACCTGTAGTTCCGTGATTGAATTATGTCCCAGTGGTAAAATAGGTGGTCACTACACAAGCCCCCCCAGAATTCAACCATGGACACTATCCCCGTGTCCGGGAGGAAGCACCACAGGGGCCGAGGAGGGTGGGGCCGGGCCATGGGACGGGCCGTCGGAAGGGGGCCGCAGGAGAGGGCAGGGGCTTTAACGAGGGCGAGGGCATCCTCACCGGGGGTGGGAGACGGGCCGGAACGGGGCCGCAGTAGGCGTCGTAAGGGGGCCGCAGTGCTGCGACGTGGGGACGGCGTGAATATCCCGGTGGTCCCCAGCAGGGAGGAGCGCTGCCCGGCCGCAGGCGAGGGCACAACGGCAGCGGGCACAAAGTCCTCGGGAGGAAAGAGCCGGGTCCCCGGGGGGCAGGAGCAGCATCCCCGGGAGGAAGGAGCCGTGGACAGGGGAGAGGCCAGGCAGGGTCCCGGAGCACGCCACCCACGGGCCGATGGCCGCATGGGCGCATGGGCGACGTCCGAAACCATCGAGGCGAGACGAGGTCCAGGAGTGCACCACCCAGGCGTCGATGACGTGAGTGGCGTCTGGAACCGCCGTCGAGGTGAACCGTGAGCCGCGGTAAGAGGAGAGGCCAGGCAGGGTCCCGGAGCGCGCCACCCACGGGCCGATGAAGGCATGGGCACGTCCGAAACCGCCGAGGCGAAGGAAGAGGCCAGACAGGGTCCCGGAGCGCGCCACCCACGGGCCGATGAAGGCATGGGCACGTCCGAAACCGTCGAGGCGAGACGGGGTCCAGGAGTGCACCACCCAGGCGTCGATGAACGTGAGTGGCGTCTGGAACCGCCGTCGAGGTGGCGAAAAAGGTGAGAGTGTCCACACGAGGCCGACCAGACATGGTCGAACCTCCTCTCAGGCACCAGAAAAAGCTCAAAAAGGGCCGTACTGTCCACGGTCAAAAACAGGTGGGCGAAATAGTGAGAGGATTCACACGAGGCCAACCAGACATGGTCAAACCTCCTCTCAGGCACCAGAAAAAAACTCAAAAAGGTCGATAGCCGTTAGCCGTTAGCTGAGGCCGTTAGCTGGCAGCCATCGGTAGCTGCTAGCCGTCGTTAGCCCCACGTGGATAGCTGCTAGTCGTCGCCAGCTAGCGCCGCTGGGACGTGCAGCCGCACGCCCCGAAGAAACAGCCCCATGAGGTAGCAATGGGGTTGCTGGTCGACCCAGCAGGTCGTGCATCGTCCCCCCCGATGCGGGAACGGCGAGCAACGTCTCCAGCCTTCTGCGGAGCACGCCTCAGTCCGCGTGCCGGTGGCAGCCACGGACGTCTCCAAAAAATCCCCGGCATTTCGAGAAAGGAACCTGAGTTCCTTTTGCCGTGTTCGGCTTCGTCCCGGAAACTTCCCAAGACGTGTCAGAGTCACCAGTGTAGTGCTGGGAGATATGGGAGTCGGAGGCGGTGCATCGAAGGTGCAAAAAGGGTACTTTAATGAGGAGCTGCACAGGACATGTTGTCGGGTCGCAGCCCGGGTCGACAAGAAGGAGAGAAAAGGAGGAGGACACAGTATATACACCGGAGGTACAATATGCAATAATGTCCGTGCGGAACAAAACCCCCAACCTGTAGTTCCGTGATTGAATTATGTCCCAGTGGTAAAATAGGTGGTCACTACAGTTGTCAGCTTTAGTTTGCCTGTTTCCTGTTTTGTTTGGAAGTTTTCTCAATCTGTGTCATGTCTGTTTCTACTTCATGTCTTTGGGTGTCTTCCCGCCCTTTTTATCACTGACCATCACCACCGCTAAGCTAGGCGGCTACTGTTGGGCGTGATGACATTTAGTCATTTCATTTAGACACTTGGTAGCAACCACTGTTTTGAAATATACCAGTGGTGTATTTACTGATGTGTTTTATGTAGTAGAACGAAATGTAAAAATCTTGTGTTGCCACAAACCATATTTCAGGCTAACAACATTCAGTCAAAAAAACATTGACTTCCAGACCAGGGAACCATAATGCCGATTAATTTCCCGGTTTAGGACTCATTAGGCGCATTCACACCGCAGTACTTTTCCCACAAAGGTTCATGAGAACTTAGTTCATGAGGACTCTTTAGTTCTCATGAACTAAGTACAGATCACGTTCACACCGGAAAAAGTCCCTGGGGGAGGATTAGGCAAATGAAGCCGCTGACGTTACTTCTTCTTCTTCTGCTTTGGGTTTACTGGCAGGCCGCAAACCACTTCACGACGTATACTGCCGCCCAAAGTCCCCGGCCGGAAGTCCCCGGAGTTGGGGACTGGCTTCAGTAGAAGCTGCTGGGAGTCCCAGCAGCTTCTACTGAAGCCTTCCGAGTAAATCGCCAGAACGCCGACACCTCCTCTTCTCCACCGCTCCCATGTTTTATTTTGTGTTGCCATAAGTTAGTCTCTCTGCGTTTCTGCGCTGGGCTAATGCTAATAATGCTAATGCAAGGATAATAAAATGGCGGCTTCACAAAACCTTTTGGGAGTTTTACGGGGCGTGGTTTGCAATCCGCCCAGCCAATCAGAAATAAGAACCTTTTTCTCCCACGAAAGTCCCTGCTCTCTAGCAGGGACGGAAAAGGGGGTGAAAAGGTTCTCATGAACTAATTTTAGTTCTGGCTCTTTTTGGTGCAAACGTACCATTTCGGAACTATATCGGAACTAAAGTGGGAAAAGTACTGATAATTATCGGTCCGATATTAGGAATTATGACGTCATCCCGATAAACCCGATAAAAGTATTAATAGCCCCGATAATATACAATATATTTTTGGGGTAAAAAAAAAAGAAAAAAATACTGCGGTGTGGGTGGATTGGGATGAGGGGCGCTTGTTTTTTACTCGGCTCCTCCCGTTTTGCCAGTACTGTGGTATTAGTGGTTTAGGAAGAGGGGAGTTTTTCACAAATCCAGCGCTCCCTAACTCACGCCTGGCTGTGACGTAAATGGTGTGCGGCCGTGAAGCCAGCACAGTAAACAAACATGTCGTCGGTAGTATGGGACTATTTCAAAGTTAGATAGTTCGCTTGCTATTTGTATTAACAAATGCAGAGGTTCCACGAGGAGGGAAAAAGGCAACGAGCTATAATACTTCCAACCTGATTACCTGAAACATCGCCATCGCTACGATGGTGTGTTAAAAGCGTACGAAGACGCCGGCGCTGCTAAACTAGCGGCGAATCCAAAGCCAGCTGCAAAGGCACCGGGGCTTTTACCTATCGACGAGGCTTTTGAAAAAGGCAAGAACTTTATTTGGGAAAATAAATATGGTCACTTTGAAGAGTCAAAATTGTTGGCTTTGTTTTGTTCATAGTAGTAATGCTCATGTCATTTGCTCACTACTAGTCTTTTTTTTACCACCAGGTGTGCAAAAACTACAGGTACATTTAATAGATATATATATATATCTATTATATTATTATTATCGGTTATCGGTATCGGTCTTGAGAAGCAGGAAGTTATCGGTATCGGTTTCAAAAAACCGATATCGTGCATCCCTAGTTTTCATTATTATTTACAGCAAGGGTGGGGAACCTTTTTCCTTTCAATTTTTACAACATTCTCCGAGGGCCGTACAAATGATTGAATTCAACCTCTGCTTAAAAAAACTAAAATCACAGCCCATTCATTTCGCCTTTCTTTCATGCTGTGCAAAGAAAAAGCAACCTCTTAATCTAGATATCTCACCATGACTCACGTATGCATGCACGTGCACGGTGTGGCATGACCACCAAAACATAAAGATATGGACACAAGATGTGTGCAAATGTATTTAGTATCCTATCCAAGTGAACATGATTTAAGTAGGGGGGGGGGACCTAACCTCCTCCAGGGGGGTCCGGGGGCATGCTCCCCCGGGAAGAATCTTTTTTAAATATTGAAGTTAAAAGCATCAATCTGGTGCACTTTGAGAGCAACATGAAGAGATCTATGGATACAGTGGCGGCTGGTGGGAAATATTTTTGGTGGGGCTGTTGATATAGTGAGTAAAAACTTTTTTTTTGGGAGAAATGACCCCTTAAATTAGGACTTCTGGTGATGTAATGGCGCGTTTCCAGTGCAGCGCGGAGCTCGCTTTAATGCTGCCTTCAGACCGGATGCGATGCGAATATTCGCTTCGCTCTAAACGCTCCTATCGCATCACTCTAGTCCAGGGGTGGCCAACCAGTCAGAGGTTAAGAGCCACATTTTGTCTATGTTACTGCAAAGAGCCACATCCAACAGTTTTTTCTTTTCTGGAGACAAGATTTCAACTTTCATTCATTTTTGTGGCATTGGGAGCAGAGAGAGGAGCTGTGGATTATTGTTATTGATTAATGCATCAGAGTTTCTTAGGGTCAAAAACACTAAACTCACAACTTAAAATGAAAGCGTTTAGTTTATTTAATAACAGAGCACATGTTCAATGTGAAAAGTGACAGTAGATATAGATTAGTTGCAATTTGGTGCTATATATATATTTTAAAAACAAAATTATATATATTTTTTAAACACCTTGAATTTCAGGGGGGGCGCGGGGCTCCGTTGGCGGGGCGCAGCGCCCCTCCAAGACAATGGTAGGGGAAACACTGGATAGTGTTTAATCAACGATAGGTTTTCCCCCCCTCAAAGGTGATTGGTTCACTGCATCACAGGTATTATTGTGATTGGCTCTTGGGCCACATCAAAATTAGACGCGCTGTCATCCTCTCATACTGACACCTGACACCACACATACACACATAGGGAGAGCCGGGACGAAAGTAACACGGGACAAAAGTAACGGAGCTATTTTATCTGAGCCCAAACAACTTTGACCGGCCAAATTACGTCAGAATGATCAGCATTCAATACTTAACAGACCTACTAAATATCAGGTGTAACTGTCAGGAGTAGCTAGTGTTGTCACGATATCAACATTTTGGTACCGATACGACTCCGATTATTTTTCGATACTTTTCTTAAAAAAAGGGAAACAGTCTTAAATGTAATTATTGTGCTTTATTTCACACAAGAACCATAACCATAACACAAACTTTTAAACAATGAGAACAATACATAAAATAAATGACAAGAATTCGTATTAAATAAAAGTAATACATTTCTTACAGACAGGCCTCGTGGTGGCCTCGTAGGCTTGCCCTCACTGTCAGAGATATAGCTCAAATACTTCCAAATTTCGCATCTGGCGTCTTTTCTGTCAACAAGTCGAGGCGCAGCGGCAGTTGCACTCCCACTTGCAGCCATGCTTCTCGTTTTCTCACATGCTCTGGCGGCTAGCGCGTGCACGAGAGAGGGGAGGGACTTAGAGCGTGCTTGAGAGGAGAGGGACTGCAGGCACGGCTGCAGTGCAGGGAGTGGAAGCAGAGCGCTGAACACACACGGCTCTTATTAAAACGGCACTTTCTCACCGGAGTACTTTCCCCGTCCTTCTTAAAGTACTGATACTAATGAAACGGAGGAATCGTAACGTTTTTAACGGCAGGGTATCGCGGTACCTTTCAAGTATCGGTACACCGTGCAACACTAGTCAGGAGTCAGTGTCTCTCCCCCAAACTCACACATAGGCTATACAATTCGATATGAACTGAAGAGCCGCATGAAACTAGGCAGAGAGCCGCATGCGGCTCGAGAGCCGCGGGTTGGCCACCCCTGCTCTAGTCGCTCGAGTTTCACCGCGGCTGCCAGCTGTGTTTACTCGCATCATTCAAACAAGACGCACTGGCTCGGGAGCTACAACTACAACAAAATGAACATATTTTACCGTGATTAAATTGTAATACACGTTTCTAAATGATGCCGACGTAACAACATACTGATACCGGTTAGTAAAAACCATGAATTAATGCATTGACAAGTCTGCAGACACACGGCAGGCGAAAAACCTTTTAGAATGCTTGTTTTCTGAATGGAGCTTGGCTAAGCTAACATTATATATGCTCCGACCGTCCACACTCACAACAACGGCCTACAGACATAGATAAACCAGCGACTGTATTCTCCATGACACAGACAGTCTGTGGTTTGTACTTGTTTAACTTTTGTCTAGTTTCTGAACAGATCGTATCTGTCCCCGGCTGTTTGAAGAGCAAGCATGGGAAACATAAGATAGCATTTACCTGTTTGCATCCAGCTAGCCATGCCTTTCTGGTGTACCAGCTATGTGAGAAGCCTCGTTGATACGTTTTGTCTTTTTCACGAGCTTGCTGTGATATATACAAATCGGGTTGGTCCGGTCCAAGGTCTTTAAGTTTCAATTTATCTCCCAAACTTCTCCTTTCGAAAGGATTGGAGAGTAGCTCTTGCACGGAATTGGGTGCGGACCGAGGTCCGGCGACTCCACCTGCACACCATTCTCATCCAACTATTGCGTCACCTTGGTCACTCACGAGTCTAAAAAACAACTCACGTCAACGCACGTAAGCAACGTGGGCGCCAACATGAGCCCCCTCGTGACAAAAATATTTGACGGCGCTGATTGGCTGAAATTATGTTTCGGCGGCACAGTTTACTATTGAGACTTTTGCAACGTGCTGGTTGCTGCTGTTTGGCTCGGGGGCTCCGCCCGGTAATGATAAACTAATGCCATGGGCAAGGCCAGGCAGGAAACATGTGACTTATCAGTAACTTTAGACATCGTAACACAATTTTAAACGAGATTTGATTGTAGATTATACATTTTACTGATACCAATTGTATGATATTTACCTTGTTCATTAAAAATAAAAATATAAAATATATATATTTTTTAAATATTTTTTTTAAATTTTATATATTTTTTTATATATATTTTTTAATGTGGGAAGAGGTGGGGCGGCACCCCTAGCGCCCCTATGGGCCGGCCGCCACTGTATGGATACATCTCAACACCCATATGAAACAGAACTGTGAGAATATTTTTATTTTTGGATATTTTACAAATCACTCCCCTTTTAAACTCTATTCTTGTTATTTTTAACAACTTTTTTGTTACTGTCATATAGTATTTTATACCTGTTTTTCATTTAGTCTCATTAATAACTATAATGATCATATCAAGGTGTGCCTTAACCTCACTGAGCTGAGGTTATTTGAGCCTCTCAGGAGAGAGCTCTCTTCCACCTGGTTGTAGAAAAGCTCTTTAAATTCGTTAGCATAGCTAGCTAACCATATGCTAATAACAACAGTGCTACTGTGCTTACAACTAAAGACACAGCCACGCAAACACTGCGGCATGTGTACGGCTCCTTATGGGTAATGCAATATTTGAAGGGCTGGAGCGGCGTTCCGGTGCTCTCTGTCAGCACTCCTTTCAGACGAGACATACCAGCGTGTTGTGTTCAAGGAACCTGTCTTTGCCCAGGAAAAAGAGGTACTCGCTTGTTTAATTATTTTTGCAGTCTAGATTTCTTCTTCTTTTTTGAAGTGAGAAGTTGTCCGTCAGTCGGACTGACAGACGGACTCCCCTCCCCCCCCCACCCCCAAAACGAAAACTCTTCGGTTCTCCACGAATTACACAAGTCACCCAAATCAGCGTTAAAAAAGCGGGAGGCGCCGAAAAATCCCCTATTAATGTATTGATTATAGCTCTGGGTCCGTATAGGTCGGCGTCTGTGTCCGGACCGCGGTCCGCCTGTTGCCGACCCCTAGATCATCGTAATACCTCTAAATAACATTAGCTCTCTGATGCTCCGCTAGCTTGGCTCACTTCATCTGAGCTGGCGGGACGCCCAGAAAGCCTTTAAATTAATGAGCTCGCTGTGAATATTCACCTGATTCCTACGCGCTGATGCTGCAAACACACACACTGGCCTCGGGATTCTCTTTGTAGAGAATCTGATAAGAGAAATGTACATGTCAATTATCAGGTTGCATGTATAGAAAGTAGGGAGGTAGTACAGTAGGGCCTTGGGGGATGTCTTTTACTTTTTTTGCTGATGTGTGTTTATGTAATCCTGCAGGAATTAGTCTTTTAGGAAAGCTACCTTGCTGATAAATAAACACTGGGATAGGTGATGTGTGATAGTCAAGAGTCAAAGTATAAAGGCTGCTATCATCAATCTTATAATAAAAATGGATAATATATGTGTCTGGGTTACGTTTTGATTAACTCCCTCAGGCTCTCATTACCTGTATTCTTGCAACATAGGTGAAATAAAAACACTGTACATTACATGCTTTGCAAATAATAAGGCACATTGAGAGACCTGCTGGTGAACACAGTTGAGCTTTTAGCTGATAAGAACCAGACATTTCACTCAGGAGATGGAGGAGACCAAAACAGAGCTAAAAATTGAACTCTTGCATTAGCTGGATGTGTAAACTATTTGCTAACATTCAAAATAACTGCTGCAAGGAATTGTTCTTACATTTTGAGCAATAGATTGTTGTTTACTGTCTTGCTGAATAGTTAGCAAAACAGATTGATAGCACTCTGCATGCTAAGTGTGGAGCCACGGGCGTCACTTTGTTTGAAAAAGTGGTGGGAACAATTGTTCCAGATTTAACATCAGCATAGCAGAAGACAAAAGATGCCCCTCCCCTGGGGGTTGAACCTCGAGCGCCTGCATGAAAACCAATAAACCTCTGGACCACAGCCAATGTATTTTTAAAACAATGAACACCCAACTATAGGTCTCGCTGTGATGTGATTTGGATTCAATGTGTACCTTTATGCACACAATGAGCACATGTATGGAGGACAGAACATGACATAAATTAAAAATAAATAAATGCATAAATGAAAAAAATAATTAATAAATACGGTAATAAATAAATGAATGTATAAATAAAAGTTGAGAATAATACAGAAAACAAAATATTGTATATTTTTTATGTATTTTTAAATTTATTTTCACTTACATTAATATATTTATTAATTTCTATGTGCGTGTTTCACAATATGTTGTTTTGCTTTATTTGGAAACAACAACATGTATAACAAGTGCACATGTCTTTAACAATATCTTTGAGTTGCTTTAACATTTTATTTCACTTCCTCTGACCAGTCCCACATTTATTTGTAAGCTTTGTGTCAAGTTGTACACAGTGCTAGGAGAAACACAGTGACTCTTCTCTCTTTATAAAATATTTTTAAAAGATTATGGTCTTTAAATGTAGAAGCCCAACTGTTAGGATTGTGATGAAACCTCTACAGGTGGCTTTAGCTCAAGGGGTAACTAGATGTCTACCAAGCTGAAGCTCTGTGGTTTGAATCTCATATGTTATGAAACTAACGAGGGTGTGGTAATTGTTGTGTAAAAAAACGGAAATGAAAAGCCAGTGAGAAAGCAACAGAAGCTTAAGTCCAGTACTTTTTCTAATGACATGTTCAGGAAACCCAGCTCCATATGTGACAGTCACTCCCCTTGATTTGAGTTTCAACAAATGTTCTTTGACAATATCTTAGTGTCCCAATAGGCGCATTCACACTGCGGTACTTTTCCCACAAAGGTTCATGCGAACTTAGTTCATGAGAACTCTTTTATCGCAAAAAGAGCCGGTACTAAAATTAGTTCATGTGAACCTTTTTACCCCCACGAAAGTCCCTGCTAGAGAGCAGGGACTTTCGAGCGGCTCTTTTGTGAGAAAAGAGCTATATTTCTGATTGGCTGGGCGGATTGCAAACCACGCCCCGTAAAACTCCCAAAAAGTTTTGTGAAGCCGCCATTTTATTATCCTCGCATTAGCATTATTAGCATTAGCCCAGCGCAGAAACGCAGAGAGACTAACTTATGGCAACACAAAATAAAACATGGGAGCGGTGGAGATGAGGAGGTGTCGGCGTTCTGGCGATTTACTCGGAAGGCAGCTTCTACTGAAGGGAGTCCCCAACTCCGGGGACTTCCGGCCAGGGACTGTGGGCGGCAGTAAATGCCGTGAAGTTGTTTGTAGCCTGCCAGTAAACCCAAAGCAGAAGAAGAAGAAGTGACGTCTGCGGCTTCATTTGCCTAATTCACCCCCAGGGACTTTTTCCGGTGTGAACGCGATCTGTACTTAGTTCATGCGAACTAAAGAGTTCGCATGAACTAAGTTCGCATGAACCTTTGTGGGAAAAGTACCGCAGTGTGAATGCGCCTCTTGTAACCCTAATTCTAACCCTAATATACGTAGAAACCGCCCCCCCGTCGGTGAGGAGGGGCTGCCGGGCCTGGGGAGACGCCCCCAACACCTCAGAGGGACATGAAAAAAATGTGGACCAAAAAAATAAATAAAATAATGATCATTATAGAAAATTATATTTAAAATATTCAAATAAATAAAATAATAAGAAGAACATCGAAAAATAATTACAAAAATGTAAATAATAATAAAGATAAAATAAATAAAATATGAAATAAATAAATAAAATAATAAATAATTAAATTCATAACTTCCAATCTGACATTTTCAATTCCATAGTAATATACAGGTCTGTTTTTATCGGTATATTTATTTAGGTATTTATGTCATGTGGTAATCTTTTTGTTTAATTATGTTTGCTGTGAGGCGCAGACCTGATTTATTTTTAAAGCGCCCTATAAATTATAACGACCTTGACATGAAAACATCACTTCTGGCTCGGCTCCAAGGTCCCAAAGAAATCCTTAAATGGCTGATAATATGTCAGTGTTGTGTTTTTCATGTGTTTTCACAGCCCAACGTTATTCTCTTAAGATATTTTTGTCAAAAAAAGAAAGTTACATTTTCGCATTAAAGTATCTAAAATGTACTATAGCTGTTATATATTACATTTTTTATTTTCTTTCAAAAATGTGTCCAACATTTATATTTGTTTGCATGTGTTAGGTCTTTAATGAGGTTGCTTTTAATGTTTTTTGAATTGCCTTGATTACATGTTTTGTATAAGTAATCTTGCCTTGCCATTTTTTAAACACGTTTAAGGTCTTTTCGCCTCAGATTTGCAGCTGAATCTCTGTCCTGCAGCTACTCGTAAAGTAATCTGTGCTCCTGCTGTGTGATCAGGATCAGATCCGCGGGGCACGACTCTCCTCAGTGCGAAACTTTGACCTTAATATTTATCCAGCCATGCTTCAGCCTCTTTTCACATTGAATGAGCACGGATGATGTGCTGTAAGTGACCCACAGTTAATTTTTTTGAGGAGTGTGTCAGAAACTGTAATCTTTTTCTTCACCACAGCAAACAGGAGGAAGATATATAGAGAGCACAGGGAGGAGGAAAGAGGAAAGTGAATGCAGGATATACCATTAGACTCATAAGTGAGACATCAATTAAGGATTTTGGGCACATATATGTCCTGTTGTTGATTTTATTATCATTTTGTAGCATTGTGAAGTCTTCAGCAGGCATACCTATGAACTGGATTTTGGATATGTATTTAACTTTTTACCGACTGTTATTCAGAGAGTAGACTTTTATATTAAAGGGGCCCTATTGTGTTAGTTTTCAGGTTAATATCAGTATTTAGTGTCACTACTGCGACATGTCTCCATGCACACACTACAGGAAAGGGAAACCCCAAAAAGCATAAAAAGGCCTCTTTTATAAACTATCCTTGTATTGTATTTGGGAGTGTAATCATGAAAAAGTGCAAGTGATATTCTATAATGTGTTTTAGCGGTGTATATGTGCTCAATTACAGTGCTGTGTGAGGGCGATGATTTACAACCAGGAGGATTTCTTTCACACTCATTACTCCGACATGCACAATGGAAAGATTACATTATCTGCATGAGGAGCAGTGAGATCCTGCAATTTAATGTTAGATTAAACATAATGAGATATAAAGTGGCAATAATGGTAATAAGACCGATGAGACTGAAAGACAACTTTATTCTGCAGAGACTCCCAACATTAAATACTGTTAAAAATAGCATAATAAGGGATGATTGATATTGCTGTTATGATTTACAAAGGGGACATTGTGTCAATTCAGTGTTGGGGTGTGATTAATGAGTTAGCCTTGTACTGCTTCCTGTCCTCTGGTCTGGAGGTCAATGGTTTAAAACAATTATTTTTTGGTTGTTAGCCTGAAATAAGGTCAGTGGTTAACAAAAGCTGAATAGATTTTAACATGTTATCCTACGACATAAAATACGTCAGTTAATACCCCACTGGTGAATTTAAAAACGGCGGTTGCTAACAAGTGTATAAATGAGACAACTAAATGTCATAACGCCCAACATTAACCACCTTTAGCTTAGCAGTGGTAATGTGTAGTCATGTGACCGTTCTGTAGTTCCTTTATAGCCCAACATTAGCCGCCTTTAGCTTAGCGGTGGTGTTGTGAAGTCATGTGACCGCGCTGTAGTTCCTTTATAGCCCAACATTAGCCGCCTTTAGCTTAGCGGTGGTGTTGTGAAATCATGTGACCGCGCTGTAGTTCCTTTGTAGCCCAATATTAGCCGCCTTTAGCTTACCGGTGGTGACGTACGTGAAGTCATGTGACTGTGCTGTAGTTCCTTTATAGCCCAATATTAGCCGCCTTTAGCTTAGCGGTGGTGACGTACGTGAAGTCATGTGACTGTGCTGTAGTTCCTTTATAGCCCAATATTAGCCGCCTTTAACTTAGAGGTGGTGACGTACGTGAAGTCATGTGACCGTGCTGTAGTTCCTTTATAGCCCAATAATAGCCGTCTTTAGCTTAGCGGTGCATGCTGACATGAAACAGTGAAACAGGCGGGAAAACACACAAAGACAGGAAGTAGAAACTGTCATATCATATCTGTACAAAATTAAACAGCAATTACTCCAGTCTTTCTAATGATATTTCAGTCTGAACTAAAGTAGTGCAAAGTTCAGAACAACATCCAATGTTCATAGGACTCCTAACCCGTGCAGATACTACATGTACAGTTATGAATACACATTGCAATGATGAATGGAAACATTACTCTAATGTAAATGGCTGTTTTCAGATGAAAAATAGCAGCAGGTTGTAGTCCCATGACATTGTTGAATGACTTGAGTCAATATTTAATTCTAACAGCAGTTTGTTCCTAGGCGGGTATTGATCCAACAGACCTGAGGAAGAGTTATTGCACAAAAATCATTAAAAATTATTTTTGCTTTTCCTGCTCTGCTGGGCCATTGGGAGAAGGGACCAAGGGTACAAATATATACAGAGTAAGTTTCCAGGAGGAGGTGCAACAGGAAGAAGGGTTGTATTTGCATCCATTTAACCCAAAAGTTAGAAGCAGTTAAATGTTTTAGGCCGACCCGGAGCATTGTGAGGGCTTCCTTAACAAAAAGCCAATGGGAGAATCTCCACATATATACATGTAGGCTACGTACCATTTTATGATTTTTAAGTGGAAATGCAATGACCAGAAGTATAAATATAACATTAAGCTATAAATGGGGATGAGCAGCTTTCATAAATTCATCATTCATTAGTTTAATCCATTTCCGTTGCACTTTGTTGCATTTTGCTTTTATCGATAAACCAACTCTTTCAGCTTAAGCATAAAAGGATTGTTGCGTGCTGTGGTATGTTTGTGTGTGTCTCTCTCTCCCCCCCTCTCTCTCTCCCCCTGATTGTCTCCCTCCTGATGCAGCCTCTCCATCAGGTAATCCCAATCCCCTTCTCCTGTGAGCTGCATGGACGGTAGTGGGTGCCAGTGCCGCATGTATAGCGCTTGGTCTCTGTGGAAGAATGTTATCTAGTTTTGAAGAGGTTCTTTTACATTTTGTCACTTCCTTTTCACGCCTAGACCATTAGGGAACGTAACAAGGATATACATTTTTTCTGAGATATTTCAAGTATTTTTTAAATATTTTTTTGCAGTTTTTTCATGTGCAAATAGAAGTCGGAACTGTTCACACTGTAACATGTTCAGTACTGCTTCTTTTATTTTGAAAAGCTCGTCTCGGATGAACCTAACAACCTGAAACAGGATCAGCCTTTTTTTTATTTTCCAACATCAGAGAGAATATTCAAACGTTCTGTCTGTAAGCAAGACAAGTAAGGTAATTAACTCAGAGCTGTGTGTACGGTAATTATAAGAAGCTCATTTGAGTTAAATCATATTTTATGCTTGACAAGAAGTGTTCTCTGCTTTATTTCTACATCTGACTGGAACACATCCACCTCTCAATCATCGATTAAAGGCTCGCACCACTCCACTGTCTCATAATTAAAAGTGATTTACCCTCTGGCACAATATCCCCATTGTTTATGCAAAGATCTCTCTCTGAGTGATTTCCCCACGCTCCGACAGCTGCATGGTTCTGCAGTTTTAGCAGAAATGTCTCGATTTCTCGGGGAAATTCATCAAATCAATTATTGAGTTAATTACTTTGATTTATTTGGGCCTCTGCACAGCGAACTCCTGAATGCATTACACATTCAATAGGCAGTCAGCTAAATTGATAAGATGGTGCACACACAGCAGAGTGACTTCTGCGGATCAACAACAAAACTGTGAATTATTAACCACTATGGCTTTTTGTGAGACTAAACAGGGAGAGTTTTCTTTTGGATATTTATTTTCCTATTCAATTTCTATGGTGACTGACCCTTGCAAACACGTTGTAGGACCAAAACACTTACAGTGGAATACATCTTCACCAACTTGACAACTTTAGCGCTGCATAAAGAAACGCTGTAAGAAGCTCAAAACACAACGGAAACCATGGGGACAGTAACAAGTGATGCACACAGCTGGGACCCGAGTGCTTGGTGAAGTTCAGGGTTATAAAGTTGGACAACTGTCTCTGTTGGCAGAGTTAGTCTGTTTCATAACTGTAAGTGTGTTGTTAGTATGACCAGGTTAGCTACGTTAGCTAGCTAGCTTACAGCAGATCTGCAGTAATATCAGAAGGAGTCATGTGATCTCATCAAATGAGCTGATAAAACATTTAAGGTAAGTTTCCAACAACAGAGAGAGTTCTATAATCCTGAATGTCACCAAGCGCTTTGAGCTTCTTGCAGCACTTCAAGTTAACGCTGCACATGTGATGTCTCGACGGTGAAGATGTTTCTTCATGTGATTTTGCACATTTGTGTTTTTATATTTACATCGTTTCTAAAACTGCAGCGCATTTCTCCTAATGGAAATGTTTTGGGCTGTTGTAACATGTTTGCACCGTAAACAATGCATCAGAAAGGCAAATTAAATCATGTCCAAGTGTGCAACTGTATGTTCATTGGCATGAGTCATTTCCATAGACTGTATATAAAGGTCATTTCACGAGCGTGAATAGGAACAGTGATTAAACACTAGACTTCTTTTAACATGTTCTCTCCTCCATTAAGCATGACAGTAATTCTTATCTTGCATTATTTAAAAATAAGGATGCTCAGTGGCAGCTAAGGGACACATCCTAATTATAAACTTGTCTACAGCAAAATGGCAACATGTGTTTTTAATTAAGCAGACTCCACTTCATGAAATCTCAGGAGAAATAATCATTCAATAAGTATTTCTCATTAAACCCCAATCAGACCCTGCATGCTTTATACACGGTGTAATGCTGCTGTTCTTTTAAATGTTAATAAAAGCATAATACTGGGGCTTTAACGTCCAGGAGACATCTCTGACTTTATTAAAGTTAAGGTCACGCTGTTAGTCACACTGTTCTGCATGCAAAACAGCTAAAGAAAAGGGGACAGACAAAACGAGACACGAAAAGGGGAAAATATTCATAATGCTTCACGGGTCCTTGGTCTCATAATAAGTCCTTGTCTCTCTTGCTACATTTATTGTGTGTGAAGTGTAAGAGACAGATGTGAATCATTTAACATAATATACAAAGCAGCATGTGTATTTGCTCATAGAAAACATGTCATGGCTGCAGGAGGACGTGGTGTTAAATCAGTCTGTTATGTTCTGAGTCATGTTTTCAGGTTGTGGATGCAGTCACTGATCACCTGGTATAACGAGTAGCTCTTCATCACCCTGAGAATATAAGTGAGTATGTTGGCAATCGGCACACTTGTGGAGTAATGGATTACTGCTACATGCCTTAAAGAGAAATAATACATTCTGATATAAACACACACACACACACACACACACACACACACACACACACACACACACACACACACACACACACACACACACACACACACACACACACACACACACACACACACACACACACACACACACACACACACAGGGCACTGTTTGAGTATCATGCCCTCTTCAGGCTGTTAGCTGTCTGTGAGATGAGTAATATAATACAGATTTTTCAGGAGACACTAATAAAGGGTGAAGAACATGCCCAACTAATAGGTTTAACAACACACATACGTTAATTGTATTTAGTGAATGAAACACTGGTGAGATTGCCAATGTACAGTTCAAACAATACATATAATACATTTTATTTAAGGGCACATTTCACGACACCCAAGGACACCACACAACTTAGTAAATACTCCAAGAGGTTAAAGGCAACAGAACACAATAAAACAAAAAAACAGGCAATCATAGGCAAGGCAAGTTTATTTATATAGCACCTTTCAAGGCAATTCAAGGAGCATTAAAAAGCGAGCAGCATACACAGAGAAAACCTGCCAAGACAAAGTCCCCAGACACTGATTCCCTGGGGTTACCAGCCCCAAATGTCCATTAACCAAAAACGAAACACAACCCAGTTTCAAGCAGCGGCAAAAAGATAAGTCTTCAACCTGGATTTAAAAGTAGTCAGAGTTGCAGCGGACCTGCAGGTTTCTGGGAGTTTGTTCCAGATATTTGGAGCATAATAACTGAACGCTGCTTTACCATGTTTAGTTCTGACTCTGGGGACAGAAAGCTGACCAGTCCCTGAAGACCTGAGAGATCTGGATGGTTCATAATTTAGCAGGAGGTCAGAAATGTATTTTGGGCCTAAACCATTCAGTGCTTTATAAACCAGCAGCAGTATTTTGATCATAGTGGACACAAACGATGGGGAGAGGTTATTCAGGGGCCTTAGGTGATGGCGAGTGACTGGTGTTAGCCCAGTTTCAATGGTTTATTTGCAAAGATTTGTACTTATTTGATACATTAGTAAACTTGTTTTTACGTGTTGATCATTTGTTATGATATTTTTCCAAACGTACAAATCAATGACCTTTTTTCAAATTACATTTAGTATTACATTTCTTTAAAGAAATATATTTTAATTATATTTTTATGCCATTTTCTGTGAAATATATCTTATGCATATGTTTCTGTATTTTATACTATGATTTTTTTTAAACTACATTTCTAATACATTTATGATATTTGTAATGAATTTCTTTGACTTTTTTTATGCCTTTTGTAATGATAAACTCTGCACAGTGAGCGTATTATCTGTTGCTCTTATTTTTTCTTACATTTGTATTTTATACTTTGATTTTTATTTTAATACGTTCACATTTTTACTTATTTTTTGCTTTTTATATTGTCTTAAAGTGATCTGTCTTCCTACTTTTAATACAATTTCTGATGTAACAATCGTATACTATTGCAAACCCCCCCCCCCCAAATAAATGACAAATAAATAACTGAACAACTAAAGGTAATCTTTGTTATTGTTTATAAATAAAGTGTTTACTTCTCTATTTAGCACATTTCTCTGCTTCCTGTGACTCTCCATAATACCGCGTGGCACTTGGAGACACAATAAACCAAGGAGGAGGGGCGAGCTTCCTGTGGGTGCGCATGCGCTGATCTACAAACACAGCACCATCATTCCACCAATGGCTGAGTCCCATCCGCATGGCTTACAGATCTACTGTGGGAAGTCTAACGTTGCTGAATGCCTCCCTACTATCTCAGCATCCTTCCCAGGGAAAAAAGCAGAAGCCAAACAAGAAAAAGTTTCCTCCGACGGGAAAGAGGAGTCGCCATGGATGAAAAGGAGCAAGTTAGTTCGGATAAACCGTCGAAAACTTAAAGAATGATAACATAACTCAGGGTTTATGTAGTTATTTATCTGAAAAAGTCCCCAAAGTGAGGGGAAAGTTTGCAGATATGGCGCGGGACAGCGAGGAGGACCCCAAAGCTGCAAAAAGGCAAAGAAAGAGGAAACAAAAGGAGAATAAAACCAGGACTGTGCACGCTAATATACTGTACGACCACGCCAAAGGGGAGGAAAACCCCAACAGACACTATTCAAATAACAAGATAAAGACCACCAAGTACACCGTGCTGTCCTTCCTGCCCAAAAACCTCTTCGAGCAGTTCCACAGGTTCGCTAATGTTTACTTTGTCTTCATCGCTCTGCTCAACTTCGTGCCGGTGGTGAACGCGTTTCAGCCCGAGCTGGCTCTGGCCCCGGTGGTCTTCATCCTGTCGGTCACCGCCATCAAGGACCTGTGGGAGGACTACCGGAGACACCGGTCCGACACCGAGATCAACCACATGGACTGTCTGGTGTACTGCAGGTGAGAGGCAATGTAAAAAGCAACATCAAGATAACAATCAATCACTTATATCTATTTTAAACGACAGCTAAATCTGTCAGAGAGAAACCATTATTTATTTTATTTTAATTATCATACCTTTTACCTCCTTGTGTCTATTAACCTGATGAAATGTTATATTGTGTTGCATGTACCTTTTTAAAGTTCTTAACAAATAATCTGAGGGGAATTTCTTGTTGTTTTGTAAAGCACTGTGAGCTGCATGTGTTGTATGAAAAGTGCTATATAAATAAAGCTTTATTATACAATTCATAGTATAACATGTAGAAAAAAACATTACAAATGCGTCTTTAAAAACTGAAATAATGCCGAAGAAAAAAGGCATACAAATATGATAAAATAGAAAAAGAATGTCATTAAAACAACAATAAGTGCAGGTAAGATTCATACAATATAAAAATGTGAACTTATTAGTATAAGATCATTGTAAAATTGTAACAACAAAAACATAAATAATGTCACAGAAAAAGGCATAAAAAGAAGTGGAAAAGTGTAATTAAAACATATTTTTGAAGAAATATGATTTAAAAAAGTGCACGTGTCATATGCACAAACGTTCTGGCATCAATCTGAAATGTTGTATTAACGTGTGTTAATTACCCATACCATGTAAAGATGAGTGTATATGACAGGTTGTTCACAATATACATTTTAATGGATGAAAATCAGATGTTTAAAATACATTTTCACTACTTAGTATTCACATGTTGTTTCTCAATGAGCATGGTATTCTTAAAGTATGTATTGTTTCACAATAATAGTATAGTTTTATTTATTTAGACAATAATACAAGCATTATTTATAGTCCAAAACGGCAATTGTTTTAAAACTGATTTTCTTCACACTCGGTTTTGGGTGAACTATCCTCAGTATTTACCTCTCAATTACTTTAGCACAGGGGTGTCAAACTCAATTTCATCGCGGGCCACATTAGCATTATGGTTGCACTCAAAGGGCCGGTTGTAACTTTTAAGACTATATAATATATATAAAATAATTAGGGCTGTCAGTCGATTAAAAATATTTAATTGCGATTAATCGCATGATTGTCCATAGTTAATCGCGATTAATTGCACATTTTTTATCTGTTCTAAATGTACCTTAGAGGGATATTTTTCAAGTTTTTAATACTCTTATCACCATATGAGTGGACAAATATGCTTTATATGTGTGTTTATTATCATTTGAACAATGACAAATATTCTCATGAATATTAAACACAACAACCTCTGAACATTACAAATATTTGCCTCAATTCAACCTGGAACCTCTCTCATACAATAGTGTGTGTGTGTGTGTGTGTGTGTGTGTGTGTGTGTGTGTGATGGATCCCACTGTCTGGCTTCCTGCATAAAGTCTAGAGCTCGACGAAATGTCGCTCCTCTGTTTTCATTGAAACGGCTCCTTATATCCGTTAGTGCAGCTAGCTAGCACCAGATGCTAACAACAGCAATACACGTAAAGTATGCCTCGCTCGCTCGTGCCACACATACACACACCCTCCCGGTCTTCCCGATGGCCAGTCGGTACCTGCCGGTGATTCGTGGAAGTGTGGTCTGCCGGGTCTGCCACAAGCGGGCGGCAGGAGCGGGGCTGTCAGCATCAGCTTGTAGATGGTATTTTAAACTCGATGCTCTCTGAAACTAGGGGGCGGCCGAGGACAAAAAATAGACATGCGTTAATCGCGTTAAAATAATTAGTGGCGTTAATTTTTTTTTGGGTTATTAACGCGTTAACTTGACAGCCCTAAAAATAATGTATTATATGACTTTATTGCCTGTGAATTTGATTATTATCGGAAAGGGTAATAACTTCATAATTAACTACGTCTGAAAGCAGAAGTCTAGGGCAAATAATGGCAAGTCTCTTCAGTGCGCATGTCACAAAACTAGATGCATTGTGGGACATGTAGTTTATGGGCAACGTGCTTTTGTAAATCGGCATGTAACTGTATAATAAACGTATTATATTCCTTGGAAGCTCTTGCGGGGCCACATAACATGAAGTCGGATTTGGCCCCCGGGCCTTGAGTTTGACACCCCTGCTTTAGCATGTTCAAAAGAGCAATATAAATGTGCATTTGGGTTAAATATCCTTTAAATATCACCCCAACATATCTTGTTTATTTAAAGGTGACCTATCAAGCTATATTTGAACAATATATTGTAGGGCCATAAATATAGTTTTTTTTTATACAAAATACTAAACAGATCCTGCATTTTAGCCATGCCTCATTTCACTCTATTTGCTCTTTCCAGCCCTGTTTTTGCAGGGGGCTGATTCTGTGAGCTGCAGCTGACCACGCCCCCCTGTAGGAGAGGGGAGCGTGCTTTGAGATCAGCTGCTAGGCTGCAGAGGGGAGAAGAGGGGGAGAAAAAGAGATCTCCGTCCTCCGTGTTTTATTCTTATATATGATTATATAGAGCCATTATTCATTTGTTTTAAAGCTCAATAAATAACAAAGAAGACCTTTGACCGGCACTTTTCTAATTTTGTCCGGAAGATTTAAATTTTAATGGACAAAAATGTAACTGAAACTCTGCTGCACGGTCCCCTCGTTCCTTGGGAGAGGCGGAGAGGTGGGTGTTGCTGGTGGACTAACCGGAGAGAATTACAGCGAGGCAGGGATTGCAATGAATAACAGCAGCGGGAGCAAACGCTTGCCTCAGGGAGGGAGAAAAAGAGCCACAGCGGAGAATAAACAGAAGGGCAACCATGCGCGGGAAGTCTTCTTCACAGCTTTTGTGGCATACTACAGTGCCACTTACAGGCTGGCATATGTACTACAGCGTCTCCAGCGCTTTCGAGCGACAATGGCCGACGGTGGCCCAACCCCACATTCCCCTGATAGGTGGAGAGTTGGCCATATAGGCGGAGCACCACTTCTGTGACGTAGAAAATAATTCAAATCTGGATCAGTCTGTATCAGATCTGTTGCAGCCCCGTTTTTAGAGATTTGGGTATGGAGGAAAAGAGAGAGGGTTGTGTTTTCTGACACTTGGTGAGTTCCCTGGAACACCGGGGACATATTCACGTATAAAAGACGTACAAACGTGCATTTTGCATGATAGGTCCCCTTTAAATGCTGTTGTGTTGTGTTCGGGACCACTTGTTGCAACCGTCTCCACTCTGTCAGCCGTGACACAACACCATGTGCAGCCACACACACATATTTAAACACATGCTTCCCATGACACAAAACAAGGATTAAAACAAAGTGAGAATGGATCAGAAATGACTTATTGATAGTAAAACCTACCTTTCATGAAGCATATTCAGGCAGCAGCCGATACACCAACAATGAAACAATTGAGCACAAAATCTGAGCTGACAGAAAATGCTCAATTTTAGTTCAACACACAGTTAAGATCACACACACTACTTTATGAACATATAGGTTCACCTACTGACTTAAAAACAGAACAAATGAAGCAAATAAAGTTAAAACCATAAAGCAGATTCAGGCGATACAAGAGACAAGAGATACACAGCATTTTTTAGTAGTATTTTAAAGTGTCAACAATATAATAATCAGACCCTGCAATAAAATAAATCGAGTTTCACTTTAGTTTTTCAACTAACTCACTAACTCACTCACTCAGCATCATCAGACAGGTTTTTAGGAATATGAGCATGCCCACATTTCCAGGAAGAAGCTGGGATGTTTGGGCGTTTACAATATCCCCTGCTGTGGAAACAACTCTCTTGCTTGGTACTGATGTTGCTGGGACAGAGAGATATGCTTTGTCCATGGGTGACAGCAGTGGGTCAAACTGTGCATTGTCTCTCCACCACTTCAAAAACAATGCAGTTTTTGCCAAGAAGGTGAGGCTTATTGACAGGGCGAGATATAAACTGTTGGTACTTGTCAATGTCTCTAGGTGTGTAAATGTAGCCCTGTAAATACGATGTCCTTTTGTGTTCTGTTGTTTTATGTTCATGTTGTAACCTACTTGCTGCCATGTTGGACAGGTCTCTCTTGAAAAGGAGATTGATGATCTCAATGGGACCATCTGGTTAAATGAAGGTTTAAACAACCTTTATCTGTCCTGAACTTCCTCTGCTGCTAACTTTAGTGTGTGTGTGTGTGTGTGTGTGTGTGTGTGTGTGTGTGTGTGTGTGTGTGTGTGTGTGTGTGTGTGTGTGTGTGTGTGTGTGTGTGTGTGTGTGTGTGTGTGTGTGTGTGTGTGTGTGTGTGTGTGTGTGTGTGTGTGTGTGTGTGTGTGTGTGTGTGTGTGTGTGTGTGTGTGTGTGTGTGTGTGTGTGTGTTGTGTGTGTGTGTGTGTGTGTGGTGTGTGTGTGTGTGTGTGTGTGTGTGTGTGTGGTGTGTGTGTGTGTGTGTGTGTTGTGTGTGTGTGTGTGTGTGTGTGTGTGTGTGTGTGTGTGTGTGTGTGTGTTGTTTTTGTTTGTGTTGTTTGTGTTGTGTGTGTGTTTGTGTGTGTGTGTGTGTGGTGTGTGTGTGTTTGTGTTTTGTTTGTTTGTGTGTGTGTGTGTTGTGTGTGAATGAAAAGCAGCACTGTAGTCCGTGCACAGAGCAGACTTCATGGAAATCAAAAGGCTCAGTGTGCAGCGGCTCCACAGTTTTAGCAAAGTCTGACCCAAGCTGCTCTGTCGAGGTTGGACATAATTGAATTTTCTCGTGCTGCTGCTGCCAAAACATTTCCTCTGTCAACCCGGCAACAGCTGACCGGACTCAACCTGAAGTTGTTTTATTCTGAAGGTTAGATACATACTCCCTTTAAACTTTGTCATTTATTTTTCTGCAGGTGAATGGTTTACCTGATACATCTTCATTTAAGCTGCACAATTTGAAAAAAGACCTAAGATATTTAAATATCCGAAAAGACAGTATTTATTCTCATATCATAATATTGTGATATATTCAATTTTTTCCAAGTGTCTACCAACTGCATTTACTTAAGTTATAGACAGACTGTGGCGTTGTACCTTATACAAACACACCTAAAAACACTAAGAATACCCCTTTAATCTGAGCTGGTCAAACTTAAATTCAGCGACCTGCTAAATATTTACATTCCAGTGATTTAACCGGGTGTGTCTGCATTTTTGTAATCTACATTTAGGAGGAAATCTGCCATGATAAAAAGGGAATTAACCGGCACTGTTTATAAGTCAATCAAATCCTCCCTCTGCTTTGACACGCCAAGACCGTCTGGGTGAAGGTTAGGGTTGAACAATTAATAGAAATTTTAGAAAAATCACAATATTGACTAGTGCAATATTTAATTCGCAGTGAGCCCAATATTTTGTAAAGGTAAAATGTTAATGGTATCTGCAGAGAAAAAATATATTTCTGATATTTTATTGACATTTTTTGTGACATTTTCTGTCATTCAAGACATTTTAGTGACAATGTTTGGGATTATAAATACATTTTAGACACCTTTTTATTATATAGATTATATATCAGATTAAGTATATGTGAGAATATTATGACACCTTTTCATGATATATTTAATATTTGTTTTAATTATTATATTTTTAGACATTTTCTGTGATTATTATTTACGTTTTTAAGACATTTTTGTCAATAATTTTTTCATTATTAGCAGTACACTACTATAGAAATGTTTCACACACCTCAAAATCAATATCACTTTAAGTGTATGCTATGCTTTACCTCACAGAACACAGGAGGTTCTGGTTAAATGCTGACTCCAGTGAGCTAGGTTGTGTTATTGTGATATTTTCGACAACAACACAAAATAAATTACATATCTAGTCAGCGGTAAACCAGCAACTTCTTTGCCATATTAAGATAAATTACAGTTTTTGTCAATGGTAACTTATATTTTGTGTACGTTATAGCAGTCTTATTCTGTTTCAGCTAGTTTTAAAGGTCACCTATCGTGCTATTTTTTTAGGCAATAGCATAGGTCTCAGATATATAAAAATATATAAAAAACATGTCTATGAAGTGTTTTGCTCAAAATACCAAACCATTTGATTTATAAAAAAAAAAGGAGGGGTCTGAGCTCATGCGGGACCCGGCAGCTACTGTCTAAACTAAATGCTGCCGTGATGAAACGCCATATCATGGATTATCAAGGATTCTCTCTGAAACAGTTTGGAGCTCAAAGGCTTTCTCTCTTGCCGGTTATACCACAAGGTGAGGTCCTTTTTACTTCCTGCTTCTTCACACACATGCTCTCCAGTACAGGTTAGCTCTGAGTGTTAGCGATGCTAATGTAAACACCGACCATATTACGTCCAAAACAGTCGGGCATTGTTTCTGATAGCAACGTTTCTGATTGGGCCGTGGGTCCACATTTTCGATATTATGTGATATCGGACGCAAATCTGGATCAGCTCCATTGTAGCCCCGTTTTTAGAGATTTGGGTACGGAGGAGAAGAGAGAGGGTTTTATTTTCTGACGCTGCGTGAGTTCCCTGACACACCGGGGACACGTGTTTATAAAAGACATCAAAAAGTGCATTTTGCATGATAGGTCCCCTTTAATGCTTAACTCTCTTGTTGTTTTTGTCCTTTTTGATCAACATACATCTTTCTATAGGACTGCCCCCTCTTCAATTATGTGTTTGTTATTTTGGTCATAGTCCACTAAGATTGATGTTGTCAATTAGATTTACTAATTTATTTTTTTCACACTGAATTACTTAATCCCATACATTTAAGGAGCCGATCTTTAATAAAAACAAGATTTATAGTGGTATTTTCCCCTACAAATAATCCCCAACAACTAAATTGAAAATAAGTTAGCAAACCTGCACGGTTGAATTGACATTTTTATACACTTAGATGCATGTGGTTTCTGTTATCTTTGACTTCACACTTTATTAAATGTACAAAGTCCTGTGTAAGCATAACATACCAAGATGTGTATCTATAAATACTTTATTGGAAATAACCAGAGCACTCTTCTCACTGCCAAAAAGCCACAACAATTTGCTCTTTAAAGAAACGCAAAAGTACGATTCAGTTTGTTTTTCTACATTTACATAACAACACAGAACATATTCTTGGAAGCAAACAAGCACATGATAAGTTAACTATTTCTGCAGTCTACTGGCAGTCAGAAGTTTGTCCTTCAATGCTGCAGGAATTTATCTTACATTCTTAGTGCATTACTTTGAAACTACCACAGTAAATAAAGCACAGAAAATATGGGCCACACAAACTAATCAATTACCCAGTTAGGTTAGGAATGCATGAGCTGAGATAAACAACAGCAAGATAACGTTTGGATGTTTTGAAGCAGGGTTGTTTGAGGTTTTTTCTCCAAAGTTGGTGTACTACCTACCTAAAATAAGTGTAATATGTAAGCTTATTACATGGCCACATACTAAATAAACCTACAACTTGACTTATAATATTGACAACAAAGTATTTAATTGATTTAAAAATGATTGTATGTTTTCCATTCCACTGCGTATCAATGGCTGGAACTCCCTCCTGGCTGGTCTACCCGCATGTGCCATCCGACCTCTGCAGCTCATCCAGAATGCAGCGGCTTGTCTGGTTTTCAACCTTCCTAAATTCTCCCACAACACGCCGCTCCTCCACTGGCTTCCGGTAACTGCTAGAATCCACTTCAAGACAATGGTACTTGCGTACCATGCTGCGAATGGATCTGGCCCTTCCTACATCCAGGACATGGTTAAACCGTACACCCCAGCGCGTGCACTCCGCTCTGCATCAACCAAACGACTCGCTGCACCCTCGCTGTGAGGGGGATCCAAGTTCCCATCAGCAAAAACACGTGGGTTTGCTATCCTGGCTCCAAGATGGTGGAATGAGCTCCCCATTGACATCAGGACAGCAGATACCTTACACACCTTCCAGCGCAGACTGAAAACTCATCTCTTTCGACTCCACTTCGAGCGATAGAATTACTAACAATGACATAACAGAGCACTTATATACTAATAAAGGACTGGCGTATCTATAGCCAGCTGAGTAGCACTTGAAATGTTTGGCTCTATGAAACCTGATGTACTTATATGATTCTGTTTTCTTCAAGGCTGTGTCTTCCTGGTCGTATGTACTTATTGTAAGTCGCTTTGGATAAAAGCGTCAGCCAAATACAATGTAATGTAATGTAACTGATGCGCATACTGTGTTTCTTTTAGTGTTTACTTCCTGTCTGTCTTCTTCTGCTGTTCCCTTTGGTGTTTACTTCCTGTCTGTCTTCTTCTGCTGTTCCCTTTGGTGTTTACTTCCTGTCTGTCTTCTTCTGCTGTTCCCTTTAGTGTTTACTTCCTGTCTGTCTTCTTCTGCTGTTCCCTTTGGTATTTACTTCCTGTCTGTCTTCTTCTGCTGTTCCCTTTGGTGTTTACTTCCTGTCTGTCTTCTTCCGCTGTTCCCTTTAGTGTTTACTTCCTGTCTGTCTTCTTCTGCTGTTCCCTTTAGTGTTTACTTCCTGTCTGTCTTCTTCTGCTGTTCCCTTTAGTGTTTACTTCCTGTCTGTCTTCTTCTGCTGTTCCCTTTAGTGTTTACTTCCTGTCTGTCTTCTTCTGCTTTTTCCGTAAACTTCACTTTTTCCTGCGGGTTGATATGACTGCACATAGTCCCTGGATCCTCCTTAGCAACAGTCTGCTCTCCTTAGCAACGGTCTGTTAGCGATAAATAGCAGACCTGTGGAATGTCCAAATTGACCAATCAGCATTGAGTATTCTACAAAGCTTTGTAATTAATTAAATGAACCACCCCATGGAGTAAGTTCACATCACATCTTGCACTGAGACTGCTTTTACTTCTATAGCAAACGTTATAATCTGGGTAATGTTATTTTAAAATGATTTGCTCTAACTTTGTAAAGTCTATACTTTTAAATAAAGATCAATATTGCTATAAGTAGTTTTCAGTTGTGTTTTAGATTTTGTTCTGATCGAGTGCATGCAGTGTTTTCATGCACCTCACACATTTCAGTGACACAATTCAAGGGAAGGAATGTTTTTATATATCCGGAAGTGAGTCATTAATTTCAGGGAAGCGAGGTTGTGATGAATAAATAACATTATGTGTTTTTCCTCAAAATGCGTTACCGTATGTCGCTCTGGTGTAGGCATTATTTATCATAACCTGCTAACAGGAATATCACAATGTTCAGAAAGGAAACATCGGTTACCATTTAGGGAAGTATTTCCAGTCATGACTGTTTTCCCGTTAAAAGTCAAGAGTTCAGCAAGTTCCTCAAAATAGTGACATTGTTTAAAATATGCCAGCGTGACAACACATACTCATTGATTAATCGATGGATGTGGACCTAAACATATAGGAAACTATTGAGATTTACTGTAAACAGCAGGAAGCTACCAATGTACTGCTGTGTTATTACATTTTCTGTGACATAATGTTTTTTTAAAGTAAGGTTGCTGTTTTTAGAAACCATGAGATATTGAAATAAAGGCTCCACATCTTTCTCATTGTTCCTGCAGAGTGGAGAGGCGATACGTGGAGAGGTTCTGGAAGGAGGTGAGGGTAGGAGACTTCATCCGGCTGCGCTGTAACGAGATCCTCCCCGCCGACGTCCTACTGCTCAGCTCCAGCGACCCGGACCGCCTCTGTCACATCGAGACGGCCACGCTGGACGGAGAGACCAACCTGAAGCAGAGGCAGGTGGTGCGCAGCTTCCTGGACCTGGTGAGACCCTTTACAGCCATCAAATAAGAGAACCGTGCTGGGAGAAATCCTGATTAATTGTATTAACCCATGTCACACACTGTTCTCTCTCTTGCCTACTGGTAGGAGACACAGAAGCTTTAAAGGTCACCTATAATGCAAAATCCACTTTTTCATGTCTCTTCTACATCAACATGTGTCCCCTCTGTGTAAAGAGATTCTGAAAGTTTCAGGAAAAAGGATTCTCTCACTTTTTGTCCTGATCCATTTCTATAAAAACCTGTCTGAAAATGAACTGATCAGATTTTGGCCACTTTATGAGGTCATAAGATTTTTTGGCTTGTGTAACCATTAGCCAATCACCAACCAAGGTAACCCCACCTTATCACCTGAATCTCCTCCTATACCTCATTCACACCAACGCAACTCCGGTTCAAGCTCCGTGCTAGAGCTTTTCAGGTTCAGAACCGGTTCTTTGATTTAGCTCCGGCTCTTTTCAAACCGCCCGGAGTCCGACTGGTGCTGCGTCATTGCGTCATCGTTTGCGTCATGAGTAACCGTTTGCGTGCCTGCTTCATAAAGCCAAACCGCGCGGAAACCCCTCACAGCTCACACCGACAACAACAACAATGGTCGATTGTGCTCCAGCTTCCTCTGTACCTCTTCGGAAGACCAGGTTCCCAGCAGGTAGCTGGTCTCTTCAGTGATAAAACGCGGGCTTTTTGTTGTTGTTCAGGAGTTGATCCCGCCCTGCCCCCGCCTCGACGTAAGCGTGACGTATGCGGTGCTTTTGCTCTAGCCGGACAATTTTTTGATGCTTGAAATGAACTGGATTCCGGAGCTAAGAGGCTGCTCCGCTGCGGTGTGAACAGGAAAACCCGGTGCCTTTCAAGCTCCAGCTCCGAACCGGCTCTGAAACACCGTTGGTGTGAATGAAGTACTAGAGCAGTGGTTCTCAACTGGTGGGTCGCGACCCAAAAGTGGGTCGCGGACCCGTTTCGAGTGGGTCGCGGATGTGTGAGTGAAGAAAAAAAAATTGGAATTATTTTTTTCTTTTTTGGGGAAAAAGTCAAACTTTTATTTTGAAGGCCCGATGTTCTAAGGCTGTGCCTATGCGCTGTGCATGCAGTCGGCGTTGGACTGGAAGTACCGGAGACCATAAACGGGTTTGAAAACTTCTGTCTCGTAGTGATCATCTTCTCAATAAAATATCTTTGCTGATGTTTTTCGAGTCTTCTGGCCAATCAGAATCAAGATTGTTGCCGGAAGTCCCCACGGAGAATAACTTAGCGGTAGAACTCTTCTTTATACATCCATGGCTACAACTTCAGATAGAAATGAACACGTAATGAAATATGACCCCCGGTCTGATGATTGACAGGTCACAGAACAATGGGAGCTATCTACCCTTACCCACAATTTAAAGTAAGTAACACAGACTATCTCCTCTTTACTCTTCTCGCAGCAAGAAGAGAAAAACAAACAATGGCACATATTATTAATATGTCGGGTAGTGATAGATTTATGTATTTTCTTCTCAGAGTACCAGAATGCATAGTTTATGTTAGTACTTCTAAACATCCCCCCAGACCCCCTGCTGGGGTTGGGTTTTCAGCATGTGTGCCTTTTTATATAGTTCAGCTTTGATTCCATCATCTCATTAAACCTTTTTTAAAAGCATACTTTAGTTCTGTGAAAGGATATAAGGGATATATGCACTGTACTTCACTTTATTAATATTGTATGCTGAAAAGCGTATATATTACAGCACGATTTTTTGTTGAATAGATTTGAGTGCTTCAAAATGTTGGGTCGCGATGTATTGACCAAGTAAAAAGTGGGTCCCGAGGCCTGACCAGTTGAGAACCACTGATCTAGAGCACCATTGAGTTCTTTGTAACCAAATATCTCTCAGAGGGGCGTGGGGAGGGGCTCCTTATTTTCATCTAAAGTAACAGACAGAGAATCAGCTCTTTGGAAACAGGGCTGAAACAGAGGGGATTATGGGTAATGCTGCAATGATCTGTTTGGTTATTTGGAAATTAGCAGCTGTTCTGTTTGTTTTTTGTTTGCAGGATTGTGATTTCGACCCCCTGAAGTACAACGGCATCATTGAATGTGAAAAACCAAACAACGACCTGAACAGATTCAGAGGCTACATGTGAGAACGCTCTCCACTTCATCTTAATTTAAATGTCACTGTCAATTTGTAAATGTCGAGTAAGTTATCCTCCAGAATGGAAATAATGTGAAACAGTGGTTTGTTTACCAGAAGCCAGAAAGTCTCCAACTTATAATTATGATTTAAAGTCAGGATTAGGATTTGACTTCTTGGGATGTGGTTTGCCCGTTTTGACCGCACTATAGATGTATGTGGTTCATCGTGACCAGAATATAGTGGAGCTGTAGTTCGTAGAAATCTGAGAGAGAAAAGCAAAGCAACAACTAAACTGTGGTAGCAATTTAATCATGTTCACAAAGGACATTGATTAGAAGCATTCAACTTAATATACCAAAATGGAGAAGTGAAAGCCTATTTTAAACTAGACGTATGGTAACTGAAAGGGCTTTAACTATGCAAGGTGGGACTAAAGAAAGATGCCATAAGTTGCTTTATGTTTTGGAGCTTGATATCTCTATCTGCAGTTTTGTTTTAACCTTTTATTTATCTGTCTCCTGTGAGAAAATGCAATGCCTAATTACTTGAGTACCGCTTTACAAACCTGGATACCACTTAGTATGAGCTGGCACTTTTACATCGAGAGAAATTAATTATTTGTGAAACTTGTTCACTTTTTTGACTATTTTAAATGTTCTTTCATTGTCTAACAACTTGATGGTGACAACAAGACCACAATGCTACCTTTTACACTTTGGTTAAAACAAAGACGGTGAAACATGTAAATAAGTGAGCAGATTGTGCTACCTTCATAGAGAGCCAGGCTAGCTGCTTCCCCTTTGATTTCAGTCTTTATGCTAAGCTAACTGCGTTCTCACCATCGCCTTGTAATCATACAGACATGAGAATATCTTCATATCAAATCCTCTGCAAGAAAACCAGAAAGTACATTTCCTGTAAATATTTCTGGACATGTTTATCAGTAGATGGCATCATGTTTAGAGTTTATAAAGAGGTTTTGAGAGCTGGGTTAGGGAACCTTTCATCGTGTCTCCCGTTGGCTTACAGTCGCTCTCACATGTTCCTGACAGTTATATTTGACTCAGAAGAAGACCATATGCTGCAGGCTTTATGTTGCCAGGTTGCAGCCGAGCACAGGGCACAGCAGCGGGGTTAAAGGGGGGGGCAGTTATCTCAGCAGTGTTTTATTACATTAAGGCCGATGTCACTGAGTGTAATTTCAGGTGTGTGTGTGTGTGTGTGTGTGTGTGTGTGTGTGTGTGTGTGTGTGTGTGTGTGTGTGTGTGTGTGTGTGTGTGTGTGTGTGTGTGTGTGTGTGTGTGTGTGTGTGTGTGTGTGTGTGTGTGTGTGTGTGTGTGTGTGTGTGTGTGTGTGTGTGTGTGTGTGTGTGTGTGTGTGTGGTGTGTGTGTGTGTGTGTGTGTGTGTGTGTGTGTGTGTGTGTGTGTGTGTGTGTGTGTGTGTGTGTGTGTGTGTGTGTGTGTGTGTGTGTGTGTGTGTGTGTGTGTGTGTGTGTGTGTGTGTGTGTGTGTGTGTGTGTGTGTGGCTTCTGCAAGGAATGCTTGTTCTCAATTTGACGATTCATCAGGTCATGACATTCATTTCATTTGTTTTTATTACATACAGCAACCTCTTTCACGTGTCTATTTTTCTCTTTCATTATTTAAACGGTTATAACTTTTAGCCCTCTATTTTAACCATTATTATAATATAATCCTTTCCCATTTTTAATTATTATTTTTAGCCAATGTAACATATTTATTTATTGTGCTCATGCAATATTGTAAGCTCTTTATTAAAGTAGTTTTTATATTCTTTAGCTAAAACTTTTTCTTTTCTGTTTATCCATATCTTAAGATACTTATTATTAATCTAATTATTTAAATTGATCATGGGCTTTATTTTTCTCTATATTTAAATTGTTTGTCCATTACTTTAATCTAATTATTTAAACAATTGTTCCATTATTTATAACATCATTATTGAAATTGAGATGTGTGTGAAGTACGGCAGAAGATTAGGGACAAGATTAATAATCTGTAACGCTGTAGGTTTGTGTTTGTGTCCATCAATTGGTTTGTTTCCATGTATTTGTTTTTACATCAAGTCCAAGCACTACTTAGGAAAGAATTGCTTTTAAGTAATTGTTTTAAATGCTACCCTCTGGGGTTGTTGTGTCAAGATACTCTTCCAGTTGTTGTGCTTTTAAATTCCTAAAACAAATCAATGTATTGGTATTTCCCCCCCAGAGTCCATCGCAGTGGCCGGAGAGATGCACTTTACAAAGAGAACCTTCTGCTGAGAGGCTGCACCATCAGAAACACAGAGGAGGCCGTGGGGATCATTATTTACGCAGGTCAGCTCCACCCCCAGAGTAACCTCGTCTCAGACTGTCTCTCCACTCGTTTGACCTCCGACCTCTCAAACCATTTGTCTCAACAGGTCACGAAACCAAAGCCATGCTTAACAACAACGGGCCGCGATACAAACGCAGCAAACTGGAGCGTCAGATGAACGTGCACGTGTTCTGGTGCGTCATCATCCTGCTGGTCATGTGCCTGTTCACTGCGATCGGTAAGAAACCCTCCAGAGATATTTTTAAGTAGGGCTGCACGAAAATACCAATGCCTTCCATGACTATGCAAACCCCTGAAGGCAGCATCTCCCTGGTTCCCTCCTCAAAAAGCCAGTGGGATTTTCAATTGGACTTTGTTTACTTCCAGAACATAGTGACATAACTATGTAACACTGATGCTCCTATTGGCTAGCGCTTCAACACATTGTACGTGATAGGCTAAGGGGCGGGACATCTCTTTAAAGTAGAGACACTACATACTGATATACACCTGAACATCAGCAGGAGAGTACTCTTTAAAGTAGAGACACTACATACTGATATACACCTGAACATCAGCAGGAGAGGACTCTTTAAAGTAGAGACACTACATACTGATATACACCTGAACATCAGCAGGAGAGTACTCTTTAAAGTAGAGACACTACATACTGATATACACCTGAACATCAGCAGGAGAGGACTCTTTAAAGTAGAGACACTACATACTGATATACACCTGAACATCAGCAGGAGAGGACTCTTTAAATTAGAGACACTACATACTGATATACACCTGAACATCAGCAGGAGAGGACTCTTTAAAGTAGAGACACTACATACTGATATACACCTGAACATCAGCAGGAGAGGACTCTTTAAAGTAGAGACACTACGTACTGATATACACCTGGACATCAGCAGGAGAGGACTCTTTAAAGAAGAGACACTACGTACTGATATACACCTGGACATCAGCAGGAGAGGACTCTTTAAAGTAGAGACACTACATACTGATATACACCTGAACATCAGCAGGAGAGGAATCTTTAAAGTAGAGACACTACATACTGATATACACCTGAACATCAGCAGGAGAGGACTCTTTAAAGTAGAGACACTACGTACTGATATACACCTGGACATCAGCAGGAGAGGACTCTTTAAAGAAGAGACACTACGTACTGATATACACCTGGACATCAGCAGGAGAGGACTCTTTAAAGTAGAGACACTACATACTGATATACACCTGAACATCAGCAGGAGAGGACTCTTTAAAGTAGAGACACTACATACTGATATACACCTGAACATCAGCAGGAGAGTACTCTTTAAAGTAGAGACACTACATACTGATATACACCTGAACATCAGCAGGAGAGGACTCTTTAAAGTAGAGACACTACATACTGATATACACCTGAACATCAGCAGGAGAGTACTCTTTAAAGTAGAGACACTACATACTGATATACACCTGAACATCAGCAGGAGAGGACTCTTTAAAGTAGAGACACTACATACTGATATACACCTGAACATCAGCAGGAGAGGACTCTTTAAATTAGAGACACTACATACTGATATACACCTGAACATCAGCAGGAGAGGACTCTTTAAAGTAGAGACACTACATACTGATATACACCTGAACATCAGCAGGAGAGGACTCTTTAAAGTAGAGACACTACGTACTGATATACACCTGGACATCAGCAGGAGAGGACTCTTTAAAGAAGAGACACTACGTACTGATATACACCTGGACATCAGCAGGAGAGGACTCTTTAAAGTAGAGACACTACATACTGATATACACCTGAACATCAGCAGGAGAGGAATCTTTAAAGTAGAGACACTACATACTGATATACACCTGAACATCAGCAGGAGAGGACTCTTTAAAGTAGAGACACTACGTACTGATATACACCTGGACATCAGCAGGAGAGGACTCTTTAAAGAAGAGACACTACGTACTGATATACACCTGGACATCAGCAGGAGAGGACTCTTTAAAGTAGAGACACTACATACTGATATACACCTGAACATCAGCAGGAGAGGACTCTTTAAAGTAGAGACACTACATACTGATATACACCTGAACATCAGCAGGAGAGGACTCTTTAAAGTAGAGACACTACGTACTGATATACACCTGGACATCAGCAGGAGAGGACTCTTTAAAGTAGAGACACCACATACTGATATACACCTGAACATCAGCAGGAGAGGACTCTTTAAAGTAGAGACACTACATACTGATATACACCTGAACATCAGCAGGAGAGGACTCTTTAAAGTAGAGACACTACCTACTGATATACACCTGGACATCAGCAGGAGAGGACTCTTTAAAGAAGAGACACTACGTACTGATATACACCTGGACATCAGCAGGAGAGGACTCTTTAAAGTAGAGACACTACATACTGATATACACCTGAACATCAGCAGGAGAGGACTCTTTAAAGTAGAGACACTACATACCGATATACACCTGAACATCAGCAGGAGAGGACTCTTTAAAGTAGAGACACTACGTACTGATATACACCTGGACATCAGCAGGAGAGGACTCTTTAAAGTAGAGACACTACGTACTGATATACACCTGGACATCAGCAGGAGAGGACTCTTTAAAGAAGAGACACTACGTACTGATATACACCTGGACATCAGCAGGAGAGGACTCTTTAAAGTAGAGACACTACATACTGATATACACCTGAACATCAGCAGGAGAGGACTCTTTAAAGTAGAGACACTACATACTGATATACACCTGAACATCAGCAGGAGAGGACTCTTTAAAGTAGAGACACTACGTACTGATATACACCTGGACATCAGCAGGAGAGGACTCTTTAAAGTAGAGACACCACATACTGATATACACCTGAACATCAGCAGGAGAGGACTCTTTAAAGTAGAGACACTACATACTGATATACACCTGAACATCAGCAGGAGAGGACTCTTTAAAGTAGAGACACTACCTACTGATATACACCTGGACATCAGCAGGAGAGGACTCTTTAAAGAAGAGACACTACGTACTGATATACACCTGGACATCAGCAGGAGAGGACTCTTTAAAGTAGAGACACTACATACTGATATACACCTGAACATCAGCAGGAGAGGACTCTTTAAAGTAGAGACACTACATACTGATATACACCTGAACATCAGCAGGAGAGGACTCTTTAAAGTAGAGACACTACGTACTGATACACACCTGAACATCAGCAGGAGAGGACTCTTTAAAGTAGAGACACTACGTACTGATATACACCTGGACATCAGCAGGAGAGGACTCTTTAAAGTAGAGACACCACATACTGATATACACCTGAACATCAGCAGGAGAGGACTCTTTAAAGTAGAGACACCACATACTGATATACACCTGGACATCAGCAGGAGAGGACTCTTTATTTGTATATCTCCTCTCTCCTGTGTTTATGTGAGTTGACCTTGTGCTGCTTTCTGTTGCAGGTCACGGGCTGTGGATGTTTCAGTACGGAGATAAGAGGCCGGTGTTTGACGTGCTCAGCCCAGAGGGGACGGATTTATCCCCCGTCACGACGGCTGTTTATCTCTTCCTCACCATGATCATCGTCTTCCAGGTACGCAGCAGAGGGGAGCAAAGGCGCTGATAATAAAAGATTAAAGTTTGTAATGTTGTATCCCGCCGTACACTGAAGATCAACCGACCTCTAGATCTGTATCGTCACTTTAATCTGGAAAACAGAGAGCACTTGCTCCATGCTGAGAAATAATCTTTATAACAGCAGAAGAAGATTGACAGCTATTGATCGGTTTATTTTTGTTGGCTTTCAGGCAGTAATGTCAGTGGACATGTCACCCTGTCCTGCGTCACATGTTGCAGGTAGTCCTGGTTAATTTAACGAATCAGAAATCAACAGTTTCACTTTGCAAACATGATGTTTTTGGAGGTGGGTGACTTGCAGTACTGCCAGATAAACACATGACTGTTGGTGGGGGCTGGGCCTTTCCTCCCAAAAGCCATGACTCATTTCCACTTTCCAGAAATGTTGCCTGGAAATGTCTCACCCTGGATTACAGCAACATTTCTTAAGACACCAAACATACACGTATATACATTTCTCCCATTGGTCCTTAGGATAAATAGACATCGTCCATTGAACATGCTTGAATGTATTTATTCTATTTAAGACTTTAATAAAAAGTTTTTACGAGCTTCTACTTGTTCTCAATTTGATGATTCATCGAGTCATGACAGTCATTTCATTTGTTTTTATTACATACAGCAAACTCTTTCACATGTTTACTTTTCACTTTCATTATTTAAACGGTTATAACTTTTTTTGCCTTAACTTTTAGCCTTTTATTTTAACCATTATTATAATATAATCCTTTCCCGTATTTGTTTAATGTCCTTATGCGATATTTTAAGCTCTTTATTAAAGTAGTTTTTCCTTCTTTAGCTAATTATTTGACTGTTTATCCGTATCTTAAGATACTTATTTAATTATTCATTAAAAAAAATTAATGTTTTATTTTTATTTAAATTGTTCATGGGATTTATTTTTGTCTTTTATTTAAATTGTTTGCCCATTAATTTAAGCTAATTATTTAAACAATTGTTCCATTATTTTTAACATCATTATTGAATCTGAAATATATTCATTACTCAATGAGGATATTTAATTTAAATAGGTTTTTATTATTTTTTAAAGCTAGTTATTTTAATTATTAAAACTGTTAATTTATTATTTTTAGCTTTTTATGTGAACAATTTATTTTTATTTTTAAGCTAATTAATTAAAATACTTATCCATACTTTTTAAGGTACTTTTTTGTAACTGTTAATGCCTAATTTTAGCTTATTATTTTAACAATTTAATATTTAATACTGCATGCATAATTTGGTATTAAATTATTTCAAATGTTCATGCAATTTTTCGAGCTCAATATTTAAATAGAAAGAAAAAAAATCCATTATTTAAAAAAAATGATTAAGTATGTTAATGCGTATCTTTAGCTATTTGTGAAAAATATTTATAATAATTTCTGTTCCTCTCATGCACCTCCTCCCCCCCCCCCCCCAGGTGCTGATCCCCATCTCTCTGTTCGTGTCGATTGAGATCGTGAAGATTTGCCAGGTGTTCTTCATCCATCAGGACCTGGACCTGTACGACGAGGAGACCGACTCCCATCTGCAGTGCCGAGCGCTGAACATTACCGAAGACCTCGGACAGATGCAGTACATCTTCTCCGACAAGACGGGCACGCTGACGGAGAACAAGATGGTGTTCAGGCGCTGCACCGTCGCTGGGGTGGAGTACTCCCATGATGCAAATGGTGAGAAAAAACACCTATATTATTTAGTTTCTCAAGTTAATTGCACTAGTCTAGTCTAAGTGACATAAAGAATATATATATAATATATCATTTTTTTTGTAATTATCTTCTTTTCTTTACAGGTTAATGAACATAGGAACAGCACTCGCAGAAAAACAGACTTATCCTTAGACCAAAATACAAATAATAACACAGGGCGACATAAAGTATTTCATTGATATAAAGTCACTCTTAATGATGTGTTTGTGTGTTATCCAGCCAAAAGACTTGCCATGTACCAGGAGATGGACTCTGAGGAGGAGGAGTGCCCGTCTCGCGGCGGGACCCTCCCCCGGCGGGACAGTGTGGGCAGCCATCAGAGCGCCAAGGTGGTCCTGCGCTCACAAAGCACCAAATCCCACCGCAGGACCGGCAGCCGGGCCGAGGCCAAGAGGGCGAGCATCCTATCCAAACACACCGCCTTCAGCAGCCCCATGGTTAGTAACCATATGATACCATACAATAGAGTGGTGCAGTGATGACGTAGGCTGACCCGGAAGTAAGCTGCGCAAGGGTTCCCTCGACAAAAAAGCTGTGGGATTTCTCCATAGGATTTTGGAATATTGTAAAAAACAAGATCTGTGGAAAACAAACCTGTTTGATAAATGCACGTTTTGTTCAGCCGGATAATCTCCACATGTCTACCCTACTTTTATAATTAGGAGTACAGCAGGGTCACACGACTTCAACGTCACGCCAATTTAAGATCAATATTCAAAAATACAGATTAAAATATCATACCATAAAAGAGGGCCAGCATCCTGTGAAAACACACCGCCTTCAGCAGCCCCATCGTCAGATCCATACCGTACCATACCATACCATACCACACAATACCCTGAAAATACCGTACCAGTGGGCCATCATCCTGTCCAAACTCACCGCCTGCAGCATCCCCATGGTCAGTGCCAAACCATATAATACCATACAATATCATACCATAAAACAGGGCCAGAATTCTGTCCAAACGTACCGACTTCAGCAGTACCATACCATACCATATGATACCATACAATATTATATATATTATACTGTACCATACCACACAATACCCTGAAAATACCGTACCAGAGGGCGAGCATCCTGTCCAAACACTCCGCCTGCAGCAGCCCCACGGTCAGTACCAAACCATATTATACCATACTATACCAAACAATACCCTGAAAATACCGTACCAGAGGGCCAGCATCCTGTCCAAACTCAAAATTCAGCAGCATATGATAAGATTTAATAACATACAACGAGAAAAGACAAAACCATACCATGCGATATGATGCAACACGATACAATACGGTACCAAATGATACCAATACAAAACAGAATGCTACGATACAAAACGGTCAAAAACGGAATGATACGAAGTGGTACGGTACGCTAAGATAATTATACATACTTTCTTTTGCTTATTTTAACTGTTTTATGTGAATACTGAAGATTTTCTGTGCCGTTTCCCTCCCCCGTCCTGCAGGAGAAGGACATCACACCGGACCCTCAGCTGCTGGACAAAGTGAACGAGTGCGGCAGTCAGATGGACTTCATGCGGTTCCACAAACAGCCGATGTCCCAGCTGCCCTCCGACCTCGCAGACGTCCTCGACTTCTTCATCGCTCTCACCATCTGCAACACGGTGGTGGTGTCCTCCCCCAACCAGCCTCGGCAGAAGGTACGGTCCTCCAACAAGCACTCGTTATCTCAATGAAACAAGTAAAACTTTTTACCGTTAAGGAATAAAGGACAGTTTCATCCCACATATATTTTAGCCTTTGCACACAAACGTATATAACACACTACAGGAAAGGGCAGACCCCAAAGAGCGGAGTAGGGCCTCTTAAAGTTGACGTAAAGTCGCCCCTTTTTTCAGACATCAGATTTGATTGAACACTCCAGTCAATCTTGTCCAGCCACATTTAAGAACAATACATATTTCCAAAGATTTAGCTAACCTTTATTTTTCTTCCTGTTCCCTTTTCAAACATGAGCGTCCATTTAAAAAATATATTTCCTGCACATTAGATCTAAAATAAAAACTTTAAAGAAACCCCCAAATCGACCTTTTGCAGGCAGATCTCTCACTGTTCTGCTGTGTGTGTGTGTGTGTGTGGGTGTGTGTGTGTGTGTGTGTGTGTGTGTGTGTCTCCTCTGGGCCAATGTGATTGTTTACATTTTATTATGATGCCCTTGAGGCTGACCCGGCTCCTGAATGATTTATATCTGTGTGAGAACCAATGTGAGTCACTCCTGCTATTGTACCGCCCCACCTCGGATAAAGCAAACGAGCCAGAAGCTGCATTTTCATCATATTTGTACTGCAAGATCATAACATAACACTGATTACAGATTAATTGGGGAAACCAAACGTGATGTTTTTGTTTTTACTTTCTGGTTTAACCAGTTAAGCCCTGAGCCTGTTTTTCAGGTCTCAGGCTCGAAAATGACATTCCCAGAACAATTGACTATAACTTCACTTCTAAAAGGGTTAAATTAATAATCTTTTTTCTCAAAGCAAGGGTACACCTGTGAGTTGGATGTAAACAAGTCAGAATCAATATAGAACTTTTTTATTTTAAAGTCAATTCAGATTGAACAAATGTAAATTATAGTGTCCGTCCAAATAAAAAACATGATTTATAGTGAAAACCACCCTTGAATGATGGGATAGTAGACTAAAAGCTTTAGGAATCCAAACGATAACATATAATAAGTACCCTGTATCAAGATTGATGCAAAACAAGTGACATTTGACCTTTTTAGAGGGATTTAGCAACAAAAAAACACTTCTGGGGTCATTTGGGTGGATTTTCCATATGTCTGGCCCCCCTCGGTCGATTTTGATGATTGACATCTCTTTTTAACCGTTGGAGCCAATGGAATCGAGGGGAAGTTCCTAAAATCCATCTAAACATTACCCATTGGTGAATGAGTGATGCGTAGCCAGAATGCACAATTACCGGAAGCTGTCATACACTCTAGTAGCTATTTCAATTGACATAAAAATGGAATGATGGATTACCAGTAATCATTTGAAAGTGACACAGACAGATTGGATTAACCATTGGATTAACCTTCAGCAGCGTTTTTATCGTTTTAATGCCATTGAGCACAACTTTTGATCAGAAAACATTAAAGTTAAGACGTTTTTAGCCGTTTTGGCTCCGTAATGCTAATCCTTTTGTGGTTGTTTGTTGTCGTTTCGCCGCAAGTTCTGATCGCTCAGTGATGATATGTCTGGAATCTGTGGAAGCTCAGCTTGCTAATCGATATCTTGTTTGTGCAGATCCGATAAGTAATAAGGGTATTTTACCATGAGTTCTGTGCTAAGTGTGTTAACATATTTTCTCTCAGGGCTAATTCAGAGCCTTTCTTATTACTCTTTTGTTTCGTTTGGCTAAAAATGGTTAACATTGTCTGAAAGCTGAGTTTTTTCCCGTTAAGTGAGTATGACACAGTAATATTATTGTATAGAGTGGCGAAGTCCCGTCCTTCTACTTCTACTGTCTTAAAAAATAATTTCCAAGTAAAAAAAGTCACAGTTTGTCGTAAAACTGTTGAAATATAAGACTGAAAAATACGCAACTAGAAAGACTACAAATCCCAGAATCCCGGTCCCGCATGCTGGCTCTTAGGAACCGACTAACTCCCCTTGTGTATGTGCAGCTCTCAACATGCCCAGACTTGGAGTGATTTTCACCTCTTTTAATGCTTTCCTCCTCATTCTGAAAGAAAGAAGTGAAATGTTCCAACGTGACGGCCGTCTTGGTGTGTGGTGCGAGATGGGAGATGTAGTTCATTGAGCGGTTTCACACAACAAAAGTGTTACTTCACAGTTTTACAACTCATTTTAATTTTTTTGACTCGCAAAATTATCTTTTAAATTGACAAACATCATATGTGTAATTCGTGGCACAATTCAAACGGCATCGAAAGATAATCTTTCTCTCTCCATTGACTTCAATACATACTTTTTCCGAAATAAGGTCCCATGGAGCTCCCCGGAAAGGGAGGGACTTCGCCTCTCTATAGTTGTTTTAGAGACATTCCTATTTAAATTAGTCTTTAATCATTATTATTTGCTTATTTTATTATACATTTTTATAATTATTTGTAATTTATAATTTTTTTTATAGGTTTTTTTATTTAATTGTATCTTTTCATTTCGTCTTTTCTTTTTTACCGAGATGGATCATTTATATTTGAAAATGTTTTTTGTTATACCTTTTACCTCCTCGTGTTAAAAGGTTTTACCCTCTGACCTGAAGACAATTTTTAGTTTCTGTTTAAATGTGTGCCATGTTGTTAAAGCACTTTGAGCTGCACCAGGTTTATGTAAACTCCTACACACACATTTATTATTTTATTATTTATTATTATTATCTTATTTTTTATTTGGACAACATAAGAACAAACATACAAAATTGCAACATTTACAGACTTTACGTCTTACAATCTTCATCGAAAAAAAACCATTTTAATTTCTCATCATCCTCAGGTGCGGATGAGGTTCGAGCTGAAGTCTCCGGTGAAGACCATCGAGGATTTCATAAAGCGCTTCACCCCGAGCCGCCTGACCTCGGGCTCCAACAGCAGCAGCTCCTCCAGCCTGGTCACCAACCGCTCCTCCACCCGCGGCTGCTCCAGCCTTTTGTCCTCTCCGTCCGCCGAGAGCACCCTCACCAAACTGGACGAGGAGCAGAGCATGCAGCACGCCTTCAGCCCCGTGCCGCCGCAGTACGATGGGAAGGCGTGTAGCGCGGCGGAGGGCGAGCTGCGGTACGAGGCGGAGTCTCCGGACGAGGCGGCGCTGGTTTACGCCGCCCGCGCCTACAAGTGCTCCCTGGTGGGGCGCCTCCCCGACCGGGTGACCGTGGAGCTGCCTCACCTGGGGAAACTGAGCTTCGAGCTGCTGCACACGCTGGGCTTCGACTCCAACAGGAAGCGCATGTCGGTGGTGGTCCGACATCCGCTGACGGATCAGATCACCGTCTATACGAAAGGAGCAGACTCCGCCATCATGGACCTCATCAGACCCCCCGACACAGGTAGGAAAATCACCTTCGTCGAATCAAAGGAGCTCAGTTTGTAGGGAAGCTCAGGGTCGCCGGGTTAAAGTCCCGGAGCGGACAAAGTTCAAAGGGTTGACTTGATCTTTGAGAGGTTCCTGTCCTTGAACATAGAGGACATATTCTGCTCATTTTCACCCTCTGTCTAAAACCAGAGCCTAGTCTGCTCTGATTGGTTAGCTGGCCGGTTCTGTTGTGATTAGTCAACCACTTAGAGATGTCCCGCCCCTTAGCCTATGAAGTGCAATGTGTTGGAGCGCTAGCCAATAGAAGTGCAAGTGTTACATAGTTATGTCACTATGTCACGGGGGGAGGGTTTTTAGCCTTTGCAGACCATTAACATGCACACAAACAAACAGAATAGGCCCTCTCTTCTTCTTAAAAGATAGTGTTTTTGTTTATTTCCAGTTTTACGACAATATTTATACCAAAACTTTGTACTCCCTTTTCCAACACGTCTGATTATTGGCATCCTAAAAATAAACTTCATCTCTCAACACTTATATTGGATTTTACTGGATTATTAATGCCGCATGTACTGTCTAAAAATATGGATTTCTGATTCTGAAAAAGTGCTTGAATTTATTTGGAAAAGGTGTATGACCCCTCCGTTTGACATTTAGGTTACGTACTTGTATTTTTAGAGCAAGCTTCACTTCCTGCCACGTCGCGCGTTTTCCTCTTGATCTTAAACCTTGTTCCACACTCGTCCAGTCTTTAATGGTTCAATGTTAGTATTCCAGGCACAAAGAGCCACACAGGCACTTTCATTAATGCTCTGTACACACACACACACACACACACACACACACACACACACACACACACACACACACACACACACAGTATGTGGTGCTGCACATGTTTATTTTCATTATTCAAAGACAATGGGCCCCATTCACTTACCGTGGAAACTGCTGTTGTTTCTTTTTGCAAAAGAACCCACACTTATGTAGTTTTTCACAGAGTTTTGTTCTTATTTAGGATTTGTTTTTGGGGTAAGAACTGAATTTACGCAAACTTACACACACTTATGATGGCTGACGTGTTTGTACTAAATCACAGGAATTTGATTTCCTCGCACGGCCGTGAAGATACAGGATGACAGGCGGGTAAAAAAGTATTTAATATCATGTTTTACTTATAAAAAGTCAATGTGAACATGAACCAGAGTAGAATTAACAGGCAACATTATGTCACCAGAGATTATTTCTAAACCTCTCCATCAGAACATAATACAAACGGTTCCCGCTGTCAGCCAATCAGTGGCAGAATAGGGCGGGTCATCCTTGTAAATCAAATGTCACCCTCCCTCTCCTCCACCATGTGTCTCACTTCAGAAACTTTAATGGCCGACAGGGTGTGTCCACATCATAGACCGTATACTATATAAAGGTCTACACACACACACACACACACACACACACACACACACACACACACACACACACACACACACACACACACACACACACACACACACACACACACACACATTGGGTTTTTACCATTGGGTGAAAGCAGCCAATCAGAGCGCAGTATGAGTTGGGCCTCCTCATAACACAGACCTCCATAAAGGCTCCATTCAGGCGACAGTGAGGGGGGGGGGGCACAGTTTCACTTTAATAACAACACACATGGTGCCGAGTGTCATGACGTTACTCCAGCCTCACTCCTACTGCAGAGACGTGATGTTTAACAGCAGGTTCCACCTTAAAACAGAATTTATATTTTTATATTCTTCATTTGAACTCATAATGAAGAGATGCTTTTGGGGGTGTTCCCCTTGTAGTGTGTTAAATAGGTGTTTGTTCATGTAAATGTCCCGCAAAGGCTTAAATCCCTGTGTCCCCTGAAACGCCTCCATTGGACTCCTTTATTTACTTCCTGAACACAGTGACGTGGGGAGGCATGTGGCGCAGTGGGTTGTGCGTATGTGTTCGGACCAGGGAGTTACAGGTTCAAACCCCACTGCAGTCAGCATGTCCTTGTGTCCCTGAGACACTTCACCCCAAATTGCTCCTGTGGGGATTGCCCACAGTATTGAGTATGTAAGTCGCTTTGGATAGAAGCGTCTAACATGTAACATGTGTGTCCTTGAAGTCCAACAAACGAGCTGAAATAGTTTCCTTCCTCGCAGAAAACGCCCATTTGACACCTACATTGTTTAAATCCGTGCAAACTTGCCCTTCTGTGCTGCACATTAGTTTGTTTCTTTCCACCTGATGACCAGAGGAGTAATAAATATGAGCAAACGGGGAGCCCAACATACAAACTTGTCCTTTAAAAGTGGTCAAAAACTCCTCGGGGAACTTTTAACATGAAGCACACAAATCCTTTTTAGGGTGGATTTTCCTTTATTGCTGCTGCAGGAAAAATAAACATTGTGTGCAGTTCCACCTGCGTCTGTCGGTCATCTGCAGCTTTCTGTGGAAGGGAAAACTTTCCTTGGAAATTCCGTTTTTTACAGCCAAGAAAGAACAATAAAAGTGAGCAAGATTACGTCTGGGGCAGTTACTCATGAGCGTTTTCATAATAGATGAATTGTTTAATGTAAAATAGAACGTTTCTAAAAGTCCAAAGAGATTTCTTGTTTCCTCCGACCAAAGAAAACCAACTTTAATTCACTTTACATGTGAAATAACACGGAGAAGAAATGTCAGAAAATTGTAAGAAATGTCCATCCCAGTTTCTGAAAGTCCCAGTTGATGTGTTTAGATGTCTGGTTGTGTCACTTATTATATAACACAGAGAAAGAAGCAGACGTTCATATTTCAGAGGCGGAAAACTATTTCAATCAGGAGAGACTTTTTGACATTTATTGACACATGCCATAAATGTTAAGTCTTTGGCGATTAGACTCCGATCCTGAAATCGTATATCTAAAGGGGGAAATGCAGCCGTGAGCGTGTAGGGAACCCCCCCGGGGTCTAGACACTGGTGATGATGCTGGAGATCTGGATTTGATGAGGAGAAGGGATGAAGAGGAGGTGTGATGAGGTCTTTGGGTTAGCTCTCCTGGCACTGGATGTGATGAAAGGAGGTGGACGGGGAGGAGGCGGGCGGCAGCATGAACACCTGACATCACAGCTGACTGCAGGAGAGAGGAGAACCATTTTAAAGTGTGGCTGCAGCTCGGTGATTGGCTGCTGAGATTGAGGTGAATGTAATAGGTTAGCAGGAAGCCCGTGATGAGCTGATTATAAGCAACTGCGGAGTGGTGTGTGTGTGTGTGTGTGTGTGTGTGTGTGTGTGTGTGTGTGTGTGTGTGTGTGTGTGTGTGTGTGTGTGTGTGTGTGTGTGTGTGTGTGTGTGTGTGTGTGTGTGTGTGTGTGTGTGTGTGTGTGTGTGTGTGTGTGTGTGTGTGTGTGTGTGTGTGTGTGTGTGTGTGTGTGTTGTGTGTGTGTGTGTGTGTGTGTGTGTGTGTGTGTGTGTGTGTGTGTGTGTGTGTGTGTGTGTGTTTGTGTGTGTTGTGTGTGTGTGTGTGTGTGTGTGTGTGTGTGTGTGTGTGTGTGTGTGTGTGTGTGTGTGTGTGTGTGTGTGTGTGTGTGTGGACGGATAAACCAATGTATTTGTCCTACTGCCAGTAAGATGCCAGAGACATGAAATAATGTGTTATATTAAAATATAACTTTTGTACAGTGAAAACAAACATTTAAATAAATAACAGGTTTGGACGAATATAGTCAATAAATGAATAGACAGACAGTAAATAAGAATATTTTACAGAATTCTTTTAATCAAATTGTACATGAGTAATATGAACACTTGGTGTGACATATGGTGCAGCATACAGGGTTGAATGTAGATGTGACGGCAGATGGCTCTTTGAGAGGAAGTTAATGTTAATGCTTCTTTCTTTTGCTGTTTTTAAGCGAACTCCAAAGGGAAACGGCAGAAAAAGATTTTCAGCCGAACCCAGTACTTCCTGAACCTGTACGCTGCCGACGGCCTGAGGACGCTGTGCATCGCTAAGAAGGTAACAAGTGATTTTAAAACATCCCTAAAAAGTGTCCTCTCTTTAAACGGCTTGACGAGACACACATCGTTGTTATTGATGCAACTCTACATATACGTCGTTCAAAATATACACTCATTAATATTTGTATGGATTTTTAGTCAAAGCACTTCAGATATTCATTGCTATCGGATGTTAAGAGCATTCCATGGAATATAACAACAAGTGTATCTCGAGCCGGTTTCTCAAACTTACCTACCCCACCTTTAAGCAGAAAAATAAGAAATGCCCAAATAATTATTAAACTAATACATAATTCATTCATAGAGTTCATATCCAAATTAAGAGGGGATAAAGAAAAGTTATAATAAAGAATAAAACAGATAAAAAGTTTGATTAAAGCTTAATTAAGGACGCTAACAAGGGGTTAGGACATGGGTCGGCAACAGGCGACCCATGTCCTAACCCCTTTTAATATGCAATAATATTTGGCCCGGAAAATTAGCTTTGTTTTGAAAGAAAAGTTTTGGCTCATCGGACATTTATGAGAGAAAACCCCTAATGTCCGAGTGCAAGTGAATGCAGCACAAGACTCGATCCTTGTAACCCCCTGGCGCGAGCGTGGAAATGTGATTGGTGGCGATTTCATTTGACGGTGACAGAGAAGGGACTGTCAAGTTTGGCTGTACTCAGCATTGAATCAAAACAAACTAAAGCTTTGGATCTTAATAAGTTTCAGTCAGACAACTCACGTGTTTCTTAATACGTTTATTATAAGCAGCATATAGTTTGAGTTTGGCGACTAGGCTCAGGCCTCATCACTTTTAACAATCAATTACTTAAATTAGCTTCTGATTATGTTCTGGCCCGCCATCTAATGGCTCAGAAATGTGACCTCTGGGTTAGGATATCTTCTCATAATGTCATCACAATAATTCCCCTTGCTTTGTTTAAAAATAAAAATAATAATTCTCCAGTTTTTGGAGGTTATTTGGACATTTCCGTGTTTGCAGCCCAGCTCAGAGTCATTCTCCGTGACTCAATCGCAATCTGTGCCACTTTCCCAGGCTGTTGATGCTCTCACCAGAAGCGCTCATTATAACCCTGTTTGCTTGTGTGATTGTGTGATTGTGTGATTGTGTGTGTGTGTGTGTGTGTGTGTGTGTGTGTGTGTGTGTGTGTGTGTGTGTGTGTGTGTGTGTGTGTGTGTGTGTGTGTGTGTGTGTGTGTGTGTGTGTGTCAGGTCATGAGTAAGGAGCAGTATGCGTGCTGGCTGCAGTGCCACCTGGAGGCGGAGACGGCGATCCAGGGTCGAGAGGAGCTGCTGTTTGAGTCGGCGCTGCGTCTGGAGACCAACCTGCAGCTGCTGGGTAATTCATGGATTCATCCCAAAAATACCTTCATAATCTATATTTTAATTACACGAATACATTATGATTTTTGGCTATCAAAGCAAAATAGGGAAACTGTTGGTGAAACAATAATTATGACGTTAATGGAGTCAGAGAAAAAGTCTTAATTTGGGAGAAAAAATTCAGACATTCTCCAAAAATCTGAAACACCTTGTAAATCAGTGGTTCCCAACCTGGGGGGCGCCAAAGATCGCAGGGGGGGCCTGGGCTTCAGATGATTTGAGGCCAAATATCATATTTAGACTTTTTTTTGTTAGTATTAAAGGCATAAAAAGAAAGAAATGTATAATTATTTCTTTGATAGAAATCTCAAAAAAAAAATACAAATAGATGGTCTGTCCTTCATATTTTCTTATTCACAGCCAATCATCACAGTACTGTAGGAAAATAAGAGAAACACAAAAATGTACAAAAAAAATACTTAGTTCCCACCTGGCAGTTATACCTCCAATACTCAGTCTAATTTTCCTCCTGCTGTTGAGGATGTTAGAGTTTGTATCACCGTTTTGTTTCTCCTCCTCAGGAGCGACGGGCATCGAGGACCGGCTGCAGGACGGCGTCGCTGAAACCATCGCGTCGCTGCGGCAGGCGGGTCTTCAGATCTGGGTTCTGACGGGAGACAAACAAGAAACTGCCGTAAACATCGCCTACGCCTGCAAACTGCTCGACCCCGAGGAGGAGATCCTGACGCTCAACGCCGACTCTCAGGTGGGAGGAGCATTACTCAATACAACTGACAAACAGAAAGAAAACACCAATACGTTAGCATTCTGATGTTAGCATTTAGCTCTCAGCTTCACTTTCTGTATCAGCATTTATATAGCACCTTTCATGCTTGACATAGCCCAGAGTGCTTTACAGAGTATGACACAAATATCACAACAAGAAGATTACATATCTACTTTACAGTCATGCAAGTAGTATCAACGCTTTCATCTCCCTCTTGGCGAGACATTCACTCACAATAATATTGAGTTTCTCGTCTCTGAAACACATTTTTAAAGAGGCCATTTGAGGACGATGTTAATTCTGAGCAGCTTCACATCTGTGTGCCAGATGTTGCTCAGTTTACCTGACGAGCCGCTGTGTTTCTGAACAGGAGGCGTGTGCTCTGCTGCTGGACGAGAGTCTTCACTACATCCAGGCCAAATTCCTCTGCAGCTCCTCGGATCACAACACCACCAAATCTTTCCACAGCAACGTCTCCCCCTTTGGGATCTTCACCCCCCCTCCTCCGTCCTGCCCACCCGCCCCCCCCACGGTGCACCAGATCGGCCTAGTGATCGACGGCCGCACGCTGGCCTACGCTCTGGATCAGAGTCTGGAGGAGAAGTTCCTGGCCGTGGCTCAGAGCTGCCGCGCGGTGCTCTGCTGCCGCTCCACGCCGCTGCAGAAGAGCATGGTGGTCAAACTGGTGCGCAACAAACTGAAGGTCATGACCCTCGCCATCGGTACGTTCAGGTTTAAAATCCGCGACCCTTTCTGTTTCAGCAATCGAAATTCTGACCTTTTTCTGAAAATCTCTCGATTTTCTGAAAATACAGATTTATGCAGGACATCTCAGAGTTCTGACTTTTTTCTGTAAAATGTTGGAATCCTGACTTTTTACCCAAAAATATATAAATGATGTCAATTTCTGTAAATTCTGACTTTTTTCTGAAATCTCTAGATTCTGACTTTTTGCCAAAATTCTCTTAATTTTCTGAAAATCCAGATTTAAGCAGAACATCTCAGAATTCTGACTTTTTTCTAAAATGTCAGACTTTTTTTTCATGAACCTGAAATGTTCCGACATATTTTGAGACTTTTTTTCCTCAAATTCTGGATTTTGTCAAAAAAATCTGATTTCTGACAATCTCAAAATTATGACTTTTTTCCAATATCCTCTACATTTTCTGAAAATACATGCTTAGGCAGAACATCTCAGAATTCTGACTTTTCTCAAATTTCAGACTAGTTTTTTCTCAAATTCTGAATTTTCTCTAAAAATTCTGATTTCTGACAATTTCTGAATTCTGACTTTTTAATGAAAATCTCAGAATTCAGAAACCAACAACACCCATGCAATGGCTCCTACAACAGACATTATGCAGAACATCTCAATATTCTGACTTTTTTTCTCAAATTTCTGACTTTTTTCTCATAAATCTGACATTTTCAGACAGATTTTTCAAAACTTTGACTTTTTCTGCAAATTTTGAAATTCCAAAATGTTGTAGCTACCAGTGGAAATCCAACCATCAGGATGATCTAATATTTTCCCGATGCTAACCTTAAACTTTAGAGCTAATACTTGAAATAAGTCGAACAGATGCTCCTGGTGATTTCTCATGTGTTTGAGGAGCGACTGAGAGCTGCAAAGGTATTTAATAATGTTCTTCTGACTAAAAGAGTGAAATATTGCTCTTTGGTTTCACCTGTTGGCAGGGCTTTAACATTCCCCTCAGATTTATCCTCCAGGTCACGAGGTACTTCATGTACTCGCTGCTCTGGCTGAGAAACAAAGAATTAATCATTAAATAAACTGCTACTGACGAATAAATAACCTGCAGCTGATATTATTCATACATTTACAGACTTTACCGACTCTGGTTTGAGAGTTTGTAGAAACAGAATCAGGAACAGATACAAAAAATAAGTGACCAGTGTCATATTTCTCTTGAATGTCAATCTGGTTTTCCTGTGTTTATAAAATTAGGTTAGATTAGATTTATTGTCACAACATGTACAGAATATACATACAATATATAAACAACAACACAGACAACAAAACTGCCTCTAGAGGGAACAAAGGGCTTTTAGCCATCGCAGACCTTTTGAAAACCCCAAAAAACAGAAAAGGCCTCTTTAATAAGATGTATAACATGGCTTAGTTGAATACTCATTTATGATTGGTCAATTCGGACATTTCTGGGGTCAATATGACTGTAGTGCAGGCCGCTGTTAAGCACTATAATGACTGTTGCTAAGGAGGATCAAGAGAGAGAAAGGAAAAGAGGTTAAGCGAGGGTGCGCTGGACGTCAGATAAATCACCAGAAGAAGACAGACAGGAAGTAAACACTGACACTAAGACGGTTTGGTCTCTGTTGTATTTAGGGAACTGTTAGTGAAAAAGAAACTCTGAACACACTTGGACAGTCACAGAAAACATAAAATCAGAGCTGCCTTCATTTTAAATTGTTGTCGGAGAGCCAGCTGTTGGTGCGCTGTGTAACAGAGTTTTATTTTGTTAGCGCAGGGGTGGCCAAACCTTTTACTCCGAGGGCCACATACAGAAACATATAGGAAGGGCTGGGACACTCACAAGTTCAGTTATAAGTTAGCAAAATCAATCAAATGTAGGTAAATTATGTGAGCGTGGCAGCTCATCAGAAGCCTCAGATTGATTGTAATAAGGAGAAATAGGAAGGGTATATGTCAAGCTTGTTGTGGAAATAAGTCATTGGGCTTTTAGAAAATGTTTCCAACTTTAATTGACTGCATTTATTTGAAAAGTGGTCTTATTAACACATGAATACTACTGTGTAATATATGTTTATATTTAAGAAGTACAATATAAGACAAGCTCAAGTTTTATCTGTGGGCCATATTCCATTATACTTTTTGAATTTGCTGAGGGCCGATTCAAAATGGTCGGCGGGCATAGTTTGGACACCCCTGTCTTAGCGTTATCCCTTACTAATAATGTCATAAAGAGGCACACACTCATCACACACACCATTGTTGTGGCAATTTAGCACTCACAACAGGAAAGAATGAAACCGAGAGGAATCAATAAAACACAGATATAGTTGATCAATTATTATTTCGTTGTACAACAAACAATAATAATGAGGAAACACTACCTTTGTTCTCAAGCAGTCAAATGGTGTAGTGACCCCATGAGTACAACAAACAGACAGCAGATATGGGTTTCTAAATGACACACGAACATTTTCCCTAACCGTGTTTAACGCACAAACATTGTCAGGTGTCCTAGGAGGCGTGTGGTGCAGTGGGTTGTGCGTTGGTATTCGGATCAGGGGTTCAAACCCCACTGCAGTCAGCATGTCGTTGTGTCCCTGAGACACTTCACCCCAAATTGCTCTTGTGGGGATTGCCCACAGTGTTGAGTATGAAAGTCGCTTTGGATAAAAGCGTCTAACAAGTGACGTGTACTGTAATATCCTAAACTTGGACATGTTCCAGAGGTCTTTAGGAGTAATTCATATCTTATCAGAATATATTAATTTAATTTAAAAAAAAGAAATTACAATAAAAAAGTTACACATTTTTCAAAATGCACATCCTGTAACAGTTCTGAGGATTTAGCTGCCAGGTATGGCAACGTTTTTAACGGCATATATCACCCTCGCTGTGACCACTGAGTCTGCACAGCGTGACTTTAGATCACCTTAGTAATTAATGACGCAGCAGAATGATGAAGGTGACTCGGGGATTTCGGGGTGACTCTCAACGTCTTTCCTGTTTCCTGTTCGTTCCGCTCTCTCTGGAGGATTCTCTCTGCTCACTCAGCGCTTTCCTGCCATTGCCGTGTTAGCAGTAATGTGGAGGAAACCAAATGATGTACCCGAGTGTGTGTAGTGACTCTCTCTCTCTGTTCACTGATCTCAGGTGACGGGGCGAACGACGTCAGCATGATCCAGGTGGCGGATGTGGGCGTCGGCATCTCGGGACAGGAGGGCATGCAGGTGAGGAGGGGGGGACAGAGGGGGGGGGGGGACGGGGGTTGATTCAGGTTGAGTTTATATATATATATAGGGGTGAAATTGGGTCGTAACAATTTCTTAATTTTATGATATAAAAATTACTTAATTTAGTAAAACAGTAAAACATTGGCAATAAATAAATAAAATAATTAAAAAAAATTATTTAAAATGTGCAAAAAGAAGATAATTTAAATGAATATAAACGTGAGAAAGTTGAAATAAAAATGTCCAAAAAAAAGATTGATCATAAAATAAAAAGTTAAGTAAAAACATGCAATAAAAGATACAAAATAAAACACAAATATAATATAAAAAGTGCAATAAGCAGATTAGTTAAACATGTCTGATACAAACATAAGACATTCACCTCAATTGTGCACATTATACTAAATGATATAACAAAAATATGTAAAAATAAATTGGTGTATTACAATATATACAGTGGTGTGTATAACTTCAATTATTATACTAACTATTAAAAAATATATTAATTGTGCCTCGAAATGAAGGGTAAGGAGATAAAGAGGAGTGAAAGGAGGAACAGGATAGAAGATAAGGGGAGGACGTGGTATAGTGGAGCATATTAGTGTGTTTCCATCACTCTTAAGTGTGTGTGCTACAGCCCACACACACACACACACACATACACATACACACACACAAACCACACCCTTAAGTTAACAGCAGTGTGGTGCTGAGTCAGGAAGCATCTCACTGTACATCTGCGTTGCCCCTCACAGCTCCTCCCGGCACTGAGGTCAGGGCTAAGGCAGGATGCATGGTTAAAAAGGGATAAATGTCCAGAGAGGCGATCCTGCAAAGCATGATGGAGATTCCCAATTAGTCTGCAGAGGCTCACTGCTGTTCAGCACATCTGTTGAAGTCTCCGCTACATTAATCATTTCTAATCACCAAGCAAACCATGCTCATATATTTAAGTCAAGTGAAGATAAAAGGGGCTTCTGGGATGATACTTTAATACATTATATATATCAAATGTATTATATAGCCCCTGCTATGCCTTTTGGTGCTTCCTCTTTCCTGTAGTGCGTTCTATAGGTTTCTGTGCATGTAAATGGGCTGCAAAGGCTAAAATCCCTGTGTTACCTCCGAAACATATGGACATCACTATGTAACACTACCGCTTCTATTGGCTAGCGCTCCAACACATTGTACGTGACAGGCTAAGGGGCGGGACATACATGACGCTTTTATCCAAAGCGACTTACAGTAAGTGCATTCGACCAAGAAGATACAAACTTGAAGAAAACAGAATCATATAAGTACATCAGGTATCATAGAGCCAAAACATTTCAAGTGCTACTCAGCTGGCTATAGATAAGCCAGTCCTTTGTTAGTATATAAGTGCTTTGTTAGTAATTCTATCGCTCGAAGTGGAGTCGAAAGAGATGAGTTTTCAGTCTGCGCTGGAAGGTGTGTAAGCTATCTGCTGTTCTGATGTCAATGGGGAGCTCATTCCACCATCTTGGAGCCAGGATTGCAAACCCACGTGTTTTTGCTGATGGGAACTTGGGTCCCCCTCGCAGCGAGGGTGCAGCAAGCCGTTTGGTTGATGCAGAGCGGAGTGCACGCGCTGGGGTGTACAGTTTAACCATGTCCTGGATGTAGGAAGGGCCAGATCCATTCGCAGCATGGTATGCAAGTACCAGTGTCTTGAAGTGGATTCTAGCAGTTACCGGAAGTCAGTGAAGGGAGCGGAGGAGCGGAGTGGTGTGGGAACATTTAGGAAGGTTGAAGACCAGACGAGCCGCTGCATTCTGGATGAGCTGCAGAGGTTAAAGTTGTAAAGCGCTTTGAGCACCTGTAAAAGCGCTCTAATAAAAAATGTAATGCATTATTATTATTATTATTATTATTATAGTCTAGGCGTGAGATGACGAGAACCTGGACCAGAAGTTGCGTCGCTTTCTGGGTCAGGAGGGGACGTATCCTCCTGATGTCCTGACATCTCTAAGCAGTTGACTAATCGCAACAAAGCCCGACAGCTAACCAATAAGTTAGCTCAATTAATAGTTGAATGAAACTGTAATGTATTAACATCTTATATTACACCTTTTGATTTATCTAAATATTTCCATACATTATTTTAAACTATTCCTTGCAATCTTCCAAAAAAATAGATATGAACTACATTCTCAATAAATACACACAATCCTGCACGGTTCTGACCATCTCCAAGCTCCTGTGACTTTTGCTTCAAGCCTCCACTGGGGTTGGCTTGAGTGTAGTGAAGCTTTTGCTTTCTAATCAATAACTGTCTCTGTGCTTTCCTGCAGGCGGTGATGGCGAGTGACTTTGCTCTTCCTCGGTTCCGGTACCTGCAGAAGCTGCTGCTGGTTCACGGACACTGGTGCTACTCCCGCCTCGCCAACATGATCCTCTACTTCTTCTACAAGAACGCTGTGAGACGCTTTAACTGCTGCACAAAAACACTCCTCTCACAGCATCCCTGCAGACACTAATGTCCCTTAAAGGGGACCTATCCTGCAAAATGCACTTTTGATGTCTTTTATACATCAATATGTGTCCCCGGTGCGTCGGGGAACTCACGCAGCGTCAGAAAATAAAACCCTCTCTCTTTTCCTCCGTACCCAAATCTCTAAAAACGGGGCTACAACGGAACTGATCCAGATTTGCGTCCGATATGCGTATTACGTAATATCTGAAATGTGGACCCACGGCCCAATCAGAAACGTTGCTATCAGAAACAATGCCCGACCGTTTTGGGCGTAATATGGTCGGTGTTTACATTAGCATCGCTAACACTCAGAGCTAACCTGTACTGGAGAGCATGTGTGTGAAGAAACAGGAAGTAAAAAGTAACTCACCTTGTGGTATAACCGGCAAGAGAGAAAGCCTTTGAGCTCCAGACTGTTTCAGAGATAATCCTTGATAATCCATGATATGGCGTTTCATCACGGCAGCATTTAGTTTAGACAGTAGCTGCCGGGTCCCGCATGAGCTCAGACCCCTCCTTTTTTTGTTATCAATTTAAACATTTTTTTAAAGCTTTATACCAAAATCAGCACTTTTGAAACAGGAAGTGAAATAGAGGGGTATGAGGCATGGCTAGAATGGGTGATCTGTTTGGTATTTTGAGCAAAACACTTCATAGCCATGTTTTTTATATATCTGAGACCTATGCTATTGCTTAAAAATAGCATGATAGGTCCACTTTAATACAAATATGTGAATAAGATTCAGTTAAACTACCAGACAGTCCAAAACTCTTAATAACACAAAGAAAAAACTAAAACAAATGATCTTCTAGCTAAATATACATCTTCTGTCTTCTGGATAAACCCCCAAAAACAGTGGCTGAAGAGATTGTTAGCAGCATGTTAACAAGGCACATCTCATGAGTGAAACATATAAAATAATTAGTATACAATACTGTAAATGAATAAACAAAATTCTGCATTGATATCTATGCATATCTTTCTTAAAATGAAAATTATAAAAAATTAAATGTAATAAAAATAAACAGTAAATATACACATATTAACCAGTAAAAAGAGTGTATATTGAGTGCATCATATAAGAATATACAGAATTAATTGTTTTACATTAATATTGTACGTTATCTGCAAATGATTTGTATTGTATATTTTCCTTTTTAGGGAAAAACCCATTTCTAAATGTCTTGGCTTGAGATTCAAAGTGGCAATAAAAATGTAAACCAAAATAAAGTGAATAATTGATTTCCCTCCGTTGTGTTTTGTCCACAGATGTTCGTGGCGCTGATCTTCTGGTATCAGTTCTACTGCGGGTTCTCCGGGTCGGCCATGGTCGATCAGTGGTACCTGATCTTCTTCAACCTCATGTTCTCCGCCTTCCCTCAGCTCATCACCGGCACGCTGGACAAAGACGTGTCTGCAGAGACTCTGCAACAACTACCTCAGCTCTACGTCAACGGGCAAAACTCTGAGGTCCGTGCACTTTTATTTTGAAAATATCAGGTTAAAGCATAGAGTGTCTATCTGTTTAAAGAAGCTAACGGTGAAAGGAAGAAGTGTTTCTCATCCGGTGTGTTGCAGTATTTAAATGGTTGTTGTTATCATGTAGAACTATATAGATCTATATAACCTGGGTATGAATATAATGTCGTTCACATTGCTGAGTTAGTTTCTGTTTTACATTTTGTTGTTTTATTGTGATAGGAATACAAGCCATATATGTTCTGGATGAATATGATCGATGCCTTCTATCAGAGTCTGGTCTGCTTCTTCATCCCCTACTTTGTGAGTCTAATTTTCATTATTTTTCCTTATAAATCCATAACTTTACTTCAGATTGTTTATCTGCTTGGACTGACTCATCACTTCTCGTCCTCCTCCTCCTCAGGCCTACGCTGACTCTGATGTGGATTTGTTTACGTGGGGAACTCCCATCACCTCCCTGGCTTTATTCACCATACTGGTGCACCTGGGCATAGAGACCAAAACCTGGGTAAGAAGGAAACTCAGTTTTCTGACTGAAAAAAAACGTCCGCTTGCTGTCCACCGCTGACGTTAAACTGCCGGGACCTCTTTCTGCGGATTGATATGACTGCACATAGTCCCTTGATCCTCCTAGGCAACAGTAAACATAACAAACCTCCAGAATGTCATAATCGACCAATCAGAATCAAGTGTTCAACTAAGCGTGTAATTATAAGATTTCATCACTTGGAAAGGCTTCTCTCTCTGTGCTGCTGTTTCTCACTCAAATGAAGAAACATTTACCTGCAGTGGATGAAAGTGGATCAGAAAGCTTTAAGAATCAGAGGCTGTAAATCACTCGCCCAATGCTCCAAAAATATGTATATACTCCCTCCCTGCCTCTCTTGGTTTTACTCTCAGCTGTCCACATGTTTCCCGTAAACGTGCTGGTCAGGATCCATTTTAAATGTACGACCGTGCAGTGGATCTGAGTCTCTTCCATTATGCTGAGGCTGTAAATTAACCCCCCCCCCTCCGACATGTTGAAAATGTCCTTTTCTGCACAGAGAGGTTTTCACGGTGAGCGGCAGGTAAACATCTCCTGCTGCTCCGGAGCATAATGCATGATGGGAAAACGCTGTGAAAGTCAATTAAAGGTATTTGAGATGACAGCAGGCAGGAGCTGTGAGGCTGTAATTAAGTGTGTGTGTGTGTGTGTGTGTGTGTCAGTGTGTGTGTGTGTGTGTGTGTCAGTGTGTGTGTCAGGCGGGACAATACAAACTCTTTATAGCATTCACCTTGTCAGATGTCTGTCAGTCATGGGGGCATGAGGACAGTTTTGCTGTAACAGCTTGAAAAGAGAATATAAAATGATTTGTGTGCAGGTTTGTTGTTAAAGAGGACCTATCATGCAAAATGCACTTTTTGATGTCTTTTATGCATCAATATGTGTCCCCGGTGCGTCGGGGAACTCACGCAGCGTCAGAAAATAAAACCCTTTCTCTTTTCCTCCGTACCCACATCTTTTAAAAAAAACGGGGGAACAACGAGCGGATACAGATTTGCTGCCGATATGACGTAATTTCGGATGGTTGACCCACAGAGTGTTGCTATCAGAAACAATGCCTGACGTGTTTTGGACGTAATCTCGTCTTTGTTTACATTAGCAAGCCTCGCTAACACTCAGAGCTAACCTGTACTGGAGAGAGCACATGTGTTTAAAAAGCAGGACATAAAAAAAGGAAATCAACTTGTGATAAACCCACAAGAGAAAAAGCATTTGAGCTCCATACTGTTTCAGAGATAATCCTTGATGTGGTTTAGAACAGGATGGCGTTTGATCACAGCAGAATTTAACTTTATCTCCGGTAGAATTCTGATCAGGCATTAGCTCCGCCTCCTTTTTTCTTTTTAGCTAAGAACCCAAAATCTGCTAAAAATAGCATGATAGGTGCACTTTAATACCTTTCGAATGTATAATAATACATTTTATTTCTATAGCGCTTTTCTTGAACCCAAAGACGCTTTACATTTCGGAGGGAGGGTAGACAAACAAAACAAAACAAAGCCACAAAGAAACAAATCAAAACAGAAAAGCAGTCAGGAGGAATTTGTTGAGGGTATAGGTTTTTTTCACCTGCTTGAATGTATGATATGTTCTCGATAGGGCTGCAAAATAAATTGTATCTAAATCCCAATATCAACCGATATAAAATATCTGATAGAAGTATTAAAGTGCTTCAGAGGCAAATAAATACGACAAATCTCAAATGCATATTTCTTATCTCTTATCATTAAGATAGATCGCAGCTCATACAGACTACATGCTTTTATTTTGAAGTACCAAAATAACGGATATATGGAAATAAATTAAAGTAACATTTGAGGTTAGACAAATGCCAATAAAAACAATAATAATAAAAGTTATTGGATCAAATAAAAAAAATAATGGACATAAATTATGTAGTTATGTATATATATTTACCTTTTAAATTTTTTGATGTCATTCACGTAATCTACTTTTGGATTCAAGTCATCTAGTAAACTTTTACCCCAAATATATGTATGGACCATTTCAATGAATAAAAAGTGCAAAAGAAAAAGTGCTTCAGGGAACGTCGTATAGATTTTCTTTTAAATCGGTTTTGTGTGATATTTTTTGTGTCCTTCATTCTAAATTATGCGACGGACACATTCAGACATGTTGTTTCTTGTTTTAAGGCTTTGAATGTCCATCCTGGTGTATTTGAATCGAATACAAAGCTAATACCCCTCCTCCGTGTCCTCTCCCTCAGACGTGGATGAACTGGCTGTGCATCTGCTTCAGCATCTCGTTGTTCTTCACCGTGGCGCTGTGCTACAACGCCTCCTGCCCCACCTGCTACTCCCCCTCCAACCCGTACTGGAGCATGCAGCGCCTCCTGCAGGACCCCCTGTTCTACCTGCTGTGTGTGATCACACCTGCAGCCGCTCTACTGCCCAGGTACCCCCCATCTGTGTCTCACTGAATACCCACTCCCCTGTTCCTCAGATTTAGTTCATTCTATTTTATGACCCATGCAACGAGCTCTCTCTGCACCAGATGTTCTTCAGGTTTATCCAAAGAGCCGGCATTCTTTTACTGTTTGAAGTAATGCTGTTCTTTAAACAGGTCCTATTTTTCTTTTTGGGGTTTTCACTTCCCTTTTAGTGTGATCTTTGTTTACTTCCAAAACATAGGGACATCACGAATGAACACTCGTGCTTCTATTGGCTATTGCTCCAGCACATTGTACGTGATAAGGCTAAGGGGCGGGACATCTCTAAGTGGTTGACAGATCACAACAGAGCTGGCCAGCTAACCAATCAGAGCAGTCTGGGCTCTGGTTTCAGACAGAGGGTGAAGGATTTTTTTTAAATGTTGAAGTTAAAAGCATCAATCTGGTGCACTTTGAGAGCAACATTAGTAGATCTATGGATACATCTCTCAACACCCAGATGAAACAGAACTGTAAACAGATTTACTTTTTCTTTATGGACATTTTACAAATCACTCCCCTTGCAAACTGTATTCTTGTTTATTAATAACAACTTGTTTTTACTGTCAAATAGTATTTTATACCTGTTTACTTTATTCTCTTATTTTTTTAGAACTATAATGATCATATAAAGATGTGCCTTTACCTCACTGGTTGTAGAAAAAGCTTCTTATATTCGTTAGCATAGCTAGCTAACCAGATGCTAATAACAACATAGTTATTGACTGTATGATCAGTATGTCGGATGAACAGATCACCACTGGGCTTTCAACTAAAGACACAGCCACGCAGAAACTGCGGCATGTGTACGGCTCCTTATCGGTACTGCAATTTTGTGAAGTGGCGCAGCAACGTTCTGGTGCTCTCCGTCAGAACTGCACCCCTGTCAGACGAGACATATACCACGTGATGACACGTTAGGCTCGTGTTGTGTTCAAGGACCCTGACCTTGGCCAGGAAAAACAGGCACTCGCTTGTTTAATTTTTTTGCGGTCTAGATTTCTTTCATTTTTTTCTTTTTTGCGTGTGTTTATAAATTACCTCGAGGGCCGTACCAAATGGTCTCGCGGGCCGTATACGGCCCGGGGGCCGGAGGTTCCCCACCTCTGCAGTAGAGACACGAAATACTGATATGAACCTGAAAATGAGCATAATATGTCCTCTTAAATAGATTAAAGTAGTGGTAAATTGATAATTTTTACTTCCCTGGCTACAGTTATTGCTGTGAGAAGTTTCTGAGATGTTTTGCAGGGGAGTATTTCTGTCTCATGTGTGTCTCTGTTTTGCTTCCAGATATTTCTACAGGGCGTGTCAGGGCACGCTGTTCCCCAGCCCGGTGCAGGTCGGCAGGCAGTTGGATAAACTCCCCTACGAAACCCGGAGAAACATCCTGAGCCTCAGCGGGGTCAAGGCGGGGTCGCCGCTCGGCCCTAAGCCTCACTTCCTGTCACTCGGCAAGACTTCCTTTAGGAATAAAAAGCAGCAGCACACAGACAGTGAGAAGGAGCTCCCCTCTGCAGATAAAGACACTCTGCCTTATACCAAAGACGCTGCTCCTCCTGCCTCCAAAGACTGCCTGGATCAGACTTTAGATGCTTCCTCCTGGATCACCTCTACGCCGCTGCTCTCCCCGTCAGACGGCATTCAGTTTCCCCCCGACGGAGACTCGTTCTCCGTCAAATACTCGAGAAACTCAGAGGAGAGACTGAAGTCCGATCAAACCTCCTGATGTCTTAAAGATGATGCTCAGACTCCAATTTGCACGCTAGTTTTTATATAAAAATCTAATTTTATTGAGATTCTTTTATAAGAGAGACACATAGGTACTTTATATTTTGGATGTTTTTTATAATGGAAGAACTGGAATACTTCCTGTTGGTAAATTTTTATGCATCTCAGTAGTTGTTTTATTCCACAGCTGCCTTTTTTAAGGAGTTTATTTTCCTTTAATCAGTGTTTTTATACTCCTGAGAAGAGCGACGTTATGTTTTTCTACATAAACATTTCGCAGTACAGATTCTCAAAGAGTTTTATCTTTACATAATTCAGCAGGTCGGTGTCGTGGCTCCGTGCACGTTGCAGTCTTTTTGCTGGATTTGCGAACATTTGTTTGCTAATTGTTTTAAGACTGTTTATCGAATTTACAGCTGATCTGTCCTGCAGTACATTCCACTGAATTATGAGAACTTTATTCATCATGCATTATAAGTATAAACCAAAAAAGCTATTATACAGCAACAATCTACCAGTAATTATGCTCATTCTGACTCATTAAACCTGTTGTAGCAGTGGCACATTAAAGGAATAGTTTGACATTTTAGTAAATACATATATTTACTTTTTTACAGGAGAGCTGCAACAATTAGTCGATTTTAAATATCTCTACGTTTACATCTCCTTGGACTTTGAGAAACTGGGATGGACATTTTTCAATATTTTCTCACATTTTACCATTAGTCTAGAGCAGTGTTTCTCAAACTTTTTCATACCAAGGACCAAAAATAAAACACTCGAGGACCACCTAACTCCACAAATATCCAAAAACACATCGTTTTTCTAGAACAGATTACAAATTACCTGAAAATGGTACAAACAGGTGGCAACATGTGTGACGAAGGTGTTGCGCTGGGCTATATCATGCAATCGAGAGTGAAATGTAACCTCGCTCCATTGCGGAGATATTCCCGCGAGAGTGTGGAAAACTTAAATTAACTTATTTATTTAAAATGTTACCAATATACTCACGGACCACTAGGGGGCGCTCACGGACCACCAGTGGTCCGCGGACCACACTTTGAGAAGCACTGGTCTAGAGAGTCATTGGAGGATTAAAGAAAATTCTGTTTGTTGCAGCCCTAAGAAAGAGTTACATGGGAGAATTTACGTATTTGCTATCGTGTATTTTTATATAGACTGAATGCATCCGGCCCAGAAATACTCCAGCATAACCCCCCCCCCCCCCCCAAACTTATTTTAAATAATAAGAGTTTTAAAAGAAGAGTAAACTAACAATAAAACAAGTTGATTATGAAGGTCTAATGGCACACAGATTGTTAACAACCTTTTACAGAGCCATGCTAGCAGTTTCCAGTCTCTAAGCTAAGCTAACCGTCTCCTAGCTGTAGATTTATTTTATCTGGCCCACCATAAAAAATATGTATGTCGGTTTTTATTCAAACCAAACCAAAGATAAGACATATTGATTTTATGTAACACTACTCCGATAATTTATTACCAATGTAGAGAGCCAGGCCAGCAGTTTCCCTTCATTTCTAGTCTCTATGCTAAGCTAGGCTAACCATCTTACAGGGCAATTTACAGTCTCTATGCTAAGCTAACCTTCCCCCTAGCTGTAGCTCCATATTTAGCACACATAGGTGTCAATCCTCTCATCTAACTTTCAGTAATATAACATGATGTCAAACTATCCCTTTAAGCACTGTAATCATGTTTCATAAATGTGATTTTACTTTACTTTACAGTCATTTTCAAACCGTTTAGTTTATTTAAGTTAAATCTGTTTCTCAGCTGGAAACCAAAAACCTCTGTGATGTAACACGGTCTTTCTTTCCCACATGTAAAAAGATGTGGCTTTAAGATACAAAATGTGCACTTTGAAAGACTTACTTTAGAGTTTTGCTGCTGCAGGTTGCATGCTCCGTTCTCTGTTGGTTCGTTGTATTTCTTTCACTCTTCTGGGAGTTACGATGCACAAACCTAAAACATGTAAGTTTGTTTAATAGCATTCAAAGCAGCAGCACCTTTAATATGTTATGATTGTTTAAATGACATTGCAGTAACCAAAGATCATTTATATTCCTGTATTAACAGAGCAATAGTTTGTGCCTTAACACTGGAAAAGAGATTACAGGTCTGAGCGTTTGAAGCTGTGTGCAGAGGTGACGGAGCGTGTTGTGTAGGTGCAGAGGATTTTTATGATGAGCACAAGATGTGGTTCCTCCCATCGTCTGTTCGCTGGCATGTTGTTCATTCTGCCCGCCGATCTGTTTTAAAGCTTCGGTCTGTTCTGGTTTTGTTTTGTTGGCGTCGCACTTCATGTGACAGGATGGAGCTCGAGGGCTATCTCTGCTGAATATTAAACACTTTATTATCATATCATATCTGAGCTCCATTTGTTGGGTTTCATTTGCATTTTCATTCCTAATTGAGTTTAAAGAGGCCCTGTTATTCTTATGTTCAGGTTGTTATACATTGTTGGCTCTACTGTCTCCATGGTTTAAACACCTTTTCTTTTTTTTTCAAATAGTTTATTTGACGTTGAATACAGTTTTTATTTGACCAGTTCTTTGTCCTTCGAATTATTGGAGATTACTTTTACTCGTGAACAAAATAATAAAGTATTCATCCTTTGCTGCCTGTTCAGGAAAATGTGCTCTCTGCTTAATGAAAATGTCTGTCCTTTGTTTCACCCGATCTGCTTCTTCTCCCCTTTGGGGTTGGAAGTCATATAAATGATGAAATAGTTCAAGTTTTCCACCGTACACATATCGAGGTGAATCAAATAAACATGCAATCCCTTTACAATAACTTGTTACCTTTAAGAAAAGTGTAATCTAAGTAACCTAACCCGATTACTTCCTTTACGTTTGGATTACCTCAATATCAAATGTAATGCAGATAAACACAAGGCAAGGCAAGTTTATTTATATAGCACTTTTCAACACAAGGCAATTCAAAGTGCTTTACAAAAAATGAAAGACATTAAGAAGATGGCATTTAAAATCATTAAAAAGAAAAGCGAATAAAATAAACATTAAAAGAAAAAATACATGGATAAAAGATACAGTGCAGTCTAAGATATGAATAGTTCAATTAGAAGAAGGAATTATCAATAAGATGTTTTTCACTGAAGTGTATTTTTAGGACACAACAATGTGACCTTAGAAAATAACTAAACTAAATATTTAGGATCAGAAATGATTGTATTTATAGGAAAACCTGCCTTTCATTCAGCATATTCAGGCAGTAGCATATACTCCAACAATGAAACATATAAGCACTATTAAATACATCTAATGCTAGCACCTTCAGATATATACTATTGACTGAGGCTTTCGGCCAGGAGAGGATGTCGTCAGGGGGGGTCCAACTCTAGAGATGGCTAAAGTACACACATCCTTTACTCAAGTAGAAGTACAGATACTCGTAGTAAAATGTAAGAAGTAGAAAGTACAGGTATTTGTGTTCAAAATGTAAGAAGTAGAACGTTTTTTATTTTTTATTTAACCAGATAAAAGCATTGAGATAGAATCTCAGAAAGTACAGGTATTTGTGTTGTAAAAGTAAAAAGTGGTCAGAAAAATAAGTAGAGGAGTAAAGTACTGATACCAGAAAAATGTACTTAAGTACAGTAACAAAGTATTTGTACTCCACTACTTCCCACCTCTGTCCAACCTTCATCGGATATTTCGACCCTGAACCACAGTGTCCTTCTGTTGGCGGGTCATCCTCCCCTGGCTTCCAGCAGAACTCTTCACGCCTGTTCCAGAGCCAACAAGAGGCTCTTTCCACTGCCTCCCTCAACCTAAGAGCAGCTGTTTTTGACTCCCTACCAGCTGTTCCCAGAGCATCTTCCACACAGATTGTACTGTGAAGCCCCTGCAGCCGACCTCAATTTGGAAAGGCCAGGCCTGCCACCCTTTGTCCCTGCATTGAGGGACCAAGTCCTGGTACTTGGTGGCTGTCTTACTTACACATATTACAGTTTTAGTTGAATACACATAGTAAGGCTCACACACACTATTTAATGAACATAGGTTCACCTGCTGAATTGAACCCGGAGGAAATTACCAAATAAAGTGAAAAGCATAAAGCAGATTCAGGCAGGAGAAGTATAGATTCACAAGTATTATCCTACAGAACAGTTCAGTTTACAGAGAAGAGATAACATCTGATCCTTTTACAACAAATATGCTTTTTTTAGGGTTTTACTAACACGGTAATCCTGATAGTAATCTAACGTTTTTATAAAGTACCCTGATTTGTTTTATGTAACTCAAAGGAAATACAGTTACCTTGTTTACAGTGGCGGTTCTAGACCAATTTGACTGGGGGGGCCACTGGGGGGCCAGTTATTTTCTGAGGGGGGCACAATAAATGCAGGACGAAAAAGAGAACTAGACAGTATGAAGTAATTGCGCATAAGAAAACAATGCAATACAGTTATTGGTATTTGTTTCAGTACACTTATTTATTTCAGATATATCTTATAGTTATTACTGTTAGCTTCAGCTTAAGTTATAGTACAATTTTTGCACCGCTCTAATGGGTCCGACTAGAATGACGAATGACGTTAGTTCACTTTTCATTTTTAGGGGGGCCACAGGGGGGTCAGAGGTCATTGTTAGGGGGCACTGACTCCCCCTGGCCCCCCCTAGAACCGCCCCTGCTTGTTTAGTCTCCTGATTAAATGCAATCCTGGTCTTTACATGGTGTGTGTGTGTGTGTGTGTGTGTGTGTGTGTGTGTGTGTGTGTGTGTGTGTATGTGTGTGTGTGTGTGTGTGTGTGTGTGTGTGTGTGTGTGTGTGTGTGTGTGTGTGTGTGTGTGTGTGTGTGTGTGTGTGTGATCTGCGATGTGCGATGTCGTGGAGGGGGTTATTAATGTTTCTTCTCTGGGTGGAAAGGGACGGGCGAGGCTCTGCTGATGTTGCCTTTGTTACAGAGCCACGCTGCACTTTTATTCCGGTGTGAACATGGAGATAATGATGACTCCTCCGCCCTCTCTGCTGCTGCTACGTCTCTTTTAAAGCCCGGGTGTAAAGCAACCCAATAATCAGCTGTTTTTATCTGCAGACCCTGTGTAAGAGAGGGACTTCTGTGCCCCTGTGCATCGCGTTTACGTTTGCATAAACAATATGTCCCTGCTCTCAGTGGCTTTAGATAAGCACCACGTGCAATAATATGGATTTTGTCATAGAATTGATATTATAATAAAACAGGCTCCTCTCTGGACACCCTCACAGTCCACTTTACTTTTCTCCAATGGGGAAAAGACGTCGTCCATCCATACAGGGAGTGAAGTAGTAGCGTAACTTTTATTACATTAAACGTTTATACATCGTTCTTAGGAACTGTTATGTCCCTCCTATGACCAACGAACAAAACAAAAAAAGGACCGGGATTACATTTTATTCGTTTAAACAGGGAGACGTAGCAAACATCCGCAAGAGACGCTGAATGTGTTGAACTACAGGAACAGCGCACTACACTGAGAAATATGATTCAGGAGATATCACAGTATACGTACATATGGGAGATCAATTATTCATGATATGCCAACATTTGGTTAGCATTCAGATAGCATAACATTAGCCACGTTACCGCTGTCCATGTGATTCTATAGCCTTCAATAAACCTGTAGATCTGAGGGTCCTGTATCCCCCCATTTCTAAACTTGACATGGGCCTTCAAATATTTCATATCTTTAAATTGCTGACAGGTGTAGACACTAACTCCAAACACCAGAGAGGACCGACATCAGTAACAGTGATCGGTTGTTCTTCTCTTAACCCTTCTCTTGCGTTAGGTCATACCCCCCTTCCCATGCTATTTTCGGTCAAAATTGACCGGTGTGTTTTGCACAGTGATATCTCTGGAACCCCTTATCCAATTTTGATGGTTGACATCTCATTTGAACAGTCAAAGCAAGTAGAATCAAGGGATGACAGACAGAATGACACCAGGAGTGAATTTCATATTATCTTTGGCAGTAAGTTCAAAGATAGTGCTTATTTTACATTACTGTATATTATCAAAATGCTTGCCATGTAGGCTGTGTTTACTGGAGATGGAAATGATGTAGTTAGTGTTGTAGCTGAGATTCTTCCTGTTCCAATGATGTATGGGATGTATTGATTTGATACAAGCAAGCCAGTGTTTCATGTCATGGTCCGGACCCACTGGTGGGCCCATCAAATTCAGCATTCACTGTGATGAATATAAAACAAGACACTGATACTGTTTTCCTCAATGAACATGTATTGAAAGAGAAATATACCATAACAGAACATGTGTGTGTGTGTGTGTGTGTGTGTGTGTGTGTGTATGTGTGTGTGTGTGTGTGTGTGTGTGTGTGTGTGTGTGTGTGTGTGTGTGTGTGTGTGTGTGTGTGTGTGTGTGTGTGTGTGTGTGTGTGTGTGAGTGTGAGTGTGTGTGTGTGTGTGCTCACATGTGTTCACGTGTGTTCAGGTGTGTTCATGTGTTTTCACGCACATAGTTGGCAATGCAAAATTGTGGAATGTCACCTCAGGCTCCTCTCCCTCAGGGGCTTCTATCTCAGGGGCCTCTATCTCAGGGGCCTCTCCCTCAGGAGCCTCTCCTTCAGGGGCCTCTTCCTGGTCTGTTGTAGGCTCATAGTCTGGATCGCTGTTGTCTTCCATTTCTGAGACATCTTCCTCTATCTCCTCTTCATCTGGTTCAATCTACTCTTCATCTGGTTCAACCTCCTCTTCATCTGGTTCAAAAATGTGTCCAGAGCCCCTCGTACAGAAAATCGCCTAATCGGTCGCCTGCTCATTGTGTCAATGAGTCAAATGTGAGCAAGGCACAAATATAACTGCTTGAGAGACAGTAAGGGAGGCGCATTTAGCGCGAGAAAGTGAGAGGTTTGTGTTTCTCGAGGGGCACACAGCTCGCACCTGTGAGAAGGTATGATACAGCGTGAGAAAGGGAGAGGTTCCCGTAACGTGTGTGTGTGTGTGTGTGTGTGTGTGTGTGTGTGTGTGTGTGTGTGTGTGTGTGTGTGTGTGTGTGTGTGTGTGTGTGTGTGTGTGTGTGTGTGTGTGTGTGTGTGTGTGTGTGTGTGTGTGTGTGTGTGTGTAGAAGTTTTCCATCTGCAGGATGAACATAATACACTCATACCCATTCATTTTCTATGGCGGTCAAATCTGACCGAAACATCAAGGGTGTTTCACTGTTACTGTTTAACATGTTGGGTTACTTAATGTTACTTCATGTTAAGGCTAATAAAAATAACAAGGCTGTAATGCTAACTAACGTGCTAGCTAGGTAGCTAACTTGATCCAGCCACTCCTGGTCCTTTCATCAGACGGGAAGCGAAAGAACGAGCAAGACCCATTGCTGGTATGATAACAACCTGGTACTAAGCACACAGGCATCTTGTTAAAGTTATCTTATCTTAGCCAGCGCCATATAGATAGATTAGGCTTGTTTGAGAAGCGTTGCGGCTCGCCTCGAAAGTAGACGAGAATTCTTTCACACACAGTGACGTCACGAGCTACCCACAATGCAACGCGTGCCATATATATATATATATAAATACGCCATTTTCCTGGAGGTGCAAATATCCTGGAGGTGCTAATATAAACAGCTAGCTAACGTAGCCAGGCAGAGCGCACTAGGTTTTTCTTCTGAATTAACGACCAAAGAAATCGATGCATGTCTTCGGATTACGTCTCTGGACTTGAGGGGTGTGCTCTAGGTCGTTACCAGCAGAGCTGTGTGGGTTGTCGGATTGCCCTTACAGACTGCCTGCAGATGTATGGGAAAACGACACTCGAAAGTGGCCTTCGTCGATTTTGGCTGCATCTACGTCTAATTTCTGGAAACACCAGGTGAATCACTTGTCACAATAATATTATCATGCCATTGCATATATGTGGTATTTTAGAGTTGACTAGATATTGATTAAGGCAATAGACTATGATATTCAGTACAGGAAGCTTAGCAACACCTAGACGGTGTACGGCTAAACCCTCGGCCTGCTTACATCTCGCGTAAAATGGCGAATACCGGAAGTACAGTGTCGCCCTCGGCCCAATACCCGTATGTGTGTGTGAAAGAATAGCCGATCGCAGCCGGGGGGTCTCAAAAAGCTCGCCTGAAGTCGGACAGCTCCGAGTCGGCTTCTTCTTCTTTATCTTCTTCTTCGCCTTCTTCTTCTTCTCTCGGTTTTTTGGTGCATACCACCACCTCCGGAGTCGGCTTGACTCGGTTTGCATTTATAAAGAATGCACACATGTGTTTAATCGTTAATGTCAGATATGTACTAAGTAAATACATTTCTTCCTGCTCAAGATTAGATTCAACTTTATTGTTATTGCACATAGTGAGGGGTATGAATACACTAGATATACACAGCAGCCTGTGAGCAGTATGAACAGTGTGTATGAATATGCTAAGATATATAAAGTATGAAAACGGTAAGCAGTGCAAGTATAGTATATTTTATACTATACTTGCACTGCTTACCGTTATGGATATTAATTTCATGATAAACATTGTGGAACAATGATGAAAAATGTGAATGGAAGTGGCAACGTAAAAGTGACACAAAGCAACAACAAACTTTCGCCGAGCCAATTGGAGAGTTTCATCAGCAGCACGGGGTAAAAACCACCAATGAGCGCTCAGCTCGAGATACCAGTGAGTCGTTTCCCATCAAGCATTTCACTTCCGCAGCCCGTGGAGAGGAACTGCGTCGCCTCGCCGCGCCTCGTCTCGCGAGATTTCAACGTCTCATGTAGGCGAGCCTCCAGAGCAAGTCGGACAAAATGACTAACCATCATGCAACGCACTAGCAAGACGTTGATCGCAACTGTGCAGGTCTCGCTTGTCTCAAACAAGCCTTCTATCTATATGGCGCTGATCTTAGCTATCTCTTAGTGGAGGAAAACATTTATGACATCACTTACGCGACTCTGGGATTTGTAGTATTTCTAGTTACGTATTTTTCATAGTCTTATATTTCAACAGTTTTACAACAAACTGTGACTTTTTTGACGTGGAAATTATTTTTTAAGATTGATAAACGTCATCTGTAATTCATGGTACAATTCAAACGGGATCGAAAGATAAGTTTTCTCTCTTCATTGACTTCAATGCATAATTTTTCCGAAATAAGGTCCCATGGACCGGAAGTAGATGGGCGTGACTTCGCCACTCTATACGCCGTGAAGTTGTTTGCGGCCTGCCAGTAAACCCAAAGCAGAAGAAGAAGAAGAAGAAGAAGTGACGTCAGCGGCTTCATTTGCGTAATCCGCCCAAACCAGGGACTTATTCCGGTGTGAACGCGATCTGCTCTTAGTTTATGAGAACTAAAGAGTTCTCATAAACTAAATTCTGATTAACCTTTGTGGGAACAGTAGTGTGAAAGCGCCTAATGTGTTCTTTTTAACCAAATATCTTTCAGAGGGGCGTGGGGAGTGGCTCCTTATTTTCAAGTAACAGACAGAGAATCAGCACTTTTGAAACAGGGCTGAAACAGAGGGGATTATGGGTAATGCTACAATGATCTGTTTGGTGTTTGGAGCCAAACACTTCAGAGACATGTTCTGTATATATCTGAGACCTATTATATATTGATGAAAAACAGTATAGGGGACCTTTAAATCGGGATATTTTCAATTTCCTAAACTGCCTCGTAAATAATCTGTTCCAATGAAGCTGCCAGAGAGGTGTATTATGGGTATTCTTTATGTTTCTAAAGCTTTGCAGCCGCTCCTCTCCACTTTGCTGGTTCGTTCACACCAGTGGAAACACGCATCACGTTTCAGTCCAAATAACAAGTGAATGTGAGCCAACGCCATCTGTCCTCCAGTTGGTGGAGTTACTGTGAGGCTCTTTCTGAAGCAGCCTATCACTGGAGGACATTCAGAGCCAAAGCATTATTATTGCTCTTTTACAGACTGACTTTACACGGACTCAGGAAGCCGTCCAACAGACACTACAGAAACACTGAGAAACAAACACCTTCAGGTCATTTATTGACTTCAGATCCACGGTTGGAGGAGGCACCAGCAATAAGAGACACATTATAGATATTAGCATGTTTATTTTAACATTTTTACAGTAGAACAAAAGTAAATAATCATACCAGAGCTTGTCATAAAAAGTAATATTATAGTATCTTGCAATTAGTCATAAAAACTTAGCAAAAACTAATTGTTGAGTTTAGTTCGTTGTCTAAAGTCGAATAGAATGGATGAAACCCCTCTTTAAGGGTCACACATGCAGAGCACACAGTGAAATGTGTTCCCTGCTTTTAACCCATCCTAGTACCAGGAGTCTAGTACTAGGAGCAGTGGGCAGCTATTGTACAGCGCCCGGGGAGCAATGGGAGAGGGGAAGGGGGTTGTCCAGCGTCATAGTTAAGTATGTCATAGAAAAGCCTAAAAAGTCACAGTATGGTATATGTTTTAAAGGACGTCGCTAGTCATAGTATTTCATGAAATTGTAGTATAGATATCCAGGGGAAGTCACTGTCATGGGTCTTACTCACATTGTGCTCACTTCTCCAGTGAATTAAACTATTCCACGTTTCTCAGAGGACTGCACCCTCCTGGATGATCTCCTCTCCTTTATGCTTCCTCAGTGCTGACCTCCTGTCTTTACTCCCTGTATGGCTCACTTCCAGAAATCTCCACAGCCATGATAATAAGATAATCCTCCCTGCAGCGCTGTCTTGCCCTCTGTGCTCCTGAACCATCATCTGAGGTTAATAGAAATGTCCCAGGGAAAGAGAAGATGACGGTCATTTCAGGCTCTCTAAATCCATACCAAATGTCTGCGAGGGAAACGATGTAATTTCAGATTATCACCTCGTTCTGAGGAAAGGAATCCGCTAATGTCCAGAGTCACAGCTTCACCTGAATCACTTAAACACAACCTGAGGTTCATCTGAAAGGATGAAACTGATTCCTGTGTGCACAGATATTATAATGTATGTATGTCTCCTGCAGCAGTGACTACATTAGAGGACTCTTTTCAAAGTAAAACTAAATCAAGAGGATGCAGAGCAGGACACAGTTGTTATGGACATTGTATTTGTTTTTGTATGTGTGTTTTATTTTATTTTGCTTTATTTTATTTTAATCTTTGACTTTATTTTATTTGCTTGATTTTATTTTATTTAACGTTATTCATTTATGACTATAATTTTTGCATTTAATGGGAACCGTAAAAATGAACAGTGTTCCAAAAGAAAGCAAGATGTAATTGCTATTGCTCATTTTCAACAGCACAGGCAGTATGAGAAAAATAAAGAGCTTTCTGAGCATTAAAGCATGGAGACATGTCACAGTAGAGACACTATCAAACTATTATTAACCTGAAAATGAGCAGAATATGTCGTCTTTAAGGCAATACTGTAAATATGTATAGGTCCAACACTCAGTGAATCACTGCTCTACTCAAATGGGGTATTCTTCTATTTAATGTCTCTTTATATTTACAGTTCAATGTGGAAAATCTGACATATTAGAATAACTAAAGAAAGAAATCCTCTTGTCGAAATTAAGACGTCCCTGCAGTGCCCCCTAGCGTTCATGTGGTGTATGGCAGACAGCACAACAGCTACAGTGTAGTTGTTGGCAAGTAAATCCCATGCTCTCACAACGCAACATACTATGCTTAAGACTTAAACAAAAATAAAGTAGAAATAAGGGGTTGAAATTCATTTGCATTTTGTAATCTCTCTCATTTATTAATAAAGCGAGTTTAAGCGCATGTCATACATATATAAAGTAGCAGGACAGCTTTCAGGAACATCCTTTTTTTAACAACCTGTGAATGCACTCAGTTATAGTATACGTATATATTTCCTCTTCTCCCGTATCATCCCTGCAAGCGACCCAAATGTCTGATAGTTACAGAAACTAAATGTCACACTGAGTTAAACAAAAACACTGCATTTGAGACTCAGATGCCGACAGAATATCAAAGATCTACTCACACCATCAGAGCGACGCACAGATGACACTATGCATGATTTACAAAGCTCCGTTACAGAATGAGATGACTTATATACCTGGTATACATAGCAGGTGTTATTCATGGTTTATAAATATGATTTAGAGGTTACTGATGAGATTGCTGTGGCCTCCATACACACTTCTACTACACACTGTCTGTGTGCATCGCTGCAGAGATGTTTGATTTAGGTAAATTACTCTTATTTAGCCCAGACTTACTGAATAACAAATGTATGAACAAACTGCTTTACTCATGCATACAGCAGGGACATTGTCTACTTTAAAAAGCATTAAAAAGTCTTTACAATTGTCTTATTTCAGACAACTCACGTGTTTCTTAATATGTTTATTATAGCAGCATATAGTTTGAGTTTGGCGTCTAGGCTCGGGCCTCATCACTCCACAGATTTACAAAGAACATTGAGTGATGATTAGATAACTATCCCCCGAGCCTACAGGTGGAAGCTGGGGTGGAAGCTGGGGTGGAAGCTGGGGTGGAAGCTGGGGTGGAAGCTGGGGTGGAAGCTGGGGTGGAAGCTGGGGTGGAAGCTGGGTGGAAGCTGGGGTGGAAGCTCGGGTGGAGATGGGGTGGAAGCTGGGGTGGAAGCTGGGGTGGAAGCTGGGGTGGAAGCTGGGGTGGAGCTGGGGTGGAGCTGGGGTGGAAGCTGGGGTGGAGCTGGGGTGGAAGCTGGGGTGGAAGCTTGCCTGAACTAGCTCGCAGGCTTCACCCTATTCTAGTATGCCATATAAAGTACAACATATCATAATATAGGATATCACAAAAAGTCATAGTATAGTATTTCATAACAAATCCTAATAGGTAATCAGAGGTGGGAGAAGTACTCTGATCTTGTACTTGAGTAAAAGTAGAAGTACCAGAGTGTAGGAATACTCTGTTACAAGTAAAAGTACACAAGTATTAGCATTACAATATACTTAAAGTACCAAAAGTAAAAGTAGTCATTCTGCAGATTGGTCCATTTCAGAATAATATATACATATGTTTTATAATGATTGATCATCAAAGTGTTCTCAAAGCTGGTGAAGGTGCAGCTAGTTTGAATGACTTTGTATACTGCGGGGTAGCTGGTGGATTCACTCCAGGTGGAACTAAAGTCTGATTTAACACTTGATTATATTTCACATCATTCATCCACATCTGTAAAGTTACTTAAGGTATTAAATACATGTAGTGGAGTAAAAGTACACCATTTACCTCTGGAATAGAAGTAGGCTACACAGTAGCATAACATGGAAATACTCCATGAAAGTGAATTACAAGTATCTCAGTAATGTACTTAAAGAGCCTGTGACAGCATCACAACAACTGTTGTGCAATGACATATTGGGCTACTAGTCATCTCGAACCGTCAGTTTAAAAAAGAAGTTGCGATACCGTTCCGATAAATATCAATAATTTTGAACATCACGGGGAAATTCCTTCGACTCATTTTGAAGTTTTGGGGGAAGCCGGAAGTGACGTCAATGCGGGAACGCTTCACTGTGTGGCTAGAGAGCCAAACACGGACAAAGTGTGTTGTCATGCGTAGAAATGGTGAATTACTGAGTTTAGGCACGTTAATAACGTTTTAATGAAGTTGACTACAGCATATTCATATTTGTCTGTTTTCATGTCAATTCGCCGAACATAAACATGAATGATCGTGGTGAAGATGATAATTAAATTAGGATTAAAAATCGGTAGTGAGAGCTGCTGAATTTCCTCCCGTAGGATGTGATATAAAAACAAATCGATTATTTTTGTAGTTGTAAACTCAAGTGGATGAAACTACATTTATTAGTGCTTTCGTGTCAATTCGGCGAACATATGATACATTAAATGATCGTTTGTTTGAGCCGGTCTGCATTTCCTGATGAGAAAACAAACCGATGCTTTTTGTAGGCCTAGTTGTAGTACACCAACATGGATTAAACGTTTGGTTTTTTACCATAATGTTGGGGAAATTAATGGATAAATTATTATTATTATTATTATTATTCCCACTCCGATCGGGACATTAGGTCCACCGTTTCCCCGCAGCGAGGCTCCCCCCGTTGACAGTTTACGTGGGCTGACTGCGGTCAAGCCAGCCTCCACTCGGGAATACCTAGTCAAGCCAGCCCGCACGTGATATTGCGGTGCGCGAATATCCTATGCAGAGTCCTGGAAACACTGCCTCTGTGTTTAGATGAGAATAAAACAAAAGCTGTCCAGTATCAAAGATTAATTTCACTTCAGGGTGATAGCAGGACATCCCATCTAGTCACTCAGAAAAAATCAGGACATTCTGATGTAGAGTTTCAAAATAAAAGACCTTTATTTTTATTTTTTTTAAATGTTAAATGTGTTAGTGCAAACATTGCACTATAACTTAAGCTGAAGCTAACAGTAATAACTATAAGATCTATCTGAAACAAATACCAATAACTGTATTGCATTGTTTTCTTATGCGCAATTACTTCATACTGTCTAGTTCTCTTTTTCGTCCTGCATTTATTGTGCCCCCCTCAGAAAATAACTGGCCCCCCAGTGGCCCCCCCAGTCAAATTGGTCTAGAACCGCCACTGCTGAGCTTGCTGCTGTGTGCGCCATCGTGCGTTTACATGCAGATGCTGGATCCTGAAGGGTGCAGCTGGAGCGCTGTGCCCGCAATGACGTCACACATCATTTGGCGGGGCTTGAAGAATCCCCGAGAAGATCCAGAAAATGGTCAACATTGAAGGGCAGATTAATTAATCAAAGTACCATCCATCCATCCATCTTCTTCCGCTTATCCGTGGTCGGGTCGCGGGGGTAGCAGTTCCAGCAGAGAGCCCCAAACATTCTTTTCCCTGGCGACATCAACCAGCTCTGACTGGGGGATCCCAAGGCGCTCCCAGGCCAGCGAAGAGATATAATCCCTCCACCTGGTCCTAGGTCTACCCCTTGGTCTCTTCCCAGCTGGACGGGCCTGGAACACCTCCCTAGGGAGGCGCCCAGGTGGCATCCTAACTAGGTGCCCGAACCACCTCAACTGGCTCCTTTCGACGCGAAGGAGGAGCGGCTCAACTCCGAGTCCCTCCCGGATGACCGAACTTCTCACCTTATCCCTAAGGGAGACACCAGCCACCCTGCGGAGAAAACCCATCTCGGCCGCTTGTATCCGCGATCTCGTTCTTTCGGTCATGACCCATCCTTCATGACCATAGGTGAGGGTAGGAACGGAAATGGCCCGGTAGACAGAGAGCTTTGCCTTCTGGCTCAGCTCCCTTTTCGTCACAATGGTGCGGTAAAGCGACTGCAGTACCGCTCCCGCTGCTCCGATTCTCCGGCCCATCTCACGCTCCATTGTTCCCTCACTCGAGAACAAAACCCCGAGATACTTGAACTCCTTCACTTGGGGTAAGGACTCATTCCCTACTTGGAGTGGACAATCCATCGGTTTCCTGCTGAGAACCATGGCCTCAGATTTGGAGGTGCAGATCCTCATCCCAGCCGCTTCACACTCGGTTGCGAACCGATCCAGTGAGTGCTGAAGGTCGCAGACCGATGAAGCCATCAGAACCACATCATCTGCAAAAAGCAGTGGTGCAATCCTTAGCCCACCGAACTGCAGACCCCCCCCCCCATGACTACGCCTCGAAATCCGATCCATGTATATTACAAACAGGATTGGTGACAAAGCGCAGCCCTGGCGGAGGCCAACCCTCACCGGAAATGGGTCCGACTTACTGCCGAGGAGCCGGACACAGCTCTCGCTTTGGGAGTACAGAGATTGGATGGCCCTGAGTAGAGACCCCCTCACCCCATACTCCCGCAGCACCTCCCACAGTAACTCCCTGGGAACCCGGTCGTACGCCTTCTCCAAGTCCACAAAACACATGTAGACCGGATAAGCGTACTCCCAAGCCCCCTCCAGGATCCTTGCGAGAGTAAAAAGCTGATCCGTCGTTCCACGACCAGGACGGAATCCGCATTGTTCCTCCTCAATCTGAGGTTCGACAATCGGCCTGACCCTCCTTTCGAGTACCTTAGAGTAAACTTTCCCGGGGAGGCTGAGTAGTGTGATGCCTCTGTAATTGGCACACACCCTCTGGTCCCCCTTTTTAAAAAGGGGAACCACCACCCCGGTCTGCCACTCCTTCGGTACCGTTTCCGACTTCCACGCAATGTTGATGAGACGTGTCAACCAAGACAGTCCCTCAACACCCAGAGCCTTCAGCATTTCTGGGCGGATCTCATCCACCCCCGGGGCTTTGCCACTGTGGAGTTGTTTAACAACCTCAGTGACCTCCCCCCGGGAGATTGGTGTCGATCCCCCGTCATACTCCAGCTCTGCCTCTAACATAGAGGACGGAGTTGTCGGGTTCAGGAGTTCCTCAAAGTGCTCCTTCCAACGCCCTAACACTCCATCAGTTGAGGTCAACAACGTCCCATCCTTACTATACACAGCTTGGATGGTTCCCTGCTTCCCCCTCCTGAGGTGTCGGACAGTTTTCCAGAACATCAAAGTACAAATATCCAAAATCAGTTCAGTAACGGTTTTCAAGGGGACGATATTTACTCAAATTGATGGGTTTGGATGATGGGGGAAACTCGTGTCACAGGCTCTTTAAGTACAGTACTTGAGTAAATGTACTTCGTTACTTTATACCGCAGCTAAATGTCAGTTTTTTTTCCAACACAATCTGCAGAAACCTTTAATAAACTGTTGTTGTTTTACACCAAAACAATCAAGTGTGTGTGTGTGTGACTTAACTATTTGTGTTCCTTTTTTTATTATTATTTGTCAGACTTGTTTCTGACTGGCAACCCACTCATTAAAATAAGGTCAAACTCGTTACAGCATGTGTGTGTGTGTATGTGTGTGTGTGTGTGTGTGTGTGTGTGTGTGTGTCTGTGTGTGTGTGAGTGAGTGTGTGTGTGTGAGAGTGTGGTGTGTGTGTGTGTGAGTGTGTGTGTGTGGGTGTGTGTGTGTGTGTGTGTGTGTCTGTGTGTGTGTGAGTGAGTGTGTGTGTGTGAGAGTGTGTGTGTGTGTGTGTGTGTGAGTGTGTGTGTGTGGGTGTGTGTGTGTGTGGAGAGTGTGTGTGTGTGTGTGTGTGTGAGTGTGTGTGTGTGTGAGAGTGTGTGAGTGTGTGTGTGTGTGTGTGTGTGTGTGTACACATGTGTGTGTGTGTATGTGTGTGTGAGTGTGTGTGTGTACACATGAGTGTGTGAGTGTGTGTGTGTGTGGTGTGTGTGTGTGTGTGTGTGAGAGTGTGTGAGTGTGTGTGTGAGTGTGTGTGTGTGTATGTGTGTGTGTGTGTGTGTGTGTGTGTGAGTGTGTGTGTGTACACATGTGTGTGTGTATGTGTGTGTGAGTGTGTGTGTGTGTGTGTGTGTGTGTGTGTGTACACATGTGTGTGTGTATGTGTGTGTGTGAGAGTGTGTGTGTGTGTGTACACATGTGTGTGTGTATGTGTGTGTGAGTGTGTGTGTGTGCACATGAGTGTGTGAGTGTGTGTGTGTGTGTGTGTGAGAGTGTGTGAGTGTGTGTGTGAGTGTGTGTGTATGTATGTGTGTGTGTGTGTGTGTGTGTGTGTGAGTGTGTGTATTGTGAGCCCTGCAGACTCTGTGTTATGTTAGTGGTTTGAAGGTGTGAGGTGTGAATGGAGCTGCAGGAAAACCCTCAGACTGAAGAGAGGACGATCCCTCAGCAGGACACTCACTCTGAATCATCACGCCTCAGAAATGTTAATGAAACCTTTAATTATTCTCTGTGTGGATTCTGAAATACACTAAAGAGTGTTTAAATGAAGAGTCTCTGCATCAAAAGACACTGCAGGAAAACTGAGTGTTAAACGTACTTTTTTAAAACCCCTTAAAGTTCATCTTACTACTGAAAGTCACTTAAAAACGGTTTTTCAAAGGACTCTTAAACTGTAATTTATAAACTCAACCTTTTAAACTAATTATGACTTGAAGATACTTAAGAAAAGTAAAATCTTGTTCTTTGTAAAGCTTTCTGGGGATTTAAATGTCGACTTTTAAGCCCTTTAGACTTAAATTGAATACTTAGGAACCACTTAAACTTTAAACGTATGCCTTAAAAATAACACATTTTAAACTTAGTAATGTTATGCCTGGAAAATAAATTGGGAACTGCTGAATTAATATTTAATATGGAAAAGGAAACACATATAAATACATGATTATCGGTCTTTAATATCACAAGATAGATTCACATCAAAATGTAATTAAAAAAAACACTTAAAATGTCACAGTTCTGTCTAGGTTTGGGTGTTTTCACTGTTCTCTGTCATGTTTTCCTCCTGTCGTTAGTGTCCCTGTGTGTTCTCCTCCCTCCTCACCTGTGTCTCGTTAGCTAATTGGGTTCACCTGTGGCTCTTGTGTTTTTCTCCTCCCTCCTCACCTGTGTCTCGTTAGCCGATTGTGTTCACCTGTGTCTTGTAATTATCCCTCCCTGTATTTAGTCTTGTCTCGTGCTGTGTTCAGTGTCGGTGCTTCTTTTGTTGGTGACGGACTTCACCGGTGAGTGTTCTGTTTTTGTCTGTATTCGTTCCATTTAGCCTTGAAATAAAGGTTTATCAAAGTTATCTGCGCTTGGGTCCTGCTTCCTTCACTCAACCGTGACAGAAAGCACCGACCAGAGATGGACCCAGCAGATGACCCATTTGAGGTGGAATTACAGCATTTTTCCTTTGCTTTGGCTGGCTGCTATGATTGGTGGAGGGGAGCGTCCAGTGTTCGGCAGAAGGAGGCCGCTCTGGTAGAGGCGCACCGGTTGGCTATGGAGAAACCGGACTTGGTGAAGTTCTTACCTGACTGGATGTTGAACTTCATCTGGGTGTGTGATTTCCAGCCTGCGGACTATAAACGTCTCGGTGTGTTCCGTCTGGAGTCAACCAGTGCTTCCGCCCCAGTTTCCTGCTCCTGTCCAAGAGGCGTTTTCTGGAACTCGGCTGGCTTTTGGAGGTCCACGGAGCCTTCAGGCGGCTTCTAGGAGAAGGAGTCGCAAGTCCAGGCTAGCAATCCGAGCCCCAAGAGTCATGATTCCGGCTACAGAACCGGCCCACACAGCCATAGTTCCGGCCCCAGTACAGGCCCCAGCAGCCATGGTTCCAGCCCCAGTTCTGGCCCCAGCAGCCATCATTCCGGCCCCAGTTCTGGCCCCAGCAGCCATCATTCCGGCCCCAGTTCTGGCCCCAGCAGCCATGGTTCCAGACCTAGTTCTGGCCCCAGCAGCCATGGTTCCAGCCTTAGCTCTGGCCCCAGCTGTCCTAGTCCCTTCTCTAGTCCCTTCTCCAGTCCCACCTCTAGTCACTTCTCAAGTCCCTCCTCGAGTCACTTCTCTAGTCCCTTCCCTCATCCCATCTCAAGTTCCCTCTCGAGTCTTTTCTCAAGTCCCCTCTCAGGTCCCCTCTCGAGTTCCCTCTCGAGTCTTTTCTCGAGTCCCCTCTCAAGTCAACTCTCCAGTGTCCTCTCGAGTCACCTCCCAAGTCAACTCTCCAGTGTCCTCTCGAGTCACCTCTCAAGTTTCCCCTCAGGTCTCCTCTCGAGTTCCCTCTCAAGTCCCCTCTCTAGTCCCCTCTCGAGTTCCCTCTCGAGTCACCTCTCAAGTTTCCCCTCAGGTCTCCTCTCGAGTTCCCTCTCAAGTCCCCTCTCAGGTCCCCTCTCGAGTTACCTCTCGAGTCACCTCTCGAGTTCCTTCTCGAGTCCACTCTCCAGTTTCCTCTCAAGTTCCCTCTCAAGCCCTCTCTCGAGTCCCCACTCAAGCCCCTACTCATGTCCAGTTGGAGGTCCCGCAGACTAGTCTTCTGCCGGGGGTCCTGCCAACCCCATGTCCTGTACCGTTGGAGGTTCCGCTGGGGGTCCTGCCAACCTCATGTCCTGTCCAGTTGGAGGTCCCGCAGACTAGTCTTCTGCCGGGGGTCCTGCCAACCCCATGTCCCGTCCAGTTGGAGGTCCCGCAGACTAGCCCTCTGCCGGGGGTCCTGCCAACCCCATGTCTTGTCCCGTTGGAGGTCCCGCAGACTAGCCCTCTGCCGGGGGTCCTGCCAACCCCATGTCCTGTCCAGTTGGAGGTCCCGCAGACTAGCCCTCTGCCGGGGGTCCTGCCAACCCCATGTCTTGTCCAGTTGGAGGTCCCGCAGACTAGCCCTCTGCCGGGGGTCCTGCCAACCCCATGTCCTGTCCAGTTGGAGGTCCCGCAGACTAGCCCTCTGCCGGGGGTCCTGCCAACCCCATGTCTTGTCCAGTTGGAGGTCCCGCAGACTAGCCCTCTGCCGGGGGTCCTGCCAACCCCATGTCCAGTCCAGTTGGAGGTCCCGCAGACTAGCCCTCTGTCGGGGGTCCTGCCAACCCCATGTCTTGTCCAGTTGGAGGTCCCGCAGACTAGCCCTCTGCCGGGGGTCCTGCCAACCCCATGTCTTGTCCCGTTGGAGGCCCCGCCGACTACTCTCCTGCCGGAGGTCCTGCCAACCCTTTGTCCGGTCTCGTTGGAGGCCCCGCCGACTACTCTCCTGCCGGGGGTCCTGCCAACCCTGTGTCCTGTCCCGTTGGAGGCCCCGCCGACTACTCTCCTGCCGGGGGTCCTGCCAACCCTTTGTCCTGTCCCGTTGGAGGCCCCGCCGACTACTCTCCTGCCGGGGGTCCTGCCAACCCTGTGTCCTGTCCCGTTGGAGGCCCCGCCGACTACTCTCCTGCCGGGGGTCCTGCCAACCCTATGTCCTGTTCCGTTGGAGGCCCCGCCGACTACTCTCCTGCCGGGGGTCCTGCCAACCCTGTGTCCTGTCCCGTTGGAGGCCCCGCCGACTACTCTCCTGCCGGGGGTCCTGCCAACCCTTTGTCCGGTCTCGTTGGAGGCCTCGCCGACTACTCTCCTGCCGGGGGTCCTGCCAACCCTGTGTCCTGTCCCGTTGGAGGCCCCGCCGACTACTCTCCTGCCGGGGGTCCTGCCAACCCTATGTCCTGTTCCGTTGGAGGCCCCGCCGACTACTCTCCTGCCGGGGTTCCTGCCAACCCCATGTCCTGTCCCGTTGGAGGTCCCGCCGACTACTCTCCTGCCGGGGGTCCTGCCAACCCTATGTCCTGTTCCGTTGGAGGTCCCGCCGTCTACTCACCTGCCGGGGGTACTGCCAACCCTGTGTCCTGTGCCGTTGGAGGTCCCGCCATCTACTCTCCTGCCGGGGGTACTGCCAACCTTTTGTCCTGTCTCGTCGGAGGTCCCGCCAACCGCTCTCCTGCTGGAGGTCCTGCCAACTCCTGGTCCTCTTCCGTGGGGGATCCTGCCGAAGCCTGTCCCGCCGGCTCCGGTTCCTGTCCGGCCGACACCGGGTCCTGCCCGGCCTCCGGAGCTGTCTGGTCTTCGCCCTCGATCCCGACCCTCTGTGAGCCGCGGTCTTCGTCCGCGGGCCCGGCCTCCTGACTCTTCCTGCCGCTGCCCTCGTCCTCGGGCCCGGCCCCCTGACTCTTCCTGCCGCTGCCCTCGTCCTCGAGCCCGGCCCCCTGACTCTTCCTGCCGCTGCCTTCGCCCTCATGCTCGGCCCCCTGAGTTCGCCCGCTGTGGCCTTCGCCCCACCATGGACTCTGCCTTGCCCCCGGGCCGTCCGCCCGAGATCCCTTCCTGGTCCCCTACTGGGCTCCTCGGCGGTCAGCTTAGTCCCGTCCTCCGGACCCCCTCCACCCACCCTGGTGGCCTAGGGATACGTCCCTCCTCCGGACCCCCTCCACCCACCCTGCTGGACTTTTTTGGATTTTTGTGTTGGGGTTTAGGGACGTCTGGAATCCGTCCCTTGAGGGGGGGGTTCTGTCACAGTTCTGTCTAGGTTTGGGTGTTTTCACTGTTCTCTGTCATGTTTTCCTCCTGTCGTTAGTGTCCCTGTGTGTTCTCCTCCCTCCTCACCTGTGTCTCGTTAGCTAATTGTGTTCACCTGTGGCTCTTGTGTTTTTCTCCTCCCTCCTCACCTGTGTCTCGTTAGCCGATTGTGTTCACCTGTGTCTTGTAATTATCCCTCCCTGTATTTAGTCTTGTCTCGTGCTGTGTTCAGTGTCGGTGCTTCTTTTGTTGGTGACGGACTTCACCGGTGAGTGTTCTGTTTTTGTCTGTATTCGTTCCATTTAGCCTTGAAATAAAGGTTTATCAAAGTTATCTGCGCTTGGGTCCTGCTTCCTTCACTCAACCGTGACATAAAAATCCTTTAAGATCTCCAATAGTTACGAAATATAATATCTTTGTTAGTGAGATGATTGTGGTCTTTAACGTTTTCATATAATACTTAAAACACATTTTTAAACAAATAATGTTTAACCTAAAAAAAAAACGAAATTGTAAAAAAAAAGGCTTTAAATGTCTCACACAAATGTAATTAATACATTAAAACCTCTTAAACCTTATATTTTAATCCACATCATATTTCTCAATTATTTAATTGATTTTGTTTCGTTTATTTTGTATCTTCAAAGTATCATATATAAGTCCAAATGTATATTGTTTGCTATTTTATCAAACATCTAATGGATTTACAGGCAAAATATAAGATAAGGATGTTTGGTTTAAAAGGAAGTATTTTAGGTAAACAATTAAAGTGCCTTAAAGGTTATGAATGTTTTTGATTAAATGTCAAAGGGTTTAAAGGAACAACATCTTAATTTATATAGTGATTAACTCAAGAAATCCAGTCACATGATCCATCAGAAGTTAATGTGTCCTTTCGCAATAAAAGCCCATTACTAACCCTGTGGACCCGAACAAAGACTCTAAAGATCCTTTAATGACTCCCATAGTAAAACATAAATCTATCAACAAAAAAACATGACTTTAACAAAGAAATACACATTTAAGGGATAGTTAAGGGGTTTTACAGTGATTGATTATGAGGAGGTTTTATCTGCAGACTGATGAGCTTGTTAGCAGCCAATCACAGCGTTCATTAAGGACACGTGTGAAGTGGAAGTAAAACGTCCCATGATGACATCACTCAATCAAACGGATCCTGTGGAAACGAGTCGTCACATGATCAAAGGCTTCACTGATGTGTTCATTATAACGAGGATCAGCAGCAGAACAAAATCAGCGGATAGAAACTGTTGTGAGGTCAATTCAGAGCCCAAAACAACGATTCAGAAATACCTGTGTTTTAAAAATCAGTTTTTATTAAAACCTTAGTTAAAATACTTTTAATCAAGTGTTACAACCTTTAAAGATGTCTTCAAAATATTAAAAGCTTTACATAAATGTTTAAAGGGGACCTATCATGCAAAATGCACTTTTTGATGTCTTTTATACATAAATATGTGTCCCCGGTGTGTCAGGGAACTCACGCAGCGTCAGAAAATATAACCCTCTCTCTTTTCCTCCGTACCCAAATCTCTAAAAACGGGGCCACAACAGAACTGATCCAGATTTGCGTCCGATACGACGTAATATCTGAAATGTGGACCCACGGCCCAATCAGAAACGTTACTATCAGAAACAACGCCCGACTGTTTTGGACGTATGGTCGGTGTTTACATTAGCATCACTAACACTCAGAGCTAACCTGTACTGGAGAGCATGTGTGTGAAGAAGCAGGAAGTAAAAAGGAACTCACCTTGTGGTATAACCGGCAAGAGAGAAAGCCTTTGAGCTCCAGACTGTTTCAGATCCTTGATAATCCATGATATGGCGTTTCATCACGGCAGCATTTAGTTTAGACAGTAGCTGCCGGGTCCCGCATGAGCTCAGACCCCTCCTCTTTAAAGCTTTATACCCCAAATCAGCAATTTTGAAACAGGAAGTGAAATAGAGGGATATGAGGCATGGCTAGAATGGGTGATCTGTTTGGTATTTTGAGCAAAACACTTCATAGACATGTGTTTTATATATTTGTATATATCTGAGACCTATTGCCTAAAGATAGCATCATAGGTGAACTTTACATTAATGTTTAAAGTTTGAGGGTCCTATAATAAAAAATAATAATTAAAATACATGGCAATGATGTTAAAATGAAAAATAAAACAATTGAAATACAAACAAATAATAATATAAAATCAATAATAACATGCAAATAATTATAAAAATACAAATAATTATAATTCTAGAAAAGGATATTAATAATACATGTTATTTTTAGGTTGCTTATATGGTACTCAAAGACACTTTACAGGGTCAAATTCATTTAAAAAACAAAACATTAAAATGACAATTATTTATACATAAATAATAATCTCAATAACTACAGAAAAACTTTTAAATAAACCAAATATATGATACAATGTTTAATGTAAAGGAGGAAAACTGGGAGCAATTTTTCTTAAAAATTAAAACAAACTTAAACAAATCTAAAACCTGTAGTTAAAACAATAAATCCAAATAACAACTATTAATTTAGTTAAAATAACCACAATTAAAATCCTCTAAAATATAACAAAAATACTATTATTATATTTGTATATTGTAAAGGAAGAAAAGTGACAACAGGAAAATATATAATAAACCTAAAACATGTGTTAAAATCGTTTAAACAGTAAAAAAATTGCATCTTAATATCATAAATAATCAAATAAATTAATATTATTATTCCCGTTTCATCTTCCTGTAGTACCCACATCAGACCAGCAGGTGGCAGCAGAGGATAAACCTCACCAGAAGAAGAGATTATATTTGTAACTTCAACATGTCTCTCAGTTTCTTCTGCAAATCAAACTCTATCTCATGTTGCACGGCTGACACAAATAAACTGATTAAACCATATGTTTACTTTAGAAATTAGATGAAAATAGATGGGTAATCATCAGATAATAAACCTGGAAATCCCTTAAAGACTTAAAACCCCTTACAGAACATGTGTCAAACTCAAGGCCCGGGGCCAAATCAGGCCCGTGGTGGATTTAATTTCGCCCGCAGGATAATTTCTAATTACTATTAGATCTGGCCCACCGGTATATTGCACGCACACCTTCACTCCATCCTGAGGGTCTCCTCAGCTCAGAGCCTGAGCCCAAACATTGATGAACTTGCACCCAAGATGAGATGCTAAGTATCTGAACTAGCATCACAGAGCAGCACACTGACTTTACATGGATGTTTCCTTCTGCACTTTCTCTCTCACGACAACAGGGCATGCTTGTTTTTTTTCTTTGAGGGAACTAGTTTTCTTGAAGCTGTTGTTGGCCTGTGGAGAAATGTGATCATAAGAAATGACTCTGGAAAAGCTGCAGATAGAGCCATAAGAAATGAATGCAATAAGTTCATTTCAATAAACATTGAACCAGTCCGGCCCTCGACTAGTATCCATTTTTTTATTTTGGCCCACGGTGTATTTCAGTTTGACACCACTGCCTTAGAGGGTCACCAGAGACCCTTAAAGTCTACTAATATGAACCTCAAAAATAACATTTGCTCATCATATTAAAAACTTTCAGTCAAAGGCTTTTCAAACTTGAAACCTGAATCCTACATTTGATCATAAGACATAAATAAGCTTCATTGTGAAATGATTACCGCGGTCCTACCAGTGGAATAAGTGACTTTAAGTTGTATGCATTTGATCCTAAACCTCCTAATTGGTAATTGCTTTAACACATTTCATAATAATATTAGGGTAAGAGATTAAATCATTTACTTTAAAGTGAACTTCTGAGACCTCAAATGATGAAGAGCTTTCATTTATTAGTCTTGCATTAAGTGGTCGGATCCCAAGTAACATATGAGATTTAAGAGAGTGTGCAGAGATGGTACACGTAGGATATATGTGCATTTAAGAGGCAGAAAGTGTGCAACCTGCAGGTTTGTTTCTGCATTATTTTCGTTTTAACATCTGGAAACCGCTTAAGGATCCTCTAAAGTTTCCTACAAAACCCCCTGCAGAAGCTCCCAAACTCTCCCATGAAACTGCCCTGAAAACCTGCAGAACTCCCCGAAACGTTCTGCATCTCTTAATAAAACCCCCTCAAATCCACTTTAAATCCCCCTTAATGGACCCTGATACCCTCTTAAAGACCCTCATCATGTGTTTCCCCTCCTTCATCCGGGACTCCTTACCTGGTTTCCCTGCAGTCTTGCCCCAACATGTCCTTGGTTTCACTGTGCAGTGTCACCGTGTGGCCTGTAGGGGGCGTCTGAGTCCCTGCAGAGTGTTCAGACTGCAGGAGGTGGTGGGGGAGGGGGGGACGTGTGACAGGAACATGTGGTGTGAGCACATGCAAGAACCTGCAGCTAACTGACTGACCTGCAGCAAACTGACGGCGTGCTTTTATAAAACGATGCTTCCAAGAATACCAAGCTTGTATGTTTGTATTCAGCCTCTGTTATGCACGCGGTGTCCGCTGTTATATATACCAATAACCCGGATGTAGCCTCCACGCTGCACAGTGAAGCTTCCAGTAACAGACACTAAGCTGCAGAACATGAATTGAAGGGATTGTAGGGGTTTCATTAAGAGATGCAGGAGTTGTGGGCAGTCCTGCAGGTTCTTCAGGACAGTTTCATGGGAGAGTTGGAGCTCCTGCAGGGAGTTTGAGACTCTTGGGAAACTTGAGAGGATCCTTAAGGGGTTTACAGATATTAAAACAGACAAAAAAACCCTGCAGGTTGCACGATTTGTCTCAGCCTCTTGTAATGACTGAAAGAACCTTCAGACCACATGCACACTTTTGTAAATGGCATCGTGTGTTTCTGTCTTTGTCGTAGATTTGTTCTTATTCAGTATTTTTATATTGTGTAACAAGAAACAAACAACAAGTGATATAGAAGAGAAACCAAACGGTCATGTGAGTATATATAACCTCGTGTGTAACCACGCAGCTTTCCACATTTGTTTCTTGCAACGTCACCGGCAGTTTCATAACTCAGATGCCCCTGTGCGCACTGGAATCGGGCACGGGGTCGGTCACCTGTTCCTTTAAGTGCTTCTACAGAAACCAGACTTAACTTTACAAATTATTCATTTATGTGTGTCCTCTGCAGTGTGCCTTTATTGTGGTGTGTGTGTGTGTTCAAGATTCAAAGATGTTATTGTCATATGGACAGTAGCTCCTAAAGAAAACCCTCCTCCAAAACAATGCAACGTAAATACACAGAGTAGGAATAAAGTAGTGCATAGAAATGTTGCAAGACCCATGTGCAAAGTCACAGTGACCAAGGAGGTGCATGTGATGTGGATGCAGTATCAGGTGGATGTTTTATAATATGCGGCTTTATTTCATGAGAATTCTCCAGCTTCTCCCGGTACAGGGAGCAGAGAGCAGATTGTGGGGTTTGGGAGAAAAGGGCACTGAGATCTGGAAATGCCGGCAGTCAGAGAAACAGATCCCAGTAAACAAACTCCAAGAAGAGTGTGAAGAGAAAGAGGAGTAGGAGGGGGGAGGGAGAGAGCGGGGGATTCTCTGAAACCACCCACGTGGGATAACCGGCGTCTGCTCAGCGCTCAGCCAATGGGCGCAGAGTACGGGGGATCTATTGACAGCCGCGGACCAATCAGGAGCCGAGCAGCCGGGCGGGGTGACCTGCACTGCGGAAAGCGAGTATAAAGAGCGGGGAGTTTCTGCTTCAGAGGCAGAGAACTCCACACTCACTCACACAGCACGGATTTTACATTTGAACTCCTTCTTAACGGATCTTTGCACCGAGCTGGATTACTGCTTGTTTGGACTTTAATTCACGAATTTACAACAGCCTCTCCGCGCTGTGGATACCTGTCATTACCCTGGATTTTATGGATTACTTTACTGACTTCAACATGACTCTGGAAAAGCTTTTCGGATCCAACAGCACCGAGAAAAAGTAAGTTACTCCTGCGTAGTTGTTGCCCACATGCGTAATTACGCACTGGCACGCAGCAGCAAATAACGTTCTAGAGCAGATTGTAATCATCTTTTTTTATTTAGCCTGTATTGTAGGATATCATAAAGACATTTCTTGGAGTTTAGTATCACTGTGTGCTCGTTTCTAACCAAGTCTTTGCTCTGCAGGATGGAGACGGTTAGCCAGGCTCTGGAGGTGCTGCTGGTCGCGGCTCAGCGGCAGGACTGCCTCACGGTGGGAGTCTACGAGTCCGCAAAACTCATGAATGTGTAAGTCAGATTTTCCACAGCATCTTTTCCAATCTTTACAAGAATACTTTCCATACCAATACTGCACGTAGTTTGTTGGTATATCTACTTGGCAGTAAACCTGTGTTTGACTATGATGATGCTGACATTAACCCTTCCTCCTCCTCTTCCTCCTGCAGAGACCCGGACAGTGTCGTCCTGTGCGTCCTCGCCACTGATGAGGAGGATGAAGGTGACATTGCGCTGCAGATCCACTTCACCCTGCTGCAGGCTTTCTGCTGCGACAACGGCATCAACATCCTGCGGGTGGCCGGCATGGGGTGCCTCGCGGAGCTGCTGGAGGAGGACAGCACCGGGGACAAAAACGGCAACGAGCCCCGGGACCTGCACTGCATCCTGGTCACTGTAAGTACATGCACCGGAAATGAAACCAGATATGCAAATTAATAATCGGAATGTTAGGTTATTGCACCGAAATGAAATCTGATTAGAAGCAAAATAAAGATGATTAGGTTGTGACGTGTTACCGGAAGTCTAACCGTGTCCCCCCCCCCCCCCCCCCCCTCTGATCCACAGAACCCCCAAGTGCAGCCCCTCCAGTCTCTGGCCCTGGATAACATCAGCAGCTTCTGCGAGGAGAGCCGCGGCAGCAACCAGTGGGTTCCTTGCCTGGAGATGCACGACCGCTGATCCGAACCGGGCCGAACCTAGCCGAGTTAGACCGCTGCTGAGCGGGGAGAAAGAGTCCAAACAGCCGGCCTTCTGCTGAAGACCATTAACGGCGTTTGAGTAAAAATAGTTGGCCGAACCGAGCCGAACCGAGCCGGGGAATTCCTACAGCCCGACCGGGTGATTGATGGTTCCAGTACCGGACGGGTTCTGAAAGCCGGACCGGCCTGTGCAGGGGGGCGGGGCTTAGTCCTGAAGCTGCAGACAGAGGGGGGAACTGTGTTAAAGAATGTGACTGAGAATGTCACGTGACTGAACCGATGATGAATGAACTGAGCACGTGAAGCTACCTGAGCTGAAGGTGCACGTGCTGCTAACCTGTCCTCACACATGAACTGAAGGGGAAAGGACATGTGACGTCATTTCATTATTCTCTGTTAGGAGTGGAGTTACACACTGAACGTGTACAGCTGATTATTTAATGCATGCATTAATATATGATGTTTATTGAACCTGATGAATAAATTATTGAACGAGAACTTACTGATTTTGAGTGGTTCATCCAGTGTGTGTGGGGGTGTGTGTGGAGCTGCTTGTGTGTGCCACAAGTGGAGTGATGACTACAGTTGAGTCATAGACAATACATATGAATATTTCACAAGAAGGAGGAGATTCTCCCTGGTGCTTATTGCAATGCTTTTGCATTTCATTTACATTCATAGTTATCGTCATTTGAGTCAAATGTCTAAATAGCAGAACTACCTGGGGTCAAAAACAGCTTTAGTCGAGGTGCTCTTTCGATAAGGATATACAGTATCTGTAGATGCAAAGGAAACTCTTTAAACTATGCTTTGATTGTAATGGCAGGTCACGCAGGACCTTAAATAGATAGATAGACCAACAGCAAAGTAATTAAGCTTTCAGTTTCAAAACCTCCTTTAGTGGAGTGGATGTTAAAAGTAGCATTTAAAGGAAATACTAGAGTAAAGTAAATATATTTAAACAATTGTGTTTATATACAGTTCTTATGTAAATGTACTTTAAACATCACTGAAGACACGTTTTACTACATCCTGATTCAATCACTGCAGCTGCTGCTCACGAGTCAATACAACTACCCACAACTCATCTGTTTAAATGCTGCGGAGATGAACCAAGAGCAAACTGCTTCTGAACACTGAATTAAACATCTAGAGAACAATTCAAGATGTTCTGGAATCCACATCTTTTTGGTTGTGTATTAAAAACGTTTTTTGCTGTTTGAAAGCAGAAAACCTGCCTGTCGAAGGGAAATCGATACATGATGAGTGTCACACCACTTCAGTTTCCATAGTGTTGTTTGCAGTGTGTGTATTTAAAAGTCATATGACACACACACACACACACACACACACACACACACAATATCGTACATTAGCCTGGCAAAAAGTACTCAGAACCTTTACTTACAGTGGTAATACCTCCGTCTAAAAAGTACTCCCTTACAAGTAAAAGTTCAAAATGTCCCTTAATTCAAAAGCACAGAAGTGTTATCATGAAAGTGTACTATAAAATAACAGAAATAAAAGTAAGCGTTGTTATAACATGTTGTATTTTCATCGGACAATATAACATGCAGGTTTTAATCACTGACAAAATACATATAAGAGTTTTTATGTTGTTATTTTCAATGCAAAGCAACATTTAGAGCAGCGGTACGGTGGCCGACGAGAGAACATACATGTGCTAAAACACATGCACTGAAGAAACATCCTACCAGTTTGAGGAAACATGCACAGCGTTTACAAAAGCTGCTTAAACCAAACGCTGCAAGAAACTCAAAACACAACGGAAACCAAGCGACAGTAACATTATTACTGCAGATCTGTTGTAAGCAAACTAGCTAACGTATAGCTAACTTAAGTAATTTGAAAATATACTGACACTACAATTATGAAACAGTTACACTAAAAAGAACAGTAGAATTCTATGGCAGTGTCACGTAAAGTACCTCAAAAGTACAGTACTTGATACATTTAAGGGATTAATTCAAATATTGAGATGATGTTTGGGAGAAATCCTGCAGAGTCGATGTCCTGAATTTGCCCTTTTATTATTCTCTGCTCCTTCCATCACCACACCCTCCACACACACACCCTCCACACACACACCCTTACCTTCCTCAGGTGAGTTTCGTGCATGTCCTTCTTAATTGGTACTTTCATTCCTTATCAACAGGCGAGCAACACGAACCTGATGTGACCTGCAGAAACCTTTCTTCACCTCACTGCAGCTTCTCTTCCACCACAGTAACTAATGAGCAGTACAAATAGTAAACACTAGTTTTCAGTACATTAAATATGCAAATCAAGCCTGAAAAAATAAAGATTTAGTACAAGAATATATCTAAATATGTACTTAAAGGATCCTAAAAGTAGCTTGAGAACAATTATCATTAACATAGCCTGTATTTCAGGTACTACTCCATCAAACAGCAGAATAACATGTTATTGGCCTGCTCCCTCTGACCTTTGAAGGTTATTCTGCTGCTGTGGTGCTTTACTTTGAAATACTTCTGTACACAGGGAACACTGAGTTCTTCCAGCTGTGATTTTGTGTGTGTGTGTGTGTGTGTGTGTGTGAACCCTGCAGAGCTGTAAACTGCAGCGACGTCACATCCTGATGTCACATCCTGTTGTAACGGGGACTCCGCCGCGCTGCTGACGCCACGGTGTGTTTGTTCTGGCATCCGGCCCGTCCCTGCAGGGCGGACGGGTCCACAGATAGAGAGTCCTGAACCGACATCAGTGATCTGCTCTGTGAAGGAGAAGGTTCAAATAAAATGCTAAACACTGACGGTCAAAAGTTCTTTTAAAATGTCCTTTTTAGTAATAGAATAAGGTTTTAAGCCATGTAGGTTTAAGGAATATGCTTTGATGAACAACAGTGACAACATGAACAAAGTAAAAGGATTTTATTTGCAAAAAAGAAAGAAAATTACTAATTTGAAATAAAAAGGAATTCATAGAAATATTTCATTTTATCTTTTCTCTATTGGACATTTTTTACTAAAACTGTTTTCCTTTATTAGATGTATATTTGATTACAATCGTTTCACATTATTCTCGTTTTCTTGTTTTTTGTACTTTTTGTGAGTCGTTTCAAGATTACATTACATTACATTGCATTTAGCTGACGCTTTTATTCAAGCGACTTACAATAAGTGCGTTCGACCAACAAAATACAAACTTGAAGAAAACAGAATCATATAAGTACATCAGGTTTCATAGAGCCAAAACATTTCAAGTGCTACTCAACTGGCTATAGATAAGCCAGTCCTTTGTTAGTATATAAGTGCTTTGTTATTAATTCTATCGCTCGAAGTGGAGTCGAAAGAGATGAGTTTTCAGTCTGCGCCGGAAGGTGTGTAAGCTTTCTGCTGTCCTGATGTCAATGGGGAGCTCATTCCACCATCTTGGAGCCAGGATAGCAAACCCACATGTTTTTGCTGATGGGAACTTGGGTCCACCTCGCAGCGAGGGTGCAGCGAGCCGTTTGGCTGATGCAGAGCGGAGTGCACGCGCTGGGGTGTACGGTTTAACCATGTCCTGGATGTAGGAAGGGCCAGATCCATTCGCAGCATGGTATGCAAGTACTAGTGTCTTGAAGTGGATTCTAGCAGTTACCGGAAGCCAGTGAAGGGAGCGGAGGAGCGGAGTGGTGTGGGAGAACTTAGGAAGGTTGAAGACCAGACGAGCCGCTGCATTCTGGATGAGCTGCAGAGGTCGGATGGCACATGCAGCTAGACCAGCCAGGAGGGAGTTGCAGTAGTCTAGGCGTGAGATGACGAGAGCCTGGACCAGAACCTGCGTCGCTTTCTGGATCAGCTGGGGACGTATAAATTGTATAGTATTATCATATTAACTTTAACTATATATTTATTTGTTGTTCCTTTATTTTATTTTATCTTCACTATATATGTAAAGCGTCTTTGAGCACATGTAAAAGCGCTAACAAATTAAATCTATTATTATTATTATTAATATTATATCGTGATAAGTTTATATAACAAGAATATGTGTTATAATAGCCTTCTTGTAATATAAATATATTGTAAATTGTTCAAAAAAGATCTAGCTAATGTACTGTTTCGATCCGACACCACTGTTACTATGCAGTACAAGCAAACATTGCATGTCGACATACACACATACATCAAAACGAGATATACGAAATGTCACTCATGTTTGCTTTTCATAACTATTCGCCATCATGTTAAACCTTATAAACAATGGTTGTTATGGTAACATAAACATCAACAGTTAGTGTGATCTCTGTAGACACACGGCTCACACCCCGACTGCACACACACATTCACACACACCGTGATGCAGAGGACATGGACGTCATATGACTTTACTCTGACAGACACACTGACTCTGATCTGATGGAAGGAATGTGCCAACCTGTGCTAATCACACACACACACACACACACACACACACACACACACACACACACACACACACACACACACACACACACACACACACACACACACACAATGCGCATTCAGAGAAAACAGGGAGTGTGCAGCCCGGTCATGCAGGAGTGTTATAAAGTTCCTTTCTTTGAAGTATTAACGATATGTGAATAAACGGTCTCTGTTGGCAGAGTTAGTCTGTTTCATAACTGTAAGTGTTTCTCAGTATATCCTAAATGACTAGGTTAGCTACGTTAGCTAGCTAGCTTACACCAGATCTGCAGTAATATCAGAAGGATCACATCATTAAAATAAGCCCATAAAACATTTTAGGTAAGTTTCCAACAACAGAGACAGTTGTCCTTCATAATCCTGAACGTCACCAAGCGCTCCGGTCCCAGCTGTGTGCGTCACTTTTTACTGTCCCCTGGTTTCCGTTGTGTTTTGAGCTTTTTCTCAGAGAAATCTACAGACCCAAATGGGATGTCTTGGATGTTTTCTTTCCTCTAATCTGAAAGACATGCGATTTTATCTTTGACTTGGGACATGATTTGGGACTTCTTGGGCCTTTCTTGGGATTTGATGTAGGACCTGTTGGTTATGACTTGGCATATCATCTGGGGTTTGGTCATCTTGGCCTTTGCTTGGATCTCTAGGACTGGTTGGTCTTGATTTATGATTTGATGAGCAATCTGACTTGGGACATATCTTATCTTTAGATATCTTGTTTTTGACATGGGTTGTACTTTGAGACTTGTTGGTTTTGTCTTGAAACATGATCTAGGACCAGTTTGTCTTTTTTGTTGTTCCTGACTTGGGACATATGTGATCTGATTTCATCTCCTCTCATCTTATCTCCTGTGAAATCATGTAGTCATATTTAAAAGACGGATGTAATATGTTTCTGCCTCCCTCTCAGTGGTACTGAGGCCCCTCTCTGAGTGAATGAAGTGGATCACAGTGATTTCAGGAATAGCATCTTTATTTTAGGACAGATACTCTGGAGGAAATCAGAATCAGCTCAGTGTGTCACGGCTGCAGTTATTTCTGTTTCCACGTACAGCGAGGAAGCCGCCTGCTCTCATCCCTGCGTCACATCGCCATGGAAACAGATGGAGCGGATCGGACCAGTCGAGCTGAAGCAGAGCGACCAGGTGGGAGCGTCTTTTTTACATTTATAATATAACAGGCCGAGCGCCACGTCGACGCACGATACGTAGGGGGATCCTACCGCCACGTCATTGACCATGTAAGGGTGTTTCAGGATCAGTGGGAGAGTCAGAGAGGGGTGAGTCACAGACGAGGGGGGGGGGGGGGGAGTACAGTCAGAAGAGAGAAAACGAATGAAGGATGTGAGAGGCAGGGATCGCTGCAACATCACAAACAGCATAGAAAGACGAAAAATCAAAGATTCAGTTCACTATGAACCGGTATGTTGACTGAGTAGAGACTTGGTAGTCTTGATGTGGGATTTGATTTGGAACTTGTTGGTCTTGTCTTGGTATATGATTTGGGTCATGATTCGGGAACTTGGTGGTCTTAATATGGGACATGATTTTGGCTTGGAACATAAGATGGGACTGGGTTTTAAATGATTTGGGACTTGAATTGAGATTTGTTGGTCTTGCGCAGGTTTTTACTTGGATTATGATTTAGGACTTGTTGGTCCTGAGTTTGGACCTGATTAAGGATTGGTTGGTTTTAACTCATAAATAACTATGATTTGGGACTTGATTTAGGACTTGCTGGTCTTAAATAAGGACACCTTTTAAGAATTCTTTGTTTTGACTTGAGACTTGACTCTGGACTTGATTTTGGGGCATGTGGGTCCTTGTGTAAAACAAAACCTGTGTAGAAACTGTAACCAATGTCCAACACTTGACGACCAAATACCTGCAGAACTAAGGACATTCCCATCAGCCTCCCTCAGGTGTTTTATTGCTCCTGATATCTGAATCGGATGTCAGATTTTACAGCCTCCTCATCAGAAACGGATCAAACAGCAGCAGCCAATCAAACGGCTTTCTTTCACCTTTTATTGTTTCCCGTTCAGGGCTTTATTTCAGGCGTCCGTGCAGCTGTAAAACTCTTTATGGCTGAACACAGAGTAGGTCAGGTGTGTCCGTTCTCCAGGTAAACACACACGGGACGCCTGCTCTGTTGTTTGTTGCTACGGTAACAGTAGTGAGTAACTGTCAACCTGCGTCAGGTTTCAGGACTCAGGTGGACGACTCGGCCATTAAGGAATGTATTCTTTACAGTTTCAACTGGCTGTTTTGTAACGTGTACATCAATATGCTCCGTCAATATAAAGCTTGAATACTGTGTAACTGCATAATCATCCAGTCCGTGTATATTAATTAAGTATTCAATATTGTAACTTTCAGGAACACTTGCCTTATAAACTGACATTTTCTTTTTTGTCATTTTTATTTAAGCCCCCAAAGTTTCTGAGTCGTGGCTGATCCAGTTGCTGCGGTCCTGTGTCCTGGATCCTGAATGATGTGTCCTGGATCCTGCATCATGTGTCCTGGATCCTGAGTCCTGGATCCTTTGTCCTGGATCCTCTCTCCTGAGTTCTGGATTTGAGTCCTGGACTTCGAGTCGTGGCTGAACCTGATGGCTCCCACAGGATTGTTGACGTCCTTGTGGATTCATCTTATTATTATACACACATGCATTTCCAAACATTTGGACTACCTATGTTGTAAATGTATTGTCTCTTCGATTTACACACGGCATCTATTGCACGTCTGTCCGTCCTGGGAGAGGGATCCCTCCTCTGTTGCTCTCCCTGAGGTTTCTCCCATGTTCTCTTTAAACAGTGGGTTTTCTCTGGAAGTGTTTCCTTGTACGATGTGAGGGTCTAAGGACAGAGGGTGTCCTATTGTCTTACTGATATTCTGTACAAACTGTGAAGTCCACTGAGATAAATGTAACATTTGTGATATTGGGCTGTATAAATAAACATTGATTGATTGATCGATTGATTGATTGAAAGTCAAAACACAAAACCTTAAAAAACATAGCGTCAAATGAGAGAAACCCAAAACAGAAAACTTTTTTGTACACATTTTTTTTACATACTTTTGCACAAAATTCAACATATTTTTGAAGTAGACATAACAAAGCCAGAAAATGTAAAAAAAAGAAACAGATTCATACTTTCTTTTCTTTTTAAAACACTAAGCACTTACAGGAAAGAGCCACTGAGTTTTATGGTTTTATAGTTTTATGATGTTTCCTCATTTTTACAATGCCTATGTATTTATATTAGGGCTGTCAGTCGATTAAAATAGTTAATCGCGATTAATCGCAAATTAATCGCAAATGTTTTAACTGTTCTAAATGCACCTTAGAGGAATATTTTTTTAAGTTTTTAATACTCTTATCAACATATGAGTGGACAAATATGCTTTATGCAAATGTTTATTATCATTTGAACAATGACAAAAATTGTCATTGTGTGTGTGTGTGTGTGTGTGGGGTGTGTGTGTGTGTGTGTGTGTGTGTGTGTGTGTGTGTGTGTGATGGATCGTTGGAGCTATGTGCAACTCAAGGCATATGCTCGAACGGGAGCTGCCTGGACGCTGCGATCATGTTGCGTGCACTATCCGTGCTGAGTGTGCTGACTTTTCGTACAATGTCCCGCTGTCTGGCTTCCTAAATAAGGTCAAGTGCTCGGCGCAGTTGTCGGCGAAATGTCGCTCCTCTGTTTTCATTGAAACAGCTCCTTATATCCGTTAGCGCAGCTAGCTAGCACCAGATGCTAACAACAACAATACACGTAAGGTCTCTCCCGGTCCTCCCGATGGCCAGTCAGGGCCTGCCGGTGAGCGTGGAAGTGTGGTCTGCAGCAAGCGGGCGGCAGGAGCGGGGCTGTCAGCATCAGCTTGTAGATGGTATTTTAAACTCGATGCGCTCTGAAACTACGGGGTGGCCGAGAACAAAAAATCCACATGCGTTAATTGCGTTAAAATAATTAGTGCCGTTAATTTTTTTTTTGCGTTGACAGCCCTAATTTATATCTTTACCTCCCAAGGCTTGGGTGTAATCTGCATGGATCTTCGTCGACGTATGTCAATAATCACCTACAACAACGGTGAATTATGTCTACATTAAGAAGGAAATTCATTAATCCCATATGCACAGTTAGAACCCAGAAACAGTGATTGGTTAGCTTAATAATGCTCATAGAATACGTTTTAAAAAATCACCCAAGATAGAAAATAGAGAATCTACCACAACAAAAGGGCAAAAGTTAAAATATATATTGTGAAAGAAAGGTGTACAGTAATGCAAAGCGAATGCAGTGTTCCTGTTCACTGGGATGCAGTAATAGATATGCATAATGACCATAGACTGTAAAGATAATGAGAAGTATATATCATGTAAACAGGTGGTATAACAGTAAAGGAAAGTACAAACTAAGCAACTAAAGCAACCTCTTACACTGAAAACCGAACACCGCATGTTGTTCTTTGTTTAGATGTCGATCTGATGGGATGTCAGATATAAAAAGAGTCACGTTTAGTTGTTCCAGACGGTGTAAACGTGGCTGCAGATGTTTGAACTACGTCTCCTGAGGGAAACTCGTGTTTATTGTTCCACCTCCACCCAGACGCTGCTTTCTCCTCTGCCCGGATTCCCCATCCCACTTCTCCACCTCGTCCCCCACTTTTTCCAGACCAAAATAAAGTGAAAACCACAACTTGGAGTCTTCATTGAAATGTATTTTGGTCCTCAGAGCTCCCTGTAGATGTTAAAATGTATTTTATATTACATTCAGAGCAATATTTAGACTAGACTAGACTGTCGTGTTAAAACAACATGAAACTGACTATAATTTAAGAGTAAGCAGATGTAAGTGTTTATGAATCTTTTTTTAATGACTTGTATGCCTTTTGTGAACAGAAGATTGTTGTCTGCTATATCAACAGATGGTTAATGAGAATGTCACAAAGGTTCAGACTGGATGGTCTTGAATTCAGACTTGATTAGGGGTTGATCTTGATATTAGACTATTGGAACTTGATGGTGTTGACTTTGTATTTGGTTCTTAATTACATTTTTACATTACACTTCACTTGTTAGACGCTTTTATCCAAAGCGACTTACATACTCAGCACTGTGGACAATGGGGAGAAGTGTCTTGCCCAGGGACACAACGACATGCTGACTGCAGTGGGGTTTGAACCTGTGCTCCTCTGATCCGAACACCAACGCACAACCCACTGCACCACACGCCTCCTGTTCTTAACCCTTAACTTGGGACTTGGTAGTCTAGACTCAGGACTCGTTAAGGATCTGTTGGCTTTGACTTGGGTCTCGATGGGCTCGCCTAAGGACTTCTTGATCTGGGACTTTTTGATTTGCTCTTGAAGGGTCTGTTGGCTTTGACTTGGTACTTTGGACTTGACTTTCTTAATTAAGGATCTCGGGACGTGTTGGTCTTTACCTAAGGCTACATTTAGAACTTGTTGTTCATATATTGAGACTGAAATTAGGACTTGTTGGTCTTGACTCGGGAATTGTTTTGGATGAATTGCTGGTCTAGACTTGGTGCATTATTTGGGACATGTTATTCTTAACTTGGGACTTTAATGGGACTTGTTTGTCTTGACTTGATTTGTTTGACTTGTTCTTAATTTAGTACTTGTTTTTGACTTGGGACATGTTTTTGTAATCAGTGTCGACATGATTTTTGACTTTATTTCTGACTTTTGATGGACTTGGGATTACTTTTGTTGGTTGATGTTACCACTTAAATGTCCTTTCATGTGATTGCAGACACTTTTAAGTGAATTATAAACCATTCATTAAAGTGTATATACTGAAGTAAATCATTTATTTCAGATACATTGAATAAAGAGACAAATGAAGCTAAAGCGTGAAGTACTTTCATCCCTCAGAAGCTGAACCGAAGTGAACTGCAGCGAGGATCCGAGAACAGGGAGGGTTTTCTTTTCAGTGAGGACTGTCTGAACTATAAATAGCTCTTCTGGACGCCGGCGGTTATTTTTATCTCTGCCGGAGGCTAAATTTACTGAGCTCCACCCGTCCCACCGCAGAGCGAAGCCCCCACCCTGACTCTCCACTGTGTTCAGCAGCCAAGCCAGAGAGCTGAGGCCAGTGTGTGTGTGTGTGTGTGTGTGTGTGTGTGTTTCCATTTGAGTCAGAACGAAATGGGTCAGACGCAGAAAACCTTCATTTACTTTGAGGAGAACCCTTCTTTGTAATGTTACTGAGTAAAAATACAAAAGTCTAAATTTAACTTCAACATGTCTTCTGTAGGATTCTGTTTTATATATCTATAAACTCTGAAAACATCTCCATGTTACAGAGACAATTATGTCCATAGTTATTCTTCATTAAGGACTTATTGGTCTAGATTTAGTTATGACTTGAACTTGTTGGCTCTTAAAGGATCTGTTGGCTTTGACTTTGGACCTGATTAATGGACTTGTTCTCGATGTGGGGCTTGTGAGTCTTGACGTGGGGCTAAAGTTAGCACTTGTTGTTCTTGATTTCGGACTTTAATTTGGACTTGATATATTTTTGACTTGGACTTCTTTCAGTACTTGTTGGTCTTGACCTGGAGCCCAAATGTAGGACTCTTACCTCATTCACACCAACGCAACTCCGGTTCAAGCTCCGTGCTAGAGCTTTTCAGGTTCAGAACCGGTTCTTCGGTTTAGCTCCGGCTCTTTTCACACCGCCCAGAGTCCGACTGGTGCTGCGTCATTGCGTCATCGTTTGCGTCATGACGTAACCGTTTGCGTGCCTGCTTCATAAAGCCAAACCGTGCGGAAACCCCTCACGTCTCACTCCGACAACAACAACAATGGCCGATTGAAGCGCTACTCGTTTTGGTTTCACTCTGTCGAAACAAAATGGAAGAAATGGGACGACTTTACAGTCGTTACATGCTACATTCAAAACTGCTTTACAATGTCAATCATCAACTTCAACGACGATTCGCCCCGCCCCCGCCTCGACGTCAGCGTGCCATATGTGGTGCTTTTGCTCTAGCCGGACAATTTTTTGGTGCTCCACTGCAGTGTGAACAGGAAAACCCGGTGCTTTTCAAGCTCCAGCTCCGAACCGGCCCTGAAACACCGTTGGTGTGAATGAGGTATTTGTTTTTCTTGACTTGGGACACTAATTGGAACTTGTTGGTCTTGAATTGGGATTGTTATTTGGACTTGAGTCTTGACTTGGACTTGTTTTAGTACTTGTTGACTGTTATTTGGACTTCATGTTATAACTCGAAACAGTACATGTAAGTACAGAATAACGCACATTTAGTCACAGCATAACGTTAATGATGCTGTTGCCGGCCAGATTTGCCCTCACGGGTAAACAGCCTCAACCAAACGCTTAATTTATCGAAGGCAGTGTATATTTCTTCCCGCTGTGTTCCTCTGCTGAGTGTCCGCTGCTCAGGTGTTATTGTCTGCAGGTTGAATGGAGGCGTGTCACTTAATGAAACTAAACCCCGAGCTGTTAAAGGGGGAACACCTCGTTAGACACCACAGAAGAAGAGGCAGCTGGAGAGGACGGACCTGAAGCGTCTTCTTCCTGCTGTTTCTTTCTGTGTGAGAGACAAAGACTGACAGCTGGTTGGATCGTTTGATTGGCTGTGGCGGTTACTGCTCAAACCGTTATGTTATAATTATAATGTCCAGCAGTGGAAGAAGTTTACTGATGATTTGCTGAAATTAAAGTACTTATAACACACTGTAAAAAATATTCACTACACCTTCAATACCAAATTTAAATCAGAATCAGAAGTTCACTCATCTTCCTTTAGAAAATAAACATGTCAATAATGTTGTTTTGTGTTTATGTTAACACACAGAGAGCCTCTGATCAGGGGCTCAGCAGGCAGTGTTTCTGATGGGGGGGGGGGGGGGGGACCACGTCTATGGCTCATTGATCTCACCTGAGCTCACCTATCCGGCCTCAGGGACGCAAATTAACTTCCTCTATTAAATGTTTTCCTTTCCTACTCAAACTGTAAAAACTGTTTTTAAAGCTTCTTTTATATCTATTTTCTAAAGATTTACGACTTGTTATGTTCTAAAGCCCATTGTAACCCAATTTCAGGCTCTGTAACTAAAGACTTAACCTGTTATTATCTTTATCTTCATTACTTTTATTAGATGTTAAAAAGTTAAATGTTGAATAACAATTAAATATTTTTACTTCTATTTTATTCTCATGATTCTTTTTATATATTTTCTTGTACTTTTGCAATTAACAGTTTACATGATATTTCTTAATTTTATAAACATTTTATTGCTTTTAATAGAAGTTTTAAAACGCCTGTTTCATTTCAATAATCTGTTTTAATTATATATGTTTCCTATTATATTTTATAACAATCTGTATTATTTTTCAATCATTTTTAAAACAGTCTAACGTCTATAGTCTAATTTTGATTTGTATTGTTTCATACATTTTTCAAATATTTTCTCCCGTAATTAGTTTTGATTATATAATATCTTTCCTATTGTCTTTTATTGTTATTTTTATTTTTATTTGACAATTTACGAACTTTAAAATGCACCATTTACTCAGTGTGAACTCTCATTACTGGTACTGTTACTGAATTTACCTTTATTACATTACATAACATTACACGTCACTTGTTAGACGCTTTTATCCAAAGAGACTTACACACTCAACACTGTGGGCAATCCCCACAGGAGCAATTTGGGGTGAAGTGTCTCAGGGACACAACGACATGCTCACTGCAGTGGGGTTTGAACCTGTGACCACACGCCTGCAGCACGTTTCTATCTATCTATTCACCCAAACAGAAAATAGATGTATTACTAGCCTCATGGAAAAGATTACCTTATATACAAATAAATGAATTACAGATAATGAAATATGCGGCTCCCTGTGGTTCCTCTGAGAAAACGACATCGTCATGGACGTCATAATGGTCAGTTAAAGACTTCTCCTGAGAGTCACCTGAAGTCAGCACACACACACACGCACACACTCACACACACACACACACACACACACACACACACACACACACACACACACACACACACACACACACACACACACACACACCTCTTTGATTCAATCACACTTTAGCCGCAGGAGACTCGTTTCATTTTGAATGGCCGTCATACAGAGAATAATTAACATCTGATCCTTTTATAAAAAACACTAGATGGTCTTTTTTTGTTTTTTTACTAACACTGTAATCCTGCTAGTAATCCACTCTTTTTTGAAGAGTTACTTTAATCTGATTAGTATCTTTTTCTTTGACCTGATTACGTAATCCCCAAACCTGGTAGGGGTGAGCCTTGTCATGAAGCAGGTCTAACTTTTAGATCTTTATTGGATCACACTACAACACACACACACACACACACACACACACACACACACACACACACACACACACACACACACACACACACACACACACACACACACACACACACACACACACACACACACACACACACACAGTCATTAAACCATCCTTTATTGGTTTATTAAAGATGAAACAAGCTCCGATAAGACCACCAGCACTGCAGCCACGTGTTGAACAAGTAAATCCTGCAGAGACTCACGTGTGACAACTCTTCAGTCAAACAGAGAAACTGTCACAGAGGACGGTAACGTTTATGTGTCTCTGACTGGGATTTTCATTATGCAAATCCCATACGTTGGGCCTTTCCCACAATGCTGCAGGGACAAAAACCAGAGAGCAGGGTCGCCTCGGGGAAACTACCCACCCCCACAACCCAAAAACCCTTCCTCCTGCACCTTTACCTGAACGATGCAGCTGTTTGAGGGCTGGATATGCAAATAAGACCCAAATTCATCCAAGGAGGAACTGAGAGTGAGCTGTGCAGACCTGCTGAATTGAAAACAGTCAGTTACACACCATGTAAACCCATTATATTCAAATCAAAAATAAAAGTGGGAAAGTTAAAAGGAACTCCCTAGAGCAAACACAGGGATTTTAGCCTTTGCAGACCATTTACATGCACACAAACCTAGAGAAAACTCGAAAAAGCAGAATAGGGCCTCTTTAAAAGCACAACAATAAAGAGTTAAAGTAAAGAAAATATACATACATGTGCCAAGTGCTATCATGTAATATAATAATTATTTTTAGGGGGGCAAATAGATATAAAGACCAATACTTAATCAAATTAAATAGGCATTATAACACAATTAAATATGTGCGATCGTTCATTGTGATAAAACAAATGTGCCGTACATTTGAAAATACGTTAGCTAGCTAGCTTGATGCAGATCTGCAGTAATATCTGATTAATGTTTGAATATGTGGCCTTTGATGTAGAATTCAACTGGAGTTTAATTCTATATCTAAGGATTTACGGTGTATAAAATAATGTGTTTTAGTGACTAATGAGAGTGGGTCAAAACGTTAAGATCTCTACGAGAAGTAAAATAAAGTTTCTGAGTTGTTTTGTCAGAACCTCACTTTCCTCTCTTTTCTCCTCATCTGACTTCTCTCTTTGAATCAAAGGGCATCATCACAGAGCCTCCTTTCTCTGCTAGCATGAGCCCACAATTACAGACCATGTGCTGAGGTAACCCCCCCCTACCACCAACGGGCTGACCCCACCCACCCAAACCGCACTTTGATCTCAAACCAAACGTCCCCTTCTTCCCTCCTGCTCCTGTTCGTCTCCAAAACCTCAAACCAGAGGCACTGAAGACCGGCATCGAGGGCCCGAGGCAGAAGACTGGAGAACAAAAGAGGTTTCCAGGCCTGGAGAAAGACAAACATGCACTGGAACGGCTCAAACCGCACTGACATCTAAAAAAACTGCACTATTGCTGCTAAAACTGCACTGAAGTCACGAACGCACTGAAATCTCTAAAAACTGCAACAAAGCCCCTAAAATATGCGCTAAAGTTGCTCAAACTGCACGAGTCTCTAAAAACTGCACTGAAGTCACTAAAAGTCGCTATTGTAAGACATTTGTATATATATATTTTTAAATCTGAAGAGCTTTCATGAGTATCTCAGAAAAACGGCCCTGTTTTCAGCTGGGTGACGACACATTTTCATGCTTTTCAACACCTTATTCATCTTAAGAAGGAGGAGCATTATACACATGGAACACTTCATCCTTCAGTTTCAGGAGTAAAAGAGAAATTACCTCTGAGAATAAGAAGTTTCTAGTTACATGAAATGGAAAAAAACAAGTTAACCTGTTAAGCCCCAAAGACACTGTGTCTCAGGGTTTCTTAATATTAAAAAAACTATGAATGTGTCATACCCTCCTAACGGGAAGAAACTCAGCTAACTGATGATACGAACCATTTTTACCGAAACAAAACACAAGTCTCACAAGAAGGGTCTAAATGAGCCCTGAGCGAAAACATGCTAACGCACTTGGCACAAAACCCTAGGTATAAATCGATTGATATACTTATCGGATCTGCACAAACAAGCTTAGCTAGCAAGCTGAGATTCCACAGATTCTATAAATATAAGTATCATCACTGAGCGATCAGAATTTGTGAGAGGGGAAGCAAATACAGACAACACACGACGTAGCTTTAGGTAGCAAAGCACGGAGATATGCTCACCTTTTGCTGTTATTCTGATCAAAAGTTGTGTTCAATGGCATTAAAACGAGAAAAACGCTACTGAAGGTTAATCCATAGGTTAATCCAATGTGTCTGTCACTTTGAAAAAAGTATTGATAATCCATAATTCAATTTTTATGTCAAAAACTGAGTTTTCATATTAGCTGCTAATGATAGCTTCCAGAGTGTATGACGGCTTCCTGTTTTGGCTACGCGTCATTCTCACTCCTTATTTGGTAACGTGTGTGTGTATGTGGAACTTCCCCTCGATTCCATTGGCTCTAGTGGCCAGAGATAGGTCAAATCCACCCAAATGACCCCAGAAGTGTTTTTTTGTTGCTAAATCTCTCTAAAAAGGTCAAATGTCATTTGTTTTGCATCACTCTTGATACAGGGTACTTATTATATGTTATAGTTTGGATTCCTAAAGCTTTTAGTCTACTATCCCATCATTCAAGGGTGGTTTTCACTAAGTAATGTCTTTTTTTAGACGGACACAATCATTTACATTTTTTTACTATGTTCAATCTGAATTGACTTTAAAATAAAACAAATCTATATTGATTCTGACACTTCTACATCCCACTCACAGATGTAACCTTGCTTTGAGAAAAAAGATGATTGATTTTCCCTTTTAGAAGTGAAGTTATGGTCATTTGTTCTGGGCATGTCATTTTCGAGCCTGAGACCTGGAAAACAGGCTCAGGGCTAAACAGGTTAGTGCAAGTAATTTGAGTTTACAGTACTTGAAAATGTACTATCTATAGTTTCCTTCCACCACCAAAGGTTCAATCATTCAATAGCTCCAGCAGAGCTTTGGAAATGCAAATCATGCATGATACGACATCAAATGGACAAGACATAAACTAGTGCAATATAGAAAATGTTGTAAGGAATAATAAAAATATCTACATAAGACAGAGTGAAGACGCGTATCCTCCTCTCTCTCTCTTGGTTGAACATCTTGTGATGAGACTATAAATAAACTCAAATAGACCTTCGACCACCACAAGAGGCCTCTCCCTGTCCCCCCGAAGACCCTCCTCACACCCCAAACCACCAAACCACCCCCCCCACGGCCTCGCCCTGCAGAGGGAGGGTCCGACCACAGCAGCAGACCCCCCCCTCAATTATCTGTGCATTACAATCATATGCACGCTCATAAATGTAAATATAAAAGGGACCATAACTCTTAGTGAAGATGGTGGGTTTTGTATTTCATTCTGAATATAGTTATAGAAACGAGGACCACATTTCCTTTGCCATGTCACTCATAGTGTATAGCTGGCAAAGCAGTAAAAACAAAACTACATCAAACGTATTTTAAATGTTTATGATAAGAACCCAGGAGGAAGTTGAATTTAACGACACATATAATGCAAATGTTCAGGTTGATATTTGTGTGTAGTGTCTCTATGGTGACGTGTCTCTGTGCTTTAATGTTCACAAAGCTCTTTATTTTTCTCATACTGCCTGTACCTCTTTTCACCCTCTGTCTGAAACCAGAGCCCAGTCTGCTCTGACTGTGTGTCAGACTGTTTTGCCGGCTCTGTTGTGATTGGTCAACCGCTTAGAGATGTCCCGCCCCTTAGCCTATCACGTACGATGTGTTGGAGCGCTATCCAATAGGAGCGTGAGGGCTACATAGAGATGTCACTGGGTGTTTCTCAATGTCGAGTACGCTTGCTTGGTAGCACATGTCTTCCGAGCGTCTTGCTTCAGAAGCGAGGCAAGAATACTTCCTAGCCTCGGAAAACGAAGAGTGGAACAGGCGAGCAAGTATGCAGGTGTGCGTCATATGAGAGGCCCCGCCTTACATTTTCCGCCACAGATTTGGGGAATTGATCCGTGCGCAAAGCATTGTGGGGATTTTTGCGGAGTCTACAGATGTGCAGCCTCGAAACTTCTAGCTACGAAGTACGCCGGGCTCGGTAGAATTCCAAGTATGCTGGACATTGGAACAGTCATTCGGCGGCACTCGATGTATGCTTGAAATAGTGGCTCTGGAGCAGCTTTACTCGAGATTGAGAAACACCCCCAGTGTTCTGGAAGTAAACAAAGGAGTCCAATGGAGGTTTTACGGCCCCAAAAGTCGTTGGTTGTCAGGTAGTACTTTCCGAAAGCCTTTGTGTGGGGTATGCAGTGCTGAACATTGGTAAAGTTGTCAACAGGACAGCATCAACAGCAAATTTTTATCTTAAAATCTGCATTAGTCAAATACAATTTAGAGCCAGGCTGAACTGTCAATATGTCCCTTGTGATGGCTGTTGCTGTTGTTATGGATTTAAATATGATTTCAACTCAAACTCAGAAATACCTTCAAATGAAAGGTCTCACAAAGCTCATAATCATTTAAAGGTTTGTTCTGAGCAATCAAAGCCAATGAACTTTACTCCCACATGGGTTCATTTAAATGTCTCACGGATCAAATATGAAGCAGTCGTGAGTCACTCGGGTGGATCAGACATTTCAACTCCAAAAAAATGTAAATGCATCCGGGGAGTTTAATATTTGATGCAGGGGTCAAGAGATTCAGGTTGATCACTGTATTGTGTAACGTGGCTTTGGTGTAGCGAGCTGAAGAGCTTGCTGCACAGCTCAATACACACACACACACACGCACATTGTTGTGAAAGCTTGAGGCGTGTCTCTGCAGTGGGAAGAAGAACAATTTGAAGATAGCGTGCAGAACAAAACAGCTCATCCCAAAATATGTCTCAGAACAAACAGGCTGCAGGAATCTGATCCCACACCTTACAACACACACTTGGCCTCACTGTGAGTCATGCTGGTTTCATCAGTCACTCCTGCTGTGGGAGTCTTTTGACTTTACACTCCAGACTTCAGGCTTCGCCCTGCAGCCGACAGACGCAAACATAACGCCACGACGTCCCACACACACACGTAAACACACACATCTCTGGGCCCTGACTCAGACCAGAGCCGACCCGCTTTAAATAGCCCCGGACCAAATGCCAGCCCGCTCTGACGCCAGGCGGGGACGAGAGAACGTCAAACAAACCAACAAAGAGCGGAGGAAGTGTGTACGTCTGCAGGCAGTGAAGCATTCACTGAACACTGTCTGATGCACGGCAGGAATGTGTTAACTGTTGTTACACACGTCTCTGTACATGCAGGATGATTTGCATGCTCTAGCAATGGACCGGTTCAGAGATACGTACATTGTTTAGTAGTTCAAGCTGGATATTTGCATTGCAAGGGCTCACAAGACAGAAATGGGAGGGGCTTTCAGTTGTTTATGATGCTTACAGGTTTTGTTCAGCGTTACTATCTGCACATATTATTAACACCACTTTTATAAGAGTTGACGTTAGGCTATAAAACAACTACAGCACGGTCACATGACTTCACGTCTCCACCGCTAAACTAAAAATAAGATAAGATAATACTTTATTGATCCCAATTTGGGAAATGTTTGTGTTGCAGCAGCATAACAAGACATGGCATTGTACAATCAAAATTCAAGACAAGAAATAAACAAGAAAGTAGAAAATATACATGTTGAATTAAACAAGGTGTTATATAAATATGACAGATGGGATATTAAATATTGAACAGATTATATAAATGTAAAATGTGGTTTTATTCCAAGGGAAACTAGGAGCAGAGAGTTCTCTGCCAGCCAGAGGTGATTTGTTGTACAGAGTTATTGCAGTGGGCAGGAATGTTTAAAGGCGGCTAATGTTGGGCGTGACAAGGTTTAGTCGTCTCATTTAGACACTTGTTAGCAACCGCCGTTTTTATATTCCCCAGTTGGGTATTTACTGACGTATTTTATGTCGTAAAATAAGAATCTCTTCAGCTTGTGTTAACAACAGACCTTGTATCAGGCTATCAACCAAAAACACATTCAGAAAACCATTAACTTCCAGACGAGGGGACAGGAAGTGCTAAAATGCTGACTCATATATTAAGGTACATTTACATTAAATATATATATTTATATTTATCTGTGGTCAGGGGGCGTTTTCATGTGTTTCATGCAGAAAGACTTTTGTAACATATGCAACATGTCGCAGGATGCAGCACACATTGCATGGCAGCACTTCAGCTGCCTTCGTGTGCCTTGTTCAATCATTTCCTGTTCAATTTGAAACACATGTGGCCAATTAGGCCTCCCATAGCAACGTTAGCATCTCGTGATCTGACAGGACAGCGTGTCCTCAGAGGAACTTCCAGCTTTATCTAACTCTGATTTTAATCAAACACACTTCATAGAGGTGACCCGAAATAAGGTCGCTGTGTTGAGGTCATCTGGGAACAAACTATACATAAATAAAAAAATATTAAAAAAAATAATTCTGATATACTGCAAATATTTTATTTATTTGTTTTAAATGTGTGCTTTTTAAAAACATTTCTGTATCATTTTTTTAAATATTTAAATGTATTGTAAATAAATATTTTTAAATGTTCTAATCAATTTTAAAATTGTAATTATATTTTAAACGATTTCCTCTTTCTGTGTTTTTGTTTGCACCGATATACACACAATTCCTTGCATCTGCATAACTATAAACCTGATATTTAATCATTTTTTCAATATTTGTTGTATGATACCTCTTGTTTCATTTAGTCTGCCGTGTCCCTACATTCCAGAGCATATGTAAAGGTTAATTTGCTGCATATTTCTGACTTTAATCATGTGTTTCTGTGATGAGGCGTGTGGAGTGGAGGCCGTGCCAGTGTGAAGGCGCTGGGCGTCCGACAGGCAGATTCCTGCACAACAAAGCCTCCTGTTAGTTTCAGAGGTATTTTAATATCAGGGTGGAAGTGAAATGCAGAGCAGCGATCAGCTCACCTGAGCTGCAGGTAAACCGGCGCTAATTACTGTCATCTTCATAGACAGAAAATGATAAATCCTGCTGGCTGCACTTTGACGCTGAGTCAGAGCTTTGTTTCTCACACCGGCCCACCCAAAGAGGCGACAGACGGCAAATAAAACGAGACAGCCCGAGAGTCTGAACCACGCCTGACCTGAGATCAGTGTGCGTGTGTGATTGTGTGACCAGAAATGACCTCGAAACAACGAGATAATTGATCAGATATTTGACTTCATTAAAGTAGCTTTAGCGTACAGCGAGATACAAATATTCTACTCTAATACTCTGTTGATGCAAGCCCTTCATTTAAAGTCTTACTTACAGTACAGAAGTATTGGCATTCAAATAACCTTAAAGAACAATTATCATTTAGAATAAGAATATTTTATTGTGAGGGAAATTGGATTTCATGACAGCTGCTCCATCTCATAATTAAATAAATAAAAGGAAAAATAGAAAAAAATAATTGAAGTAAACATACGAAAAAATCAGCAATAATATAATAAAATCAAAATGTTTATATAAACATAAGAAGTTGAAGTAAAATGTCCACTAAAATAAAGAATAGAAAATCATATATATTAAATCACTGGCTTATTTAACAGACTGCACACCTGTGGAGTGTGAAACAGTCAGAGGTCAGCTGAGGTCACGACCCCCAGAACCCCCAGCATGCCGAGCGCTCACCTGTCGCTGTTTAACACAGAGGACACACACAGACGCTTCTGACTGTCTCTAAAACTATGTTCCACAGAGGAGGAAATAAACTACTTGGCAGAGCAACCCACATATCAGCTCTGCTGCTCATCCCACGAAAGAATGCATGTTCCTCACAACCATTTCAAAGGGAAATAAACAGGCTTTCCAATGGTATAAGATGTATTGCCAAGAAGCATTGTTACAACACTCAATAATGACATTACAGGTTAGACGCTTTTATCCAAAGCGACTTACATACTCAATTCTGTGGACAATCCACAATTTGGGGTGAAGTGTCTTGCCCAGGGACATGCTGACTGCAGTGGGGTTTGAACCAGTGCTCCCCTGATCCCAACAGCAACGCACTAACCCACTACGCCACACGCCTCCGTGATCTATCAAACACACATTTCCTTACTCGTTGTGTTTAATATCTAGATATGTTATTAACACCAAAAGTCAACAAAGCGGTAAATACTGTAAAAGTTGTGAATTCAAAAGTTTACTTGGCCTGTAAAAATACAGTTTTATCAACATATATCGAGTATATTTGATTATAAGTTATTATCTCTATATCTATATTATCTCTTATTTTACTTTGTATTTTTTCCGGGATGTAGGCGACGATATGTGTGATTTCTAAATGATGAATAACACCAAATCATTTGCGGTGATTAGTAGAGCTTTAAGGTTTATTCAAGCATTCTTCAGTATGTTTGATTGATATTAAAAGTAAGTGTTTTTCGGAGTGTCAGAGGGTGAAGAGAGTTGACACCTCTGTGTTTGCATTTTCTCGAGCTCTGCAGGACTCGAGGTGTGAATCTGAGCAGCTGCCGAGAGGGCAGAGGGTCAGGGGGAGACGAAGCATCAGGTCTTCAAAAAAATAAAACATGTTATTCTTTTTCGTCCATCTTTGCATGGACACATTTTAAAATTAGCCAAAGAAAACGTCCAAAAACTGATAAAACTCAGCACACACTAAGTTGCAGGAGCCTTCAAGGTACAGACATGAAGCAACAGGAAATAAAAAAGATCTTCAAGGGAACCAATGGCTTCATAATTATAGGGTTCTTATAATCTTGGCCAGGTTGAATGAGACTAAACACGATGAAAGTTAAATGTTGCAGCATGGGAGAGTTTCTGTCTGCAGAAGGAACGCAAACACAGAGATGCAGAAAACCCCACACAGACGCTTCAACAGCTGCTGAGGGTCTCTCTCTCTCACACACACACACACACACACACATACACAGACCACCTGTTGCTCACTGACCTGCATATCCTCTCTGCTGCTCAACAGACCAGCTGATCAGGTTTTATATTCAGATTCAGTTCCCTTCTTTTATTTAAAGGGGCTCTATTCAGCATTTTAGGGGGTTCCCTTTCCTGTAGTGTGTTCTGTAGGTTTGTGTACATCTCTAAGCGGTGGACCAATCACAACAGAGCCGGCCAGCTAACCAATCAGAGCAGACTGGGCTCTGGTTTCAGACAGAGGGTGAAAAGAGGTGCTGCAGCACAGGCAGTATGAGAGCTGTCAGTGTTGTCACGTGTCTGCAGCATTCCTCACATTCCTCTCCGGCTGCTCAGGAAGCAGGAATGCAGCGCTGCAGCGGAGACGCCCGGAAAACCTTCCAGCAACTCTGCCCCTCGCCAGGCCGGCTGCAGAGACAGAAAATCCATTTATGGAGAAGGTCTGACGGATGATGGAGTCAGAGGCGTGTCATGTGGAGAGACAGCAGGAGCACGAGAGACAGGGAGACAGTGTATCGGCTCTGCAGACAGAAAACTGAGTTATACAGAAAATAAGCTGACAGTGTGCATATGAGAAAACAGACTTCCATTCAGAAAAACTACAGTAATACAGTAAGAGTGAGTGTTTTATGAGTGGACCCTGGAGGTAGAAACAAAACACAATCTGTGCAGACAAAACACACTGACTCTAGTCTTGATATGTAAAAAAACTGACTCTGGATCTGTGCAGTCAAAAGGTTTGAATAGTCTAAAGAAACTCACTGTAGAAAGTGTTTTCAGAGTGGACCCTGGTAGTGGAAACATTCTCCATCTGTGCAGAAACATCAGACTTACTCTGGATCTGTACAGACAACTGACTGGAACTTTGTAGACGAAAAACCCACTAAGTCTGTGCAGCCTGATAACGGAAAATACAGTAAAAGCAAGTGTTTCCTAAGGGAACCGTGGTGGTGGAAACTATGCTGTAGCATGTGCATATGAACAATAAAGCCTTTGAATCTTTCGGATTGTGAAAGAAAAAATGACTATTGATTTATTTAGACAGGAAAAACTGACAAAAAGGAACCCTGTGCGTAGTCACAATCAAAGTAAGTATTTTCTTGATGGTGGAAAAACTCTGGATTTGTGCAGACAGAAAACTGACTTTAAAAAGTCACAGTAAAATCCAGTGTTTTCGAAGTGGATCATGGTGCTGGAAACACTGTGGATCAGTGCAGACCATGTATATACAAGGGGTGCAGACAAAAGGGAAAACCTTAGTCTTAAAACTAAAATCAGTGTAAAAGTGAGTGTTTTTTGAGTGGACCCTGGTGGTTGAAACACTCTCAAGACAGACAACTGAGTGTGCAGACAAAAGGAATACATTGCAGTCTGAAAACTGAAATCACAGTCAAAATGAGATACTCTGGACTTTTGCAGACAAAATAAACTGACTCTGGATCTTTACAGACAGACAACTGACTGTGCAGACAAAAAGGAAAACCTTGCCAACTTAAAACACAGTTAAATGTAGAGTTTTCTTAGTGGACCCTGGTTGGAAACAGCTCCCGGCGGCTGAATCACTGTCTGTAAATGTGGAGTGGGAGTCAGACTGTATGGATCCCGTCTGCAGAGCCTGTGTGGTCCTCGCTGGTTTCTGCAGCGCTGGATTCAAGTCTGCACTTTGGGTTTACCACATGTCTGGAGCCAGAAAGGCCTCATTTAGGGCCGAGACGGGCGGAGTCGGCATGAGGCTGAGGTGGAAGAAACCACCACAGCTCCGTCTGATAGGCTCACAGTTAATCACTTTAATGCAACAATATTTATTTATAGCAAACTGCAAGACGCTGGTTCAGTTTTGTGTGCATGCTTAAATCACCAAAGCCTCACCAAATCATGAGGTGTGGATCATAAATACTCACTGTAAATCAGTGGTGAACCGTGTCTATCACAACTGGACCTTCTGTAGACACACACACCCCTCGCAGCCACCGCCCCCCGGCGTTATAATGTCCGTCTTTTCACTGAATTGTCGTCTTGAAAAGGGTACTCACAACAATTCCGCAACAACTTCATCTTCACCTGTTGCACTCGCCATTTCAACGTTAAAAACAATAAAACGGCATGAATTGCTTCGTCGCATTCATCTAGATCCTCTGTCTCGAGCCAGTTAACTAGCGGGCCTTCTAGAGCGCCCTGGAACCGAGGGCAACTCTGGAAGAATACGCCCATTGGCTACAAATCAATATATGATTGGTTGATCAAACTGTCAGTCCAAACGTACGCTCTCATTCAGTGCAACGGCCAGGGCATTCTATCAAGGATGTAGAATACCTTGGTTGAAGGATATTCTACCCAGAGACCTAGAACAAGATCTGATTGGTTGCTTTCTTTTCTAACAGAAAACCACTGAAATGCGTAGTGCATGGTCCGAGAAGGAGAAACAAATCAACGTAACACTGTAATATTACAGATCAACAACACAGATACCATTCTCATTTATTCATTTTATATACATTTTATTACATTTTATTACATTGTATTACATTTTATTTATATAATTAAATCGATTTTTTGTTTGTTTTATCTGAGTGTTCCAGGGTATTTTCTGAATACCTCGAAGGCCCTGACGGTTCGCCAAGGCTGTGTAACAAGAATCCGGGGCTGTATTTATCAACTGAGGAGAGAAAGCAGGACTTTTACATTTAGATTTCCAGAGTGAGTGAAAAGCCCCAAAAATGTGAAGTATTCCTGCCTGTCCTCGTTTTAAAGGACTCAGCAGTAAACAATCACAGATGTGCATCTGCAAGAAGATCCTCCACTGCTCACCTCAAATAAGAAGAGAAAAGAATAAAATAAGAACTAGAAAATGTAAAGCGCAGACTGAAAACTCATCTCTTTCGACTCCACTTCGAGCGATACAATTACTAACAAAGCACTTATATACTAATAAAGGACTGGCTTATCTATAGCCAGCTGAGTAGCACTTGAAATGTTTTGGCTCTATGAAACCTGATGTACTTATATGATTCTGTTTTCTTCAAGTTTGTATTTTGTTGGTCGAATGCACTTATTGTAAGTCGCTTTGGATTAAAGCGTCAGCTAAATGCAATGCAATGTAATGTAAAGAAATGTTAAAAATAATTCATCAGAGGGTGAAAAGAGGTGCTCAAAAGCTTTTTGAACATTAAAGCATGGAGACATGTCACAGTAGTTGCAAAGAATACACATATAATCCTGGAAATGAGCAGAATGAACATGATGAGTCCTGTCTGATGCAAATCTGCTTCAAACGTCCTCCGGTCATTAATCAGCTCATTTGCACGACATTTTGCAACTCATTTGCATCAAGAAAGACGTTCCTGAAGAGCCTCATTCCTCTCCACTCTCCACTCCCCCTCGCTGTAACTGCCGGGGGGAGGAAAGAAAGCCTTATTTTTTATAAAGGATTTAATACCTGAAACCAAACTGAATGAACTGAGTCACAGTGGCTGCAATAAAGGGAGCTGACAAAAGGAGTGAGAGTGAGTAGGAGTATAAAAGTGGAAGAAAAATGGAAGCTGTAAATCAGGTTGAGTTTGTTCAAAAACAAGAAACACAGAAACTATTCAGGACGGTAAAACCAGTTCATGTTCAAAAGCACCTTGAATCCGGTGGTGGAATGTCACTAATTACATTTACTCAAGTATAGTACTTTAACATTACATTACATTACATGTTACTTGTTAGACGCTTTTATCCAAAGCGATTTACATACTCGATACTGTGGGCAATCCCCACAGGAACAATTTGGGGTGAAGTGTCTTGCCCAGGGACACAACGACATGCTGACTGCAGTGGGGTTTGAACCTGTGACCCCCTGATTCCAACACCAAGGCTCTATCCACTGCACCACACGCCTCCCCTTTAAAAAAGATTATGTGTACTTTACTTGAGTATTTCCAGTTAATGCTACTGTATACTTTTTTACTTTTGCAATTCATTTATCCCTCACAGTTACTTTGTACAACGGCCCAACACAATTCCATTGGGAGAAACGTGCTGCAACTTCAGAAACAACGCCAATATGAAAACACAAATGTGCCAAAACACATGCAGAAACATCTTCACCAACTTGACTTCACATGCAAAGCGTTTACTAAAAGCGCTGCATAAACAAAATGCTACCTAAGCTCAAAACACAACAGGAACTGAGTTAGTCTGTTTCCTAACTGTAAGTGGTGTCAGTATACTTGAAAGGACTAGGTTAGTTATGTTAGTTAGCTAGCTAGCTTTATGTGTCACTTTTTACTGTCCCCTGGTGTTTTAAGCTCCTTGCTGCGTTTGGTTTCCGAAGTGCTTTTAGTAAACTCTGCGCATGTGTTGTCAAGTTGGTGAAGATGTTTTAAGGTTCAAGGTTTTTATTCGTCACACGAACATAGCTACAGTGTAGTTATGACGAGGAACATCTTAGATCACAGGCAACACAATAAAACAGATAAACAAATCAAATCAAATCAAATCAAGTTTTATTTATATAGCACATTTAAAAGCGATTTTTGGTCGAGCCAAAGTGCTGTACATGCAATAAAAAACACTTATAATCACAATAAAAGACAATAATTTACAACAAATATATAACAAACACAGGGAATAGTCAGGAGTCGTGCTCCGCTCTGACTAGAAGGCCTGAGAGAAGAAGTGAGTCTTTAGTGAGGATTTAAAAACCCCTAGGGTCTGGGCCGACCTCACATGGAGGGGCAGAGTGTTCCAGAGCCTGGGGCCAGCTGCTGCGAAGGCTCGGTGCCCTCGGGTTTTGAGCCTGGTCTTGGGCACTACCAGCAGCAGATGGTCAGCAGACCTTAAAGCTCTGGCTGGGGTGTAGCGCTGGAGGAGTTCAGCTATATAGGCCGGAGCCAGCCCATTTAGTGCTTTAAAAACAAATAAAAGGATTTTAAAATCAATTCTGTACCGAACTGGAAGCCAGTGCAGTGAGGCCAGAATTGGGGTGATGTGGTCACGCTTTTTATGGCCAGTCAGCAAACGTGCAGCACATATAGTGCAAGTAAATAGTCAATACAAAAAGAAAAATAGTTTTAAAAAGTGAAATTGTGCAATAAGAGTCTATATGCAAGGTATTGGAATATTATATATTAGATAAATAATTTCTAAGTAGCAGCCAGACATGTGTTTTTGGAACGTTTGTGATTTGCATCGTTTTTGAAACTAATGGAAATGTTTTAGGCCGTTGTTGGCATCTGAGGTCCACCGTAGCTTCACGATAAAACGTAATTGAGCATCTTCAAAGTCATGTTGTACATTTAATAATACAGTTTCACCAAAAATCTACTTAAATTAGAGGTTTAAGCTATCGTTTGAAAAACACCAAGGGGGATGAATACTTTAGCAAAGCACTGTATCCACAAAGTACAACAATAAAACGCTCCATACAAACAGGAAGCAGTATAATAATATAATACTGTGTAAAGAAAGTACTTTTGATACTTGAAGTACATTTAGCTCATAATACATCTGTACTTATATGTTGTTCTGAATGGGCTACAGGCAGAATGAGTACAATGTGCACAGCTCATACATGCAAGACATCCAGACAATAAGCTTCTACTCTGTGATGTGTGATGATAGATGTACGCAGACTGTTGCAGAACCCTCATGATTTAAAAACAGATTTGTACAGATCTAGGAGTGGTTCTGGTTTAGTGTTTCTTATACAAGAGTAATTGTAATTTGGAGACATTTGCTAATGAGTAATATTTATACTTTAGGTTTACTGAGATGATTTCAGGAGGAACAATGAGTCAGAGAGACGGAGAGGGGGAAAACCAGACAGGATCTCTCCGTCTGCTTTACTCACACACACCGTCTGAACACCAGGGTAAACACACACACACACAGAGAGAGAGACACACACACACACACACACATACACACACACACACACACACACACACAGACACACACACACACTGTCTGAACACCAGGGTAAACACACACACACAGAGAGAGAGACACACACACACACACACACACACACACACACACACACACACACACACACTGTCTGAACACCAGGGTAAACACACACTCACAGAGACACACACACACACACACACACACATACACACACACTGTCTGCACACCAGGGTAAACACACACGCACACACACACACACACACACACACACACACACCACACACACACACACACACACACACACACACACACACACACACTGTCTGAACACCAGGGTAAACACACACACACAGAGACACACACACACAGAGACACACACACACACACATATACACACACACTGTCTGCACACCAGGGTAAACACACACACTCACACACACACACACACACACACACACACACGCACACACACACACCCACATATACACACACACTGTCTGCACACCAGGGTAAACACACACACACACACACACACACACACACACCCACATATACACACACACTGTCTGCACACCAGGGTAAACACACACACACACACACACACACACACACACACACACACACACACACACACATACACACCAATGTTATGTCTTCAGTCCAGACAAACATCAGATCTCTAACATCTGGACGAGACAAACACACTGCGATCCAGCAGACTTAGACTGAGTTACGTAACGCTGCAAACTTTCACCATCAACTCAACGTGACTCAGCTGACTGTCTGACCCAGAAGACAAACGTAATCTGCTTCCTAATGCCATATACACAATTAATAAAGAATAATAAATAAATAAAATAAAAACACTGTTACAAAATGCTTAAAAAAATTACACAAAAATAAATTCCAATAATTAAATTAAAACTTTACATCAATGAAATTGTCCTAAAACAAAATGAAATCCCTTAAAAGCGTTTTCTTTAAAGAGAAGTTTGCAGCAACGATGAGGGAAAAAGTTATGTCGGGAATTATCAGTTTTTCTATTCCTCAAAAAAGGAAAGTATTTATCAGATTTGAGGGAATCAGCGATGAGTACAGCTCCACTGACAAACCTCTGAGAGCAGATGTGTCACGTGTCTGTGTAATCAAATTCACAAAAGTCAAATTAGAGCTCACTGCCATTAAAAACAGCTCAGCTCATTTCCTCCTGGTGCTGACTGTAAAACACGAGGCAGGTTGTGATGACTGTTGCAGCAATTCCCCACAGAAATTACAAATGAAAAGAACCATAAGGAGGGGTTTGAACCAGAACAACGATGATCCTGGGACGCTCGTACGCCTGTTTCTTCGCCCTGAAAACAAAATGAAACTCATTCAGAAAGCCACGTCTATCTATGACTCACTGCTGGACAGTGTAGTGAGCATTTTGATTATAATTGTGCTGGGAAAGGATGTGTGTGTGCAGGGGGGGAACACAAATCATTCAGCATGACAGACTTCTGACAGATAAAAAGGTGCCTCTTAATTAAAGAGGCCCCTTTCTGCTTAACAGGGTCTCCCCTTTCCTATAAATACAAATACGAACCTGAAAATGTGAATATTAGGAGCTCTTTAAAGGGAAAAGGTTTCTCAAACTCATAGGCTGTCCAGAGGCCTTACTTGTGGAAGGCTGTGGCGCAGTGGATTAGTGTATTGGTGTTCAAACACAGGTTCAAACCCCACTGCAGTCAGCATGTCGTTGTGTCCCTGAGACACTTCACCCCAAAGTGCTCCTGTGGGGATTGCCCACAGTGTTGAGTAAGTAAGTCGCTTTGGATAAAAGCGTCTAACAAGTAACATGTACTTATTATTGTGACAATATATTTGTTTACCAAAATGTATTCAGTGTGTATTGCCATGTACAAACACATTTTATATTAATACAGTATGGAGAATGATATCCTCCCAAACCCAATCCCCTCAGGAAGCCTTTGCCTCCTGTCAGGTCATCATTGTAAATAAGAATTTGTTCTTAATTGATTTTCCTGGATAAATAAAGGTTCTACTACTACTACTACTACTACTACTACTACTACTACTACTACTACTACTACTACTACTACAAAGGTTTGATGTGAACACTTGTTTGTAGTCCACACATTTATACATTATTACAGTGTACAGTGAATGTGTATTGCACAGTATTTATTTGTACGTTCTGATTTATCACACTTAATTTTACATGTACATAATTAACTTGTTCCTTTATTTTAATTGCAAGCATTATGTTACTTTTCTTATTATTTATTTGACTATTTTTCATATTTTCTTTCACATTATTTCACATTTTTTGTTATACTAATTATTATTATTTATTTATTTTCATTGCCAATACAACACTGAAGCTATTGTGCAAATGACAACCAAGTCTTTGAATCATTGAACAACAGTGAAGTAGGGGGACACAAGTTGTTGATGTATTTGGTCCCTCAGGCAGCAGTTTGCAGTAGATTTATGACATTTTAATACACATGACAATACGCTCTATGAACCTCCCTTACACTTAAACAGTAATAAGGACTTACATATAAAAGGATCTATTGATGGTTTTTCTGCCGTGTGAGTCTTTAAGATTCACTTTGTCTTCATTTCCATCCAGACCACAGACTTTGATCAGAGTCCAGGCGGTGAACCAGATCACAGGAAGCTCTCGTCTTTGTTCCTTATCGGCCTCTTTCGGCTTCACCCTCTCATTTCCTCCCAGCCGAGGAGTCACTCAGGAGGAGTTACTCACTTACAGTGTATCAGCAGGAGAACTGAGAGGAGACGCAGGATGAGTCAGGAGCCAGGCGATGAAAGTCTTAATGACAGTCATTCACAGCGGCTGGAGTCAGGGGGCTTTTATTGTGGCGGGAGGGGGGGTTAAACCACAACAAGTGATTCCTGCCACGCGTGCCCCTCGACTCCCTGCAGCCACAAACCACTAAACGCTGCTGATACACACACACACACACACACACACACACACACACACACACACACACACACACACACACACACACACACACACACACACACACACACTCACAGCTCTTTAGATCCACATCCAAAGAAACACTGAGCAATAATATCCGGAGAGAGCTGTAAAGTCAGGACTCAAAGATCTGTGAGTAGGAGACAGATGAAAGGAGGTGTAACTTCCTGAAACCAAACTGAGTCTAACTGATGTTTCCTGCATTTATATTCATCTGGCAAACACATTGGGCCTGATGCTTCCACATACTGGAGCATTTCCTCCCAAATATTGCTGTAACAAATGCAAATGTCCCCTCTGTGGGACGAATACAGGTATTTTGATTCTGATATTCTCTTCATCCTCTGTTCAAAATAAGAGAAGACTACGGTCGCTTACCTGGCATGCTATACATGTGTGTCTGTGTGTGTGTTTAGATATGAGGATGTGAATGCACCTTTCCTCCTTCTCCTCCCTGTCGCTGATATTTATCTAATTTGATTAGCTTTTCTTTTTAATGACTGATTTTAAATGCCATTTTCTTAATGTCTTTCATTTTTTGTAAAGCATTTTGAATTGCCTTGTGTTGAAAAGTGCTATATAAATAAACTTGCCTTGCCTAATGACTCAGGTGTTAGCGACGTGTTAGCATTGTGTTAGCATCGTGTTAGCAGTGTGTTCTTGTTCCTGCAGCACAACACTTTCCCACCCCACACACACAAACACGCACACACACACACAACATTTTTTAATTCCCTGTATGTTAAAAACATATTGATATTTGGTGTCATGAATAAAGATTGTTTCTAATAACTTAAATTATATTTATTATTTCTGCAAAAGACTGTGTGCTGGGTTCGCAGGAACACACCGACTCACACTGAACTAAGGTACATTTACTATACGCACCGGAGCAACCAGTGAATAAAAGCAAATGATATCTGCAGGCTGCAGGTTGAACACACACACACACACACACACACACACACACACACACACACACACACACACACACACACACACACACACACACACACACACACACACACACACACACACACACACACACACACACAAACACACACTGATTGAAATGTCATCAGTGAAACAGGAAGAAGCAGCAGAGATGGAGACGACTGAGAAACAGTTTCTACTTCTGACCTATGAACTCTGCCCCTTTGGACTTCCTGTGTGTGTGGCCTAGCATTACTATACTTGTGGGGACCTAAATCTGTTTACACAGTCACGTGTGGGGACTCGCCTCCCTTATGGGGACAAATTGGAGGTCCCCATGAGGGGAATCATTAATTTTAGGCTGAAGACTTGGTTAGGTTTAGGATTAGGATTAGGTTAAGGGTAAGGGTTAGGGTTAGGCATGTGTTAGTTATGGTTAAGGTTAGGATAAGTCTCCAGGAAATGCATGTAAGTCACTGTAATGTCCCCTGAAGTGATGTATACATGGTATGTGTGTGTGTGTGTGTGTGTGTGTGTGTGTGTGTGTGTGTGTGTGTGTGTGTGTGTGTGTGTGTGTGTGTGTGTGTGTGCATGTGTGTGTAGGCTAAAGGTCAGGAGGACACTCTCACACTTGGGCTGAAGACTCAAGACTTTGACAACAAGACATATGACCACCAGAGAAAACAATAACTCACACACACACACACACACACACACACACACAGCTGTGAGGTGACCTGACCCTTTTAAACTGCCACAACTTTGGCGGTCTCTGTGATGTAACTCCTGCTGCCGGCTGTCATCTGTCAGTGAATATCTCTAACTGTTGTTTCTGCCGTTCAAAGGTCTTCCTGTCATTTTGTCCACCCCCCTGCAGCACAGTTAAATGCTCTACGGTCAATTAAAAAAAGGATAGGGCTATTTTTCCATCTGTTAAACATGCACAAGTATACTAAAGTTTGGATTATTAAAGCTTGGCTAGGTAGTTATTTAAAGTGGACCTATCATGCTATATTTGAAACATATTGTAGGGCCATACCTATATAAAACATGTCTGTGAAGTCTTTTTTTCAAAATACCAAACAGATCATGTTTTAGCCTCATTTCGCTCTATTTGCTCTTTTCCAGCCCTGTTTTTGCAAGGGCTGATTCTGCTTTTGTGGCAGACTACAGCGCCACGTACAGGCCTGGCATATGTACTACAGCGTCTCCAGCGCTTTCCAGCGGTCTCTCATTCCCCTGATAGGTGGAGAGTTGCCCATATAGGCGGAGCACCCCTTTTCTGACGTCAGAAAAATACAAATAATAATCAGGTCCGTTGCTGCCCCGTTTTTGGAGATTTGGGTGTGGAGGAAAAGAGAGAGGGTTGTGTTTTCTGACACTTGGTGAGTTCCCTGACGCACCAGGGACACATATTCATGTATAAAAGACGTACAAACGTGCATTTTGCATGATAGGTCCCCTTTAAGATAAAAAGAGAGAACATTAGGAGAAGCAGGTTCATATTAGTACTTGCCTCTACTCTGATGTCTCCATGCTTTAATGTTCAAACCGCTCTTTATTTTTCTCCTACTGCCTGTGCTGCAGCACCTCTTTGACCCTCTGTCTGAAACCAGAGCCCAGTCTGCTCTGATTGGTTAGCCGGCCGAGTCAAACTCCCTCTGGAGGGAACTTTGGGATTTTAGCCTTCGCACATTTACATGCACAAAACCGTATAAGGGAAAACCCCAGAGAGGGTCTTTGTGGCTAGTTGTATTTATAACACATTGTGGGAGAGGTGTTGCATGCAGCGCTTTGCTACAAACAGTGCATGATTGTGTGTTACAAATCTAATGTGATACTGTGATGTCCAAAGCAAATAACCTATATTAAATGTAACGCCCTGTTTGCCCTCTTATCTATTTGGCACAACATCTTTTATGAAAGACACCAATTCATGACGCTTACTGCGGCTGCAACACTGTTTTTGTGACGTTTTCAGGGAGGAGGCTAATGCTAACACTAAAGGTCACTGAAGCTTCAAACAGCAGAAGGTAGCCTGCAGGCCACACACACACACACACACACACACACACACACACACACACACACACACACACTGCTCATACATTCCCATCATTATGATAGCTTGGCGCTGTGACTCAGAAGATGATTAACATTTTAAATATTTACAGACATATTCTTAGCCGTCTTTTCGCTCACACTACAGACGTCCGTTTCTATTTTTAACTTCTCAGCAGTCAGCTCTGTTTCCGTACACACGGATCTTCTTAAACATCAATATTATTTAAATGGGCGTTAACAAATACCAGTCTGTATGTTTGTTTGTAACGGTGAAATGTTCAGCCAGGAAAGAACAACTTTTTTTTTCAGGAACCTTTCAAGAACTTTTTAAAGAATAGGAATATGTAGGCTACGGAGGATTTGTACCATTCAAAGTTTTACTATTTGTATGTTATCTTCAAGTGTTTTAAATCTACAAAAACAGCAAAACCTCTACCAACTAGTGAGGTGACTAGATGTTGTACAATGAATCGGGTATTAGTTATAGAAAAAATACCCATTTTGCCTGTAGAAATACATCTCTATAGAACAAGAATGTAAATCAAACCTGCAGAAATTACAACTTAACTCCTACTTTTATAAATAATATACATGGAAGCTGTAGAATAGTGGCTTGGTCTTTTAATTATTCAGCCTAACAAGAGAAAGCTTTTCATCTTTTGATATACTTTACATTGAAATATGTGTATTTAATAACTTAGCTTATTAAAGAGGCCCTATTCTGCCTTTACGGGGTTTTACCTGTAGTGTGTTTTATAGGTTTGTGTGCATGTAAATGGTCTGCAAGGGCTACAATCCCTATGTTCCCTTCAGAGTGAAAAGAGGTGCTGCAGCACAGGCAGTTAGAGACAAATAAAGAGCTTTTTGAACATTAAAGCAGAGACACTAGATACTGATAAACACCTGAGCATCGGCAGAATATGTCCTCTTTAAGGTGGCTTCAGGTGACAGTAGGAGGAGCTTCAGGTCTCTCAGGGTTGGAGGTTCGATCCCCAGCGCCTCCCTGCACTACTCAGTAAAAAACACAAATCTGCTGCTGCTGTCACCTGAAGCTGCAGCTCTTAGGTGTTCTCAGGATAAATCGGGTGTTTACATGCCGCTGACGTCTCTCACCTGAGGTTACCTGCAGCCCGTCCAATGGAAACACTCCTTTTGCGTATGAAACACACCTACAGGCACACAGGGGTAGAGCTGTGACATCAGACCTCTGTAATATGGAGGCAGGTGATGGGAATGTGTTGTTTATGCATACACATGTTGGCATCTGTGTGTGTGTGTGTGTGTGTGTGTGTGTGTGTGTGTGTGTGTGTGTGTGTGTGTGTGTGTGTGTGTGTGTGTGTGTGTGTGTGTGTGTGTGTTTGTGTGTGTGGGTGTGTGTGGGGTGTGTTAAAACATTAGCAGCAACATGTGTATGCAACAAAACTGAATTTAAATAATAATGATAATGAAAAGTAAATGAAATAACTTTAAATTAAATATCCAAACGAACTTAAGGTAAGCATGTGCAGGTTGTGCAACAACAAAGTCCCTGTTCCTCTGAATAACACACACCCTGCAGATGGTTTTCACTGGAACATTAAATCGTGTTTATAAAGCTGTTGAATGTAAACACAGCAATCTGGTTTATCGTGCAGATAAACGTGACAATTCAATTTGTGATTGTGCTTTGAAATGAGATAGTATGTTGTCTGTAACAGAAAACAAGAGTCAAACAATGATGTGTACACAATGTCTGCCAGCGTCTATTCATTCCTCCTGACTGAAATGAAAGGTGATTAAAATAACCAGCTGTAACTCATTGTCCGCCTGCAGGACCGTTTGTCCTCTGGTTCCTCAGCAGTGCTGCAGCGACGGACCGATAAGGACACTCCGGAGGGGAGGAAGTGTTCACTGTTTCCAGGACAAAGGACTATTGTGTGGTTGGAGTCGACCTGAGAGAGGCTCTGCGTTCACATCGGGACAACAATGTACAATATTCAATCCAGAGAGAGGGTGAATAGACGAGGAGAGACAGAGAGGAGGGATCAGAGGAGACTCAAGGACACGCTCAGTCTCAGGTCTCACCAGGACAAAGACAGGAAGACATTAAGAACGGACACCATGCTGGAGAACTGGAAACATGTTGTGTCTCACCAATGTCTATGATACACCTGGACGTTAAATCTCTGTGACATGAAAGACATGGTTGGCCTTTTTGTAATCTTTTTTAAGAGACTTCTGCCTGTAAATGAATAATTTGTAGCAACAGGACAAGGTTCTTCTATAGAAGAGTTCTGGAGTGTGTGCAGGCAATGAGGGGACATGTCCTTAAAGAGGACATTCTGCTCAATTGAAGGTTCATATCAGTATTTTGTGCCTCTACTCTACTGTGACATGTTGACATGCTTTATTTTTCTCACACTGCCTGTGCTACAGCTCCTCGTTTCACCCTCTGTCTGTCTGGTTTTTAGAGATTTGGGTCTGGAGGAAAAGAGAGAGGGTTGTGTTTTCGGACACTTGGTGAGTTCCCTGACACACCGGGGACACATATTCATGTATAAAAGACGTACAAAAGTGCATTTTGCCTGATAGGTCCCCTTTAAGTCTTGGTCAGGACTCCTTCTTCCTGCTGGACTCCCCTCACTTTCTGTTTATCCAGCAACAGAGAACAGGAAGCTGAAACAAAACATGGACCCTGAATGTCACGACTCCACAGCTGCAGCCCTCTGAGAAACTTCAGTGATTTGAGGATATCACGCTAGCTCCAGTCTGTGATCGTCATGAGACAAAGAAGCGCCAGCAGCAACATAAATCAGTGTCTTGTTTTCAGGAAAGTGCTTATGTAGTCTCTCTTTTCCTTAAAGATGCTGACCTCATATCACTTCCTCTGAAACGCTGGATTCTACGAAGTCTGCAGATAGGATGATCCGGAAATTTCATGGAAGTGTTTGGTGAACTTGGTCAGTTATGACAGAATATAAGGGCAATCATTGTTTAAAACATTACATATGGGACCCAGGGGGGTAATTTACCAAGCAAAACACGATGTACAACATTGGGAGGTGAGTGGTGCAGTGGGTTGTTCGTTGGTGTTCAGTGTTGGTGTTCGGATCAGGGGTCACAGGTTCACTGCAGTCAGCAAGACACTTCACCCCAAATTGCTCCTGTTGGGATTGCCCACAGTATTGAGTAAGTAAGTTGCTTTGGATGAAAGCGTCTAACATGTAATGTACAACATTTCAGTTGTACATTTTGAAAGAAAGTCAAATTAATATGAAAAATCATTTTAGAAGTCTTGTTGTTTTTTTACAATAAAGAGTCATGACATTATTCAAATATAATTGTAGTCGTATGAAAAGTAAAAAAAATCAAGCAAAAATCTTGCTTAAATATAGGTAAGTTTGAGAAACCGGCTCGAGATACACTTTTTGTTATATTCCATGGAATGCTCTTAACATCCTGATAGCAATGAATATCTGAAGTGCTTTGACAATAAATCCATAACAAAAACGTCATCAGCGGAAGCCGTGGCGCTGTAAAAAGCACGACCAATCATCTGAGCCGGCCCGGCTAAAATAACTGGATGGCCTACCTGCCTGTCAGCCTTCCATCTGTGCACTAACGTATCTCGTGCCCTCATTGGTCATGTGCGCGTTCGTGTGTGTTGGAGGAGGGGCTCTGTAAGGAAGTGGCAGATTTGTTCCGGCTGTGTATTTTCAAATTCTAGCGCACCCGAGGAAAATTACCTACCCCACCTTTAAGTTATACTATTTAATACATCTTTCCTGATTAACCCAAATTAAATCCCTAGCATAAACTTTGTGCAACAATTTTTATCTTAAACTTAATTTAAAGTGCTTTTAAAGAGTCTTAAAAAGCCTCAACCTGCTTTAAACTGCAGGACAATGTTCTTTAAGTGGAGAAAAGTTTTATTAAAACTCATTATCTGTTGACAGCAGATGGTAGAAGGAGTGAAAGGCTGAAGAAGGAAAACTAAATCACCTTCAGCTTGTTTATCCTCATTAAACGGGCAGGGGCTGATTGGAGGTCTTATAAAACGCAGAGAAACATGAACTCTAACAATACAAACCATTTTCTCCAACAGGCTTTAACTCAACAGATGTTAGGGATGCTCAAACTCTCTCTCCCAGCTCTGCAATCTGTCGTCAGCATGCATGCTCAGGCTGGTTAATTAAAAACAGACGATTGGTTGCTAATTGGGCGTCCTGTACCCACCCCCCCCCCCCAACTTGCAGAAGACCACCCGCCCCCCCCTCACTCAGGGTCTGCTGGGCCTCGCTGGAGCAGCTGCTGCCCGTCTGAGGCTCTGTAGACAGACAGCAGCTCAGATTCCCTGGAGAACAAAAACACCAATACTGTAATTACTATTTAGCATGTTTCTCACAACGGTATTTAACCTCAAACAAACTCCTACCTTCACTAAAATCATGCTTGGGGCTAAAAAAAAAGTATATTTTTCTTTAGAGAAAGCATGAAGTATTGTAAGTTTGTAAGAAGGCTGTTTCTGCTATTATTTAATAAGATGTTTTCTGATATTGCATTAAGGATGCTGCAGCTTTTAAAGTCATTTTTGGAACTCTTGACTTTGGCATTATACAATACAATACAGCTTTACTTATAAAGCACTTTAAACCTCCACCAAAGTGCTGTCAAAGAACCAAAAGAAAACATACAAAGAAATCACACAGCTCAGTACAAGTACAGTTCAAAAATATGAAAACAAATGTAAGACAACTAAAGTAGCCATGGTTTCAATGAAGTTTAAATACAATTAGCAAATATTAACCACTCAAGTAAAGTGGTATAGCAGCTACGTTTGATTAAGGTTAGCAAAGTAATGTTAGTCCCCCTTGTCCTATTGTAAAGCGTCCTTGGGTTTCTTGAAAAGTACTACATAAATCCAAGTTATTATTATATTATAACTTGTATTATTAGCTGTTAAGTTCAGTTAGGCTAACATCTTAGTTTGATAGCTAAAATTGCGGATTTAAAACAGTGTGATTTAAAAGCCAAGAACAAGCTTGTTCATTTGCTATGACTTGTGTTAAGCTAAAAACCTCCCTCCCGATCAACTTATACTTATCTTCTACAGGTTTACAGTTGAAACATCATCCTCCATCTTTATTTCTGACGACAAATTACCGTGTCTCTTCCATCTTGTGAATCATTGTTATTTCTTTCCTTGAATTAGCCCTTTATCAGACCTTTAGCTTGGTTTATTGGGGTTTTAAAGAACATTGAGTTCCTGCAGGATCACACTGCAGAAAGTGGCATAATGATGGGGTTAATGGTGTGTTGTTATCCAGCTGCAGACTGTGTTCCTGTTCAGAACAGTAAGTGCTTCACTCAGACACACAACATGCTGGGACAAGTAAAGCATCTCCTGCAAGAAATAAATTAATGATCACCAAACAGAGTGTCATAGGGGAGGAATGTGACTCTCCTGCAAAGGAATGCAGTAACTCAGATTAATCCTTAAACTGAAACACTTGTATTTCACCCTAGGACGCTGGTAATGAAACAATCTAGTGGCAAACTAATGGTGTCAGTAGGGTAATTCTGTATTGCTGCAGGTCTCAGGTTTGTGTATTAATTAATATGTTTACATGCACACTTATTTTTACCAGCTGCAACAGTCTTGTTTTCAGCTTGTGAGTCTGAGGGTGTGCGTGTGATAATATGCTAACGATTGTCCCACTCTTGACCTAGCAATCAACATCGACCCCTCTGTTGTTTCCCCGACTCAGACTGCAAGGAATCTGGGAGTGACCCTAGATAACAACCTGTCCTTCACTGCAAACATCGCTGCTACAACCCGTTGCTGCAGATATACGCTTTACAACATCAGGAGGATACGTCCCCACCTGACCCAGAAAGCCACCCAGGTTCTGGTCCAGGCTCTCGTTATCTCACGCCTAGACTACTGCAACTCCCTCCTGGCTGGTCTACCTGCATGTGCCATCCGACCTCTGCAGCTCATCCAGAATGCAGCGGCTCGTCTGGTCTTCAACCTTCCTAAGTTCTCCCACACCACGCCGCTCCTCTGCTCCTTCCACTGGCTTCCGGTAACTACTAGAATCCACTTCAAGACAATGGTACTTGCGTACCATGCTGCGAATGGATCTGGCCCTTCCTACATCCAGGACATGGTTAAACTGTACACCCCAGCGCGTGCACTCCGCTCTGCATCAGCCAAACGACTCGCTGCACCCTCGTTGCCAAGGGGACACAAGTTCCCATCAGCAAAAACACGTGGGTTTGCTATCCTGGCTCCAAAATGGTGGAATGAGCTCCCCATTGAAGTCAGGACAGCAGAAAGCTTACACACCTTCCGGCGCAGACTGAAAACTCATCTCTTTCGACTCCACTTCGAGCGATAGAATGGAAAAAACTGAAAAACTAAAGAAAATAAAAAGAACAAATAAAAAGCACTTACATACTTACAAAGCACTTATATACTAACAAAGGTCTGGCTTATCTAAAGCCAGCTGAGTAGCACTTGAAATGTTTTGGCTCTTTGAAACCTGATGTACTTATATGATTCTGTTTTCTTCAAGTTTGTATCTTCTTGGTCGAATGCACTTATGATAAGTCGCTTTGGATAAAAGCGTCAGCTAAATGTAATGTAATGTAATGTAGCGTATGAATCTGAAGGCACTTACTGAAGCAGTTTTGAGTGAGTCTGTTGGTGGGAAGATTTTGAAACTAGACGATAGAGTCTCAACTATGCAAGATGCAGTCACAAAACTTCACAGATGTGCCAAAACCGTGCAAATGAAGAAACATCATCACCAACTTGACAAAAGATACAGCGTTTGCAAATACAAAACGTTGCAAGAAGCTTAAAACATAACGGGAACCAGGGGACAAAAGAGATGCACACATGTCACTGTCAATTTTGTGTGTGTTTTCTATATTTGTGTTTTTACATTTGCAAATCGTTTCTGAAGCCGACGCGTGTTTCTCCTAATTGAGATGTGTTGGGCTGTTTGCACCTGTCGGCCAGTTTGAAGTCAAAAAGTCAAACATAATGAGCAAAATAAACCTATAAAATACATAAATGATAACTTCAAATAAGTGGGATCATTTGACCAACCTAGTAAAGTGGGCATAGTGAAACCAGTAGTTGTAGTGTCCATTTAATTATTTATTTATAAGGAGGATGGTCTCGATATAAAAGTGTCCTGAGATAACCTCTCTTATTATCAAGTGAAATGAATTAGGCGCCGGCTGTTCCTTCACTGACAGGTCAGCTGAGGACGGATGTTGCTTATTCTGCACGGTAAGTAGTCTACAACTCAGCAAGACAAACGACTTGTGGTTTCCCTTGAAATGAATGGATTTAGCATTCAAATGTCCCAGCTTTAAGTGCGGTGTTTAAAGCATAAAATGACTTTTAGATGGCTAATCAATTTTCAAACTGGAATTATGATATCTGTCACCTGTAATAATATGATTTAGTGTTTCCCAGTGTTTGCACGCAGAGGTTGAATCAGGACACCTCACCATCTCGAGGACAGTTCTGAGCACAAAGACGTCTTTAATCTGCTCCCTTGTTCCCTTTTTTGCCCTCAGCCGGTTCAGAGTTAAACGAGTCCAGCGGGCATTTAGCTGATGTTTAACATTTGAGGTCACATGACCTTTATCCTGAAGAGATCCCTCTTAAACAGATTAAACTCGCCACCGTGTGTTTTATATCCATTTATGAACTGCCATGTGACGCGCTTGTCAGATGAATGAAGAGGATGTGATTTCATAATGCAATCCTGACTGTGTTGTGTAATCATTTGTTGGTGACTGTAGATAACTCAATGGAGTGGATTTAATAAGGCTTTCGCTTGGTCACGATCCAACAGAGAGTCAGCACGAGTTATAATGCTTCTCCTATTATACCCCAGCTGGTATCAACATGTGATCAGTGTTTGGCTTTTGGCACGTGTACTGTGACCTGAGATGATCCATGTTTGGACAGCCTCACCTCAAAAATGCTTAATGGCTCCTAATCAGATGTTATGTTTCAGATCATTACATTCCTATCTGTTTGATCAGGAGAAACTTAATTCAAGAGTGGTTTCAATGTTTTTACTTTGTGCAAAATAAAGTCTTTGGAGTCTTTAAATGTTTAGAGGGTTGGGAACTGAAACCTGGTTCTGAGTAAGAACCGAAGTGCCCGGTACCGGATACACAAAGAAAAAAAAATATTTCAGTTCTGCTTATCGTATCCTCAAAGTTCTCCACATAGCGATGCATATTTATTTTTTTGTGTCGACACTTTTGCAGATTTAATAACAGTTTTATTTGTTTGCATAAAACAGTTGGATGAAAACGCAGTTGGAGAGAGAAAGAGAATAAATGAAAAGCATTAGAGTAAGCTTTATCACACATAAGGCTAGAGTCTGGATATGCAATAGTTCATCATCTTCATCTATTTGGAGAAAAACCAGCATTATGCTTAAAATCCGAGGTGAAAAAGTGTGCGTCTTCATGCAAGGGAATGTTTAAATGTATAAATATATTGAGAACCATAACAAAGTAGTGTCACACAAACTTCACGGTGCATTTTATTCAACTGAAAGACACATATCAACACCGGTGAACCAAATCTCCATAAATGTCCTGACGTGACTCCGGACACCTGCAGACGTTTCCAGACTTCAGGCTAGTTGAGGATGAATGGCTCCTCGTCTGGAGAGTGCTTGAGATGAGACGTTTGAGACAGGAAGTCAAAGCAACATCCTGTCCGAGCTGATCCAGATTTACTGATCTTTTATCAGACTTTTATTCAGCTTGCACTTCAATAACCGCTGTTTTAATGATGTTCTTCTCTGTCGGACTCTGTGATTATAAGGACATCTAGGTTCATGCGAGGCAGACATTAGATCATTGTGCTGCTGAATTTATATCAGCTGATCTCACTAGAATGCTGAACTCTTTAGGCAAGGCAAGGCAAGGCAAGGCAAGGCAAGGCAAGGCAAGGCAAGTTTATTTATATAGCACTTTTCAACACAAGGCAATTCAAAGTGCTTTACAAAAAATGAAAGACATTAAGACAATGGCATTTAAAATCAGTCATTAAACATTAAAAGAAAAAATACATGGATAAAAGTTACAGTGCAGTCTAAGATATGAATAGTTCAATTAAAAGCAGCGACAAAAAGAAAAGTCTTCAACCTGGATTTAAAAGTAGTCAGAGTTGCAGCGGACCTGCAGGTTTCTGGGAGTTTGTTCCAGATGTTTGGAGCATAATAACTGAATGCTGCTTCCCTGAAGATCTGAGAGATCTGGATGGTTCATAATTTAGCAGGAGGTCAGAAATGTATTTTGGGCCTAAACCATTGAGTGCTTTATAAACCAGCAGCAGCATTTTGAAATCTATTCTTTGACACACAGGAAGCCAGTGTAAAGACTTCAGAACAGGAGTGATGTGATCCACTTTCTTAGTGTTAGTGAGGACTCGAACAGCGGCGTTCTGAATCAGCTGCAGCTTTCTGATAGATTTTTTAGTGAGATAGATTTATAGAAAGCTCTTTATTATTCTCACACAGCCTGTGATGCAGCGCCTCTTTTCACTCTCTGTCTGAAACTAAACAACACAGGGATTTCAGCCTTTTCCGACACATGCATACACACAAATAGAACACACCACAGGAAAGGAAACACCTAAAAGGCCTCATGTGGCCCCTTTAGGAGTCAAGTTGCATGCTATACACATTATATTCAAATACACTAAAACACTAAACACTAAATACACTAAAACATCTTCAGATAATAACCTTCACTACATTTCCCATGAGGCCACAGGTGAACAGAGTTGAAGAGAGTTTGCAGCTTGTTGCATCACTGCAGGAATGTTTCTGCCCCCATCCTCCCATCTCCCTCCTCTTCTTGGTATTTCCAGCCGTTAAGAGGAAATCCCCTCCCCTCTTTCTCCCCCTATTTCCCGCCTCTCTCTCCTTCTCTCTCTGTACCTTGTAGACACACTAACTGAACGCTGCAGCCCCTGCCCCTTCCTGCAGAAAACCCCCAAAGATTTTCGGAAAACAGAAACGAAAATATCCAATCTGAAGTTTCTGCAGAACAGGAACAACAGAATCTGTTTCCACTGCTGCAGCACTTTCCGCATGCTTCCCCCTGATCATCATGACCTTTGGCTTCAGATCAGCATGTGTGACCCAGCAGCGCTCACTCCGAGACACTTTTAGTCTCTCAGCTCGTGTTTCTGCAACCAGCGGTGATTCCTTATTTGCATCTCAGAAGATGTTTTACCCTGCAGGTTGAAACTCGACGTTTTGAGCAGCAAAATAAATTGGTGTAGGAGCTACCACTATTTATAATGTACACCCAATCAGAATAGCAGGTCATGCTAAACATTCACTGATTTATTTTGCGTTTAATTATCACTAAAAACACATTTCAGTTTTTTCAAAATGTTTTTAAAAGCATTGCAATGTTTCTTATTGTATTTATGATTCTATCTATCATATTTTTGGACAGAATTCCGTCCTAAACCCATTTAGTTAGTCAGTCAGTTAGTCAGTTAGTTAGTCAGTCAGTCAGTCAGTTAGTTAGTTAGTTAGTCAGTTAGTTAGTCAGTTAGTTAGTCAGTCAGTTAGTCAGTTAGTTTGTCAGTTAGTTAGTCAGTTAGTCAGTCAGTCAGTCAGTTAGTTAGTCAGTTAGTTAGTCAGTCAGTTAGTCAGTAGTTAGTCAGTTAGTTAGTCAGTCAGTTAGTCAGTTAGTTAGTCAGTTAGTTAGTCAGTTAGTTAGTCAGTCAGTTAGTCAGTCAGTCAGTCAGTCAGTCAGTTAGTTAGTCAGTTAGTTAGTCAGTTAGTTAGTCAGTCAGTTAGTCAGTTAGTTTGTCAGTTAGTTAGTCAGTTAGTTAGTCAGTTAGTTAGTCAGTCAGTTAGTCAGTTAGTCAGTTAGTTAGTCAGTTAGTTAGTCAGTCAGTTAGTTAGTCAGTCAGTCAGTTAGTTAGTCAGTTAGTTAGTCAGTCAGTTAGTCAGTCAGTCAGTTAGTTAGTACCAGGCAAGCAGCAGCACCTGTTGCTTCATGATTCATATATATTTTGATGTGTGATTTCTTGCTGAACCAACATATGCTGCATAACTCTTGCACTTAGAGTTTCAGTTTAGCGAAAATGACTTTTAGTATTACTTTACAACCCGCGTAAACATATTGTGAAAGCAACATGTGACTGTAAGGTTAAGGGAATATCCATACATCATAAAGATCTTATTTCCTGCAGCTACAGATCTGCACATACAAAGTCAAATCTGACACGATGCAGAATCTTATAGGACACCATGCATGTGGAAAATGGTGGGTTGCAGGGGGCATGAGATGTGTGTGTCTGAGTGATGTGTAAAGGGAAATGAATACAATTAATATAATAAATGAATTTCAGGTTTAATGCCAAGTCAGCATGAGTTATTAAGACGCTTCCTTGTATCTGTGTTATGCATGCAACAGAAAATGAAGTTGAGCAAAATGTAATGTTTTACTAACATGTTTACCATTAGCATATTGCATTCCTACACTCTTTGTTGAGCCCTTTGTTAAAGGTAAGATACAACTTTATTGATCCTTGGGAGGTAGAATCGGCCGTTGCTGAAAAACAATGTCAGTAATACTACATTGAGGAAGGAAAGCATGTTCTAGACAGTGGTGACATGTGCATCATGGCTAATTATTACTCATGATGCAGGGTTCAGTCTGAGGGTCTCTGGTGGTCTCAGATCAACTCAGCTCTGCATTCCTGTGTGATGACATGGGATCGTTTTCCAGGACAAACAGTCCTCAGGTTAGAGTTTCACTGGAACACATGCAGAGGCAGGAAGAGGAAAGATCATGGTGCATGTGTGCGTGTGTGGGTGTGTGTGCGTGTGTGGGTGTGTGTGTGTGTGTGCTGGTTTTACTCTAGTGACATCCTGTTCCTTGTAGGTATTTGTGCGGTGTGTGTGTGTTCCCATTAGTTCTACTTTTGTTGTTGTCAAACTTGCAGATGTGTTTTGAACTGAATCCAGGTAACACTCTGTCCCTGCCCGAGGGAGCTTGTGCATGTGTGTGGTTACTTAATAACTGTGTGTGAATGTGAATGCATTTGTGTGTGTGTGTGTGTGTGTGTGTGTGTGTGTGTGTGTGTGTGTGTGTGTGTGTGTGTGTGTGTCTGTGTGTGTGTGTGTGTGTGTGTGTGCAGGAACAGAGCTCGTGCTGTGCTCTCACTCGGGTCCAGGTTTTTGCCCACTGCTGACCCAGAGTCGGATTGATCTTCGTGCTGCTGCTCTGATTGGCCGTCGAGGGCTGTGACATCATCATCCTCGTCCATATATGGAGTTGTGGCTCTGCAGCTCTGAAAGCAGAGTTTTTACAGGAGCTGGACTTGTGTTTACACTTGATGTTGAAAATGTCACATAAAGTTACTTAGTGCATTTACTCAATAAGTGTTTTTAAGTAAGATTTTCAGGTAATCTTGAGAATTTCTTTTTGGGGTGTGTGGCGCAGTTTTAGAGCCTTGGTCTGGGGGTCAGATGGTCACAGGTTCAAACCCCACTGCAGTCAGCATGTCGTTGTGTCCCTAGGCAAGACACTTCACCCCAAATTGCTCCTGTGGAGATTGCCCACAGTATTGACTATGTAAATCGCTTTGGATAAAAGCATCTAACAAGTAACATGTAATGCTTAATACTCCGCAACACCTTAGAAATTATTTTATATTTCTTACATGAGTAAGAGTTTTAATAAAGGAATTTTATTTTTGAACTGATATTTATATTTGACAGATACAATATGACATTATTGTCAGACAAGATAAAAGGAAACAGTCATTTAACATAACATCACAATCACTGAAGAGAAACATGCTCAAGAAGACCCTAATGTACATTTGACCTTGGATTAAACTCTGTATTTAATCTGAGGATTGACTGGTGCACAAAAGACTGCTTCAGTCTAACTTTATTAACTTGTTTGCACCCTGTAAAAAAACAATACTTTGCTGGTCTGAATTCATTGATTTCTGTTTTGTCTCTTGCATGTTGTTTCTTCATGCTTTTATTTTAAAAATATTTCTGCAGTGCAAATATGTTAATCCAATAATATAACATTATCTATTCTGAAATGGGCCATTCTGTGTAATAATGCTTTTATTTTTAGTACTCACTTTGGCTTTAACGCTTATTTGTTGTACTTCTACATGCATTAGAGGTTGATTTAGGACTATTACATGTTACACAGTATGTCTGCATTTTAGTATTTTAGTATTACAATTTCCAATGAAGTACAAGATCTGAATACTTCGTATATCTCTGATATTCAGTTGTTCAAACATTAACAGCAGGTTGAAAATCCACAGAAACTTCAGGTGTGTTCATGCTTAAAATATGCATGTGATTTGTTAATCGGTATGTGTTATGACTCAAGAAAGGGAGACATGAAAGACACAGTGGAGGGAAAGTCCACTCCTGATTCCAGAGAATTACTTACATTCTTTGAATTCCTGAAGTGTTTGAACTCTGCTCACACTTCCTTTGTTTCGGTCTCTTTCTGCTCATTGTGAATCTTTCCAGTAACATCGAAACACACCGAGCCAACAACCTGCTTCCTTTTATGGTCATCCAGAGGACTGCCAATTGACAAACCTTTCCTGTTACAGATAAAAAGTGTTCCTGCTTTGGTAATATTTAATTTCCCCTGACCTCGTGAGAAAAGCTCATAATGAGACTCAAAACCCTGTTGGTTTAGTAAGGAATGAACAAATGAGGAAATCAGCTTATTTGCAAAAAAAGATTCAGCCCCTCCATTCTTTTTTTGCATGATTTGCCAAGTTTTAATAAGGAATTTGCTTTGGTATTTTGATGCATACATGTCAAATTAAGCAGATAAACAAATATAATACAGCAACATTGAGGATTCTTTGTTTAGAATGTGCAAAATACTGACTTAAGGATGTGCAATTATTTACAGTTTGAAAAAATGTGTGCAATGTGCAAGAACCACAAGGATGTGCAAAACTGTGCATTAATTCAATCAATTAATTTAGGTTGATTAAACACATATTCAATTTGTATGAGCCTAAAATCTGTATCTGGAATCATTGGATTCTGAAAAAATGGCTTCACAAATGTTGATTCATATTATTTTTGCTTGTTTTGTGTCATTTTCTTTCCACTGGAGAACCACAGGGATCTGTGCTCGGCCCCCTCTTCATCTCAATCCATCTACCTTAACCCACGTATTTGCTGATAATACCAAACTCTGTTGGGGCAACACCACAAAGTTGTTCTTGTTATCCTGAAATAAGGTCTGTGGTTAACACAAGTTGAAGAGATTTTAACATTTTGTTCTACAACATAAAATACATCAGTAAATACCCCACTGGTGAATTCAAAAACAGCGATTGCTAACAAGTGTCTAAATCAGAAGATTAAACGTCATCACGCCCAATATTGAACGGTGGTGGTGACGTGCTGTAGTTCCTTTATATCCCAACATTAGCTTTTTTATTATTAAAGGTAGGATAGGTACGTTTGAGAAACCGGCTCGAGATACACTTTTTGTTATATTCCATGGAATGCTCTTAACATCCCGATAGCAATGAATATCTGAAGTGCTTTGACAAAAAATCCATAAAGAAATGTCATCTGTGGAAGCCGTGGTACTGTAAAAAGCACGACCAATCATTTTAGCCGGCCCGGCTAAAATAACTGGATGGCCTACCTGCCTGTCAGCCTTCCATCTCTGCACAAACTTATCTCGTGCCCTCATTGGTCATGTTGTCAATGTAGAGCGAAGCAGACAGGGCCCAAATGCAGATTCCACAGAATCTTCCTTTATTTCAAGGTAAACTAGAAAACAATCATAACTCTTCCCTGTGAACACAGTCAAGACAAACAAGGAACTAACAATGACAGACAGAAAAACCAGAACTTAAATACACACAAGAATAATCAAAGAAACAAGAGACAGGTGAGGAGGGAGGAGAAACCACAGGGGCACAAGGTGAACACAATCGGGTAATCAGACAGGAGGGGACACAAACAGAAAGCAACAGGCAAGACAGGGGGTGAACACTTTTCAAAATAAAACAGGAAACCAAAGAAGGAAAAAGACAAGACAAATCAAAACACAGACAGATCGTGACATTACCACCATCCCAGGGCAAAGCAGAAGCCGAGAAGGGGGACTCGGGCGGACGGCCCGGGGGCAAAGCAGAGGCCGAGAAGGGGGACACGGGCGGACAGCTCGGGGGCAAAGCAGAGGCCGAGAAGGGGGACTCGGGCGGACGACCCGGGGGCAAGGTAGAGTTCATAAAGGGGTGAAGGCCACAGCGGGCGAACTCAGGGGGCCGGGCTCGGGGGCGAAGGCCACGGCTGGGAAACTCAGGGGGCGAATACCACAGCTGGGGAACTCAGGAGGCCGGGCACAAGGTCGGGCAAGTAGGCGGCGACGGGACAGCTCTGGAGGACGACGTATGCCGTAATGGGACCCCTCCAGTGTCAGCTGGATCGCCGGAGCACTGGGATCAAGAGCAGGAGCTGGAGCCAGAAACATGGCAGCAGGGGCCGAAACTGGGGCCGGAACCATGGCTGCTGGGGCCAGGACTGAAGCTGGAACCATGGCTATGTGGGCCGGTTCTGGAGCCGGAACCATGGCTGATGGGGCCTGTACTGGAGCCCAAAGCATGGCTTCTGGGGCTCGGGTTGCTAGCCTGGACTTGCAACTCTTTCTCTTAGGAGCCTTTTGGAGGCTCCGTGGACCTCCAAAAGCCAGACGAGTACCCGAGAACGGATCCTGGACAGGAGCAGGAAATGGGGAAGAAGCAGGGGCTGACTCCAGACAGAACACACCGAGACGTATGGTGTCAGGTTGGGAATTGGGAGGCAGGGGGCTAGCATGCCAGGGGCTAGCAGGCCGGGAAACAGGTTTGACCTCAAAGCTACCAAAAAAGTCCTCCACCCACTCGGGTAGCAACTCCCTTAACCAGGACCTTGAGGTTACTTCTTGGCGTGCCGAAGAAATAATTGACTGCCTCTCTTGTACTGGAGGCATATCGAAAGTCATTCTTCAAGCATGTCAAATTGTACGTCACCTCGTATAAGCTGTCTGCTGGGTCCATTCTTGGTTAGTTCCTTCTGTCGGGGTAGAGCGAAGCAGACAGGACCCAAATGCAGATTTAACAGAATCTTCCTTTATTTCAAGGTAAACTAGAAAACAAACGGAACTCTTCCCCGTGAACACCGTCAATACAAACAAGGAACTAACAATGACAGAAAAACCAGAACTGAAATGTACACAAGACTAATCAAAGAAACAAGAGACATGTGAGGAGGGAGGAGAAAACACAGGGGCACAAGGTGAACACAATCGAGTAATTAGACAGAAAGCAACAGGCAAGACAGGGGGTGAACACTTTTCAAAATAAAACAGGAAACCAAAGAAAGGAAAAGACAAGACAAAACAAAACACAGACGGATCGTGACACATGTGCGTGTTCGTGTGTGTTGGAGAAGGGGCTCTGTAAGGAAGTGGCAGATTTTTGAGAGTCATAAACGTTTGTTTGCCACAGAGATTATTTTCTGCAATAATCCATAATCACATTGGCCTTTTGAGGAGGGAACCAGGGAGATGCTGCTTTCTGCAACACGGAATACATGCGTAGCAACAGTTGCTAAGAAAACGGCGTCTGTAGGTCAGCGATAAACTCTGACTGTTTTCTTTTAAACAATACACAAGAATGTGTGAGTGTGTGTGTGTGTGTGTGTGTGTGTGTGTGTGTGTGTGTGTGTGTGTGTGTGTGTGTGTGTGTGTGTGTGTGTGTGTGTGTGTGTGTGTGTGTGTGTGTGTGTGTGTGTGTGTGTGTGTGTGCATGTGTATACTCGGGTTACTACAGTGACTCTGAGGCGCTCCCATGGCAACGCAGCGTTGTTTGGGAATCCCCGGTCTGATGGAGACCAGCCGATGGAGTGACCACAAGGTGACCCAGAATACCTCAGTGTGTGTGTGTGTGTGTGTGTGTGTGTGTGTGTGTGTGTGTGTGTGTGTGCGTGTGTGTGTGTGTGTGTGTGAGAGAGAGGTATGAGGGAGGCCCATGGGTGAGTTGGCAGCAGTAAAAATAAAGCTTAGTCTTAAAAAGCGTCTGGACCGTGCTGAGTCATGGCTGCTGCTGTTTCTACTGTTTCCACTCTCACACACACACAAACACACACACGCACACACACACACACACACACACACACACATACCATGTATACATCACTTCAGGGGACATGACATTGACTTACATGCATTTCCTGGAGACTTATCCTAACCTTAACCATAACCAACACATGCATAACCCTAACCCTTACCCTAACCCTAAACCTAACCAAGTCTTCACCCTAAAACTAATGATTCCCCACACGTGACTATGTAAGCATATTTAGATCTCCACAAGTATAGTAATGCTAGGCCACACACACACACACACACACACACACACACACAAACACGTGCACACAATAACAAACATTATGGAGTTTTGACTGGTTGCCCTGCCAACTAACTGAACTAATTTGGAACAAACCTGCAGTTTTAAGAAAACCCTCATACTGTAAGGCATGCTGGTGTTAAATGTGTAACTGACCTGCAGGAAGCTTCTCAAGCCTCATTATGGAAAAACATCTTGCTGGTCCTCTATTCACCGTATGCTCTGCCTGTTCTAGGGTTCTGACACATTCACTAATTATGTGTTGGCACTTACGGTTCCATTTAGCTACAACTCTGCATAGCTTCTCCAGCTTTATCAACCCTTACCTGCCAAATAAACAGTTTTTAAGCTTTTAAACGAACTGTTAAATGAAACTAATATGTGATTAGTTTATCCAAAAACTTGTATTTCATTTGAAATGTTCAGCTGTAAGGAGCGGCTGGCAGTATGAGAGTGCCCAATGTTATTTAATAAAAGCTTATGTCAACAATGTTTTTATAATAACTCCTGAATGGTTGACACAGGTCCAAACTGCAAGTTTAAAGGTCCCATATCTTGCTTTTCTGGTTATTACCCGTCCCCTTGTGTGTTATGTAGCTTTTTATGCATGTAAAGGGTTGGCAGAATCACAAACCCTCAAAGTACACCCTGTAGCGAGTAAAACTCTAACACAGAAAAGACCTGTCTATGCTGCCCCAGAACGCCTCGTTGGGGATTTCTCTTTTTCCATTGTTAACTTTTTGGGTATAGTGACATATTTCGGGTATAGTGACGTAACGCAGGGTTGCCAACTCTCACGCATCTGGCGTGTGACACACGCTTTCACTCTCAATCTCACGCTCTCACGCTGCCCAAACTATTCTCACGCCAAAACAAGAATACCGAAGACTAGAAACGGTTTTGAAAACTGTTGTCACGTAGTGATCGTCTTCTCAATAGAACATCTCATCTTTGATAATGTCTTCTGGCCAATCAGAATCAAGATAACGGCGAGGTGTTGTTGCAGGAAGTCCAGACGGAGAATAATGTTGATGTAGTACATCTCTATATACATCGATAGAACATTACGTGTTTGATAGAAATCAACATGTAATGAAATAAGATTGAAATAAGGTTTTCAGCATGTCAACTCTTTCGCCTGTGGGGAAATTGCAGGATTGGCTCCAGGTCGCCCTTTTTATTTACTACAAGACAAATGTGCCTTTTTTATTTCATACAGTTCAAATTGGATTGAGACAGGGAAATAATCTAAACCTCACGCGTGTCGTTTCACTGTCAAGGGGGGCGTGTATGTAATTACATTGCAAATGCTGACTTGAGCCCCACCACTGTATGGGATAGCCCTACCAGAGATTACCCAACACAAATACTCTGGCGCCGATAAATCAATTAATTGCTTATCGCGACAGGCACACAATAAAACAGTGGAAACAAACATGTGTTTGACTTTCATTAGTGAAGGAAACTGTGTGCCCTTTATAGTCTGTGTCCAATATTGTGTATTTGTATATATATCCTATATATATATGCTAAGGTCCCGCTGCTGACACGATAGCAGTCATTTCGTGCGCATATGTGTAATTAAACCCATGATATCAAAATCTCACTCCAGCCAGGTACCCAAAATTAGCAACCCTGCGTAACGTAACATAACGACTCCGCAGATTTGTCCAAATGGACCAATCCGCCGAGTCGTTACGTTTGGACCAATCCGCAGACTTCCTCACACACATACACTCCAACAAGCCGTTTAGGACAGAGAGTGAATACACATACTATACAGAGATGTTGTATGAGAGGCAATGTGAGTTTGGCAAATTGCACAATATACATTTATTTTAATATACCTCAACAATGGAATGATGATCAGTAGAAATGGCCATGTCATGGAACCTTTAACAAAAGGGTGTTAAATAATACATCCAGTTTAAGTTATGAGAGCCACCAATTTAGCCATAGCTAGCTAGATAGCTAACATCTGCTAGATAGCTTGTTAGCTACTGTAAGCTACCTTACTCGGAAGATAGATAGCAAAAGTTAGCTAGCTTGTAAAGTAGATTGCTAAGGTTACTAGATAGATAGATAGATATTTATAGACAGATAGATAGATAAATAGATAAAACTTCAAATAAAAAAAACAGTTTACATTTCTTTCAACATCAACTTCCTTTTTAGTGCAAAGTGAATTATTGTATCTGGCCTTTGACGCATAAGAAGCAGTATGAGTCCCACTCCCACATGAGGACCTGTATATTTTTAATTTTTAATAATTCAATTAAAATACTTTAAAATATAAGTTATTAATTCCCCAATGGTGCCCCCCAAAAGCTGAACAGAAAACAAATACATCTGATGGTTTTGAATTTTTTGGGGCACAGCTCAGACTTTAGACAGTTAATAAAAGCTTATCACATACTGTGTAATATCACGTCAAACTAATAAATACTTTAAATATTGACCTTTAGGCGCCCAAAATATTGGTTAATCAGGGTGTATAATCTGTTTTGTGGTACTTAAATGTGTCTGTGAACATGCATCACTGAACATGTGGTTCCTGGGACTTAATGTGTGTCTTTGTCATAACCTGTTAGTTTTGCCGCAGGGTCTTTTTAATGCTTCTAAAGCTGCAAACAAATTAGATTTAAACACCAATTTAAGGCATTGCCAGAACATTATTACATAATAATTTAACAGTTTTTCAGACAAAACAAGAAGCTAAATCTGGTGGATGAACTCTTATTTTCTCATAAAATTAAATAAAAAACAATACTAAATGAACATAAAAGAAAAAGAGGTCGAGCGTCTCAGCATCTGATTTCACGTTTAATCCTGAAAACAAAAACAGTGAAGGAAGCCAAACTCTCCGGACACACTGCTGTCAGAACACACACACCAGATGTCTGAGTGGATTAACACACACACACACACACACACACACACACACACACACACACACACATACACACACACACTGAGGGACGCTAACTGAAATCATTAATCCACATGAGCGGTTTCTGATTTAATTAAACACCCGTTAAACTCGAGGTAGATCCGGGGCACACAACTTTCTGTTTTCAGATTCTGATGTTCAACTACGCATTCGTGTTAATATTATTATGTTGATTATATTTATAATGAGACGATGTCACCTCAACATTAACCTGTTGCGCCCCAAAGACCCCTTCGGCGGGTCTTTTTTTTCTTTTCACGACACTGTGTCTCAGGGCATCTTAATATTTAAGAACCTATGAATGTGTTATACCAGATGAATGGGAAGAATCTCAGCTAACTGACGATACAAACCATTTTTACCAAAACAAAACACAAGTCTCATAAGAAGCATCTAAATGACCCCTGAGCGAAAAATGCTAACGCACTTTGGCACAGAACTCAAGATAAAGATACCCTTATTACTTACCGTAGCTGCACATACAAGATATCCGATTAAAGCTGAGGTTCCACAGATTATTTAGGTATATAGTATCATCACTGAGTGATCCGAACTCGCGACAGGGGAAGCAAACACAGACATCACAACACGTACCTTTACGGAGCTTTTACGGGAGATCGTCTCACCGTAGCTGTCAATATGATCAAAAGACGTGTTCAATGGCATTTAAACGAGAAAAAACGTGGCTGAATCGGTTAATCCATAGGTTAATAATGTGTCTGTCGCTTTGAAAAAATTATTTATAATCCATAATTCCATTTTTATTTAAAAATCGGAGAGTAAATGTTATAGTTTCACTATAAATACACAATAATTTACATTGTTTTACTGTGTTCAATCTGAATTTACTTTAAAATAAAAACATCTATATTGATTCTGACACTTCTTCATCCAACTCACAGATGTAACCTTGCTTTGAGAAAAAAGATTATTAATGTAACCCTTTTAGAAGGGAAGATATGGTCATTTGTTCTGAGAATGTCATTTTCGAGCCTGAGACCTGAAAAACAGGCTCGGGGCTTAACAGGTTTTAAAGGAACGCTTTGTATGTTTTGAAGTGGATTGAAGTGAATAGTAAAGTACCAGCAGGAAGCTGATCGATGTGCTGCTGTGGTCTTACTATAGACACCAAAATAAGTCTTTATCTGTTTAAGTGTAAGCTATTTATTTAGAAAATCTCTAACTCTTGTTACCTTATGGCCCTTGGCCACCAAACTGTCACGGACTTGGAATCACAAGGAACTGAACTCAAATGCACGACCCGAGAGACAAAGGTAGTATGCAAAAAAGTACTTTATTCCAAAAAGGATGTACAAAATAAGGATCGACACTCTTGACGAGGTGAAAACGGTTTCAGAAAAGCACAAAAGAAAATCGCTCACAAGGTGAGGAACAAAACTTACTAAAGACTTCTGGAGCATAAATTAGACTTAAGTCATAATACTTAGTCGCTGGTACGCTGACTACTGGCATGGAGACAGGACAAGACGAACTGACACAAGACAAGGGGAGACTGGGGAATATAAATAAGAGGTAACTAGGCACAGGTGAAAACAATCAGGCTGGTGCTGATGAGAGCGGGAGAAACACACAAGGGTACAGGGTGTTTCTCAATCTCGAGTAAAGCTGCTCCAGAGCCACTATTTCAAGCACACTACGTCATCGAGTGCCGCCGAAGGACTGTTCCAATGTCCAGCATACTTGGAATTCTACCGAGCCCGGCGTACTTCGTTTGGAGACATTTCGAGGATGCAAATGTGTAGACTCCGTGGTCTTAAAATCCCCACAATGCTTTGCGCACGGACCAATTTCCCCAAATCTGTGGCGGAAAATGTAAGGTGGGGACTCTCATATGACGCACACCTGCACACTTGCTCGCCTGTTCCACTCTTCGTTTTCCGAATGCCAGGAAGGATTCTTGCCTCGCTTCTGAACAAGATGCTCGGAAGACATGTGCTACCAAGCAAGCGTACTCGACATTGAGAAACACCCAGAGAGTTAACATGAAACATGACTAGACGGGACACAACACAAACTCCATTGAGAAAAAGAGAAAAGGCATCCTTCAGCATGTGTTTTGCAAAGTAACAATATTGCTTCTGTCACATATTATATATTTGTTAAATGTACTACACTATGTCCTTTTTTAAATTAGAATTTTAAATGTTTTATAATAACATTTTGAATAAAATTCTGGGATATATCATATTATTTATTTTTCTTGATTACGTTTTTAATGAATGTTTTTATATATATTCTTTAATGAATTTGTTGGGACATTTTAAAGACTTCTTTGTGGTATTTAGTGACATTTATTTTATCATTTTCTAAACGTTTCTCTTTGTCTGTTTTATATTTTTTATACTAAACTTTGCTTATAAAATCACCCAAAACACCATAAAATACTCTGACGTTTTCAATTAAATGTGTGTGAAATCAAACTATAGATATCTATAACTATAATACAGTAAATAAGCAGAACATTGTAAATTGCAAACACATAACTTCAGAGTAATAAACTAATTACTACATGCTTTGTTAATTGTGTTTTTGACGTGAGGCAAGACATGGTTTTTATTTTGGTTCGGAGCTTTGTGTCTTTGAGATAATAACAACTCAATGACTCTATTGAGACATTAAAAACCTCTCACTTGACCTTAAGGGTCTTTACTGAGTGACCAGTTTAGTTTCGGACCCTCACTCACTGAGCTCCTTTGTTCTTTGTGCTTCTACAGTTTGCAGCTATTTAAAGGACACTTTAGAAAATGACTGTATTGCAGCCCGTGGCTCAGTCAGTTAACTGTTTGTTCCTTTTTATAACCCAGAATAAACACATGCTGCCTGACAAAGCTGCAGGGGGCATACTGACTGCTGATTGGCTATGACAGGCTTTTGTCTGCTCACACACACACACACACACACACACACACACACACACACACACACACACACACACACACACACACACACACACTCTAACATACAGTTCTGTGTCCAAATCAGGGGTTAAACATGCCCGTAGGTCATGTGTGTGTTTTCAGATCACATGACGGCTCCTTCATGTTGCTGTCACCAACAGTCGCTCACTGTTTTGCAGTTATATGAAAAAGCTGAGCGTGACAGATCTGCAGAAAGACACGGCCCCACAAAGGACCCTGCAGTGCGCTGGGGTCTCCACATGGACTCAAAGAAAACAGCCCTGAAAACAGCGTCTTCAGAAAGACGGTCCTGCAGAACGCAGTGGACCCCTAAAAGGCAGGCGTAAAGAGAGCCGTGACCCCACACAGACGGCCCTTTGGAGCTCTGCTGTCCCCATCAGTATGACCCTGTAAGGCCCAACGGTCTCAACAAAAAATGCAGCCTGCGAATACAGCCCTCTGGAAGTCAGCGGTCCCCACAAAGATGGCCCTCTGGAGAGGCACAGTCCCGACAAACGACCCCAAAAAAGGTCCCTCCAAATGACCCTGTGGACAGCCACGGCCCCCACAAATAGAGCACTGCAAATCCACCGGGCGAACAAAGGCATCCATGCAGAACCAAGCCCTCGGGAAGTGTGCCGGCCATTGAAGCAAATGTTCCTAGTGACAAAACGGTGGTATTATAACTTTCATAAGATTTGATTCAAGATTCAAGGCTTTTATTGTCATTCTTACATCGCTACTGTGTAGTTATGACGATGAAAATCTTAGGACCCAGGCCCCTCCAACAGTGCAACACAATAAAACAGATAAAATAGTGCAAGTAAATACAATAAAATAGAATAGAAGTAGTGCCATAAGAGTCTATATGCAAGTGATAAATAATGTGTAAGTTGCAAATAGATGAATGTTATGGATGTTCTTAGTTCAGGTGTTTACCCTTCTCTTGCGTTAGGTCATACCCCCCTTCCCATGCTATTTTCGGTCAAAATTGACCGGTGTGTTTTGCACAGTGATATCTCTGGAACCCCTTATCCAATTTTGATGGTTGACATCTCATTTGAACAGTCAAAGCAAGTAGAATCAAGGGATGACAGACAGAATGACACCAGGAGTGAATTTCATATTATTTTTGGCAGTAAGTTCAAAGATAGTGCTTATTTTACATTACTGTATATTATGAACATGCTTGCCATGTAGGCTATGTTTACTGGAGATGGAAATGATGTAGTTAGTGTTGTAGCTGAGATTCTTCCCGTTCCAATGATGTATGGGATGTACTGATTTGATAAAAGCAAGCCAGTGTTTCATGTCATGGTCCGGACCCACTGGTGGGCCCATCAAATTCAGCATTCACTGTGATGAATATAAAACAAGACACTGATACTGTTTTCCTCAATCAACATGTATCGAAAGAGAAATATACCATAACAGAACGTGTGTGTGTGTGTGTGTTCACGTGTTTTCACGCACATGATTGGCAATGCAAAATTGTGGAATGTCACCTCAGGCTCCTCTCCCTCAGGGGCTTCTATTTCAGGGGCCTCTCCCTCAGGAGCCTCTCATTCAGGGGCCTCTTCCTGGTCTGTTGTAGGCTCATAGTCTGGATCACTGTTGTCTTCCATTTCTGAGACATCTTCCTCTATCTCCTCTTCATCTGGTTCAATCTCCTCTTCATCTGGTTCAACCTCCTCTTCATCTGGTTCAATCTCCTCTTCATCTGGTTCAATCTCCTCTTCATCTGGTTCAATCTCCTCTTCATCTGGTTCAACCTCCTCTTCATCTGGTTCAACCTCCTCTTCATCTGGTTCAATCTCCTCTTCATCTGGTTCAATCTCCTCTTCATCTGGTTCAATCTCCTCTTCATCTGGTTCAATCTCCTCTTCATCTGGTTCAATCTCCTCTTCATCTGGTTCAACCTCCTCTTCATCTGGTTCAAAAATGTGTCCAGAGCCCCTCGTACAGAAAATAGCCTAATCGGTCGCCTGCTCATTGTGTCAATGAGTCAAATGTGAGCAAGGCACAAATATAACTGCCTGTAACGGAGGCGCATTTAGCACGAGAAAGTGAGAGGTTTGTGTTTCTCGAGGGGCACACAGCTCGCACCTGTGAGAAGGTATGATACATTGTATCATACAGCGCGAGAAAGGGAGAAGTTCCTGTAACGTGTGTGTGTGTGTGTGTGTGTGTGTGTGTGTGTGTGTGTGTGTGTGTGTGTGTGTGTGTGTGTGTGTGTGTGTGTGTGTGTGTGTGTGTATAGATGTTTTCCATCTGCAGGATGAACATAATACACTCATACCCATTCATTTTCTATGGCGGTCAAATCTGACCGAAAACGTCAAGGGTGTTTCACTGTTGAATAAATCACTCAAAATTCAATGCAAGTGGTGATCATCAAGTGTATATGTTCAGAGGCCTAGTGTGGTGGATAACGTAAGGTATTGAGGCAATCGGATGAAAAACACAATATTTATGATTAAAATAAAAGTTATTCGGTCACTTTTGACCCGAAACGCAAGAGAAGCGTTAAGTCGCATTCACACCTGATAGTCCGCTCTCTGGTGCGCACTTGGGGCCTCATTTATAAAGGGATATACGCTCAAAAAATAGCGTATGCCAGTTTCTACGCAATGTTTGCGATTTATAAAATACTAACTTGACGGGAAAACATGCGGTCCTCCACGCAAACTCTAACCCAATGCGTACGCACTAAGCACAAAAACGGCAGAGACGAGAAACTGCGACACCGTTGGCAGAAGGAAGAATGGAGAGAAATGTGTGGAAATAATACCATAAATAAAATGTTACCTCTCATTTATCGTATGAAGAATTCATTTTCACACATTGATTAAAGCTGATCTTAAAATGATTAAACAAACGCCTGTTTGAGACTCCTCCGTGCACACAAAAACAACTTGGAGAAATAAATAAATACGGATATGTTATTTAAAACCACCTCGAATATGTTGTGTTAATGTTATGAAATGTTTTCTCATAAATTATGTGGTTTTGCATTTCTAGGTTGTACGAGCATGGTTTTATATACTAACATGTTTAAACATGTTTTATGCCGTTTGCTAAGACTTGATAAGTCGCTCGTAAAACACAGGAGGTATGGAAACTAAGAACACCATCTGTGGTCAATTGTACAGCTAATATAACACAACACATTAGTTGTATTTCCTCTAACTGGTGGATATAGAGTTGCTGCGGGGAGGGGGGGGGGGGGGTTGAGATGCACAGGCTGCAGTGGAGACGCTGCACACAGCTGATCGACAGCTGGGACACAAACCACCAAATACGAAAACATAATTCAGATTCAGTCGTCATGACTCCACTCCGGAGGGATTCCCCGTTCACTTCTTACAGTTTCTCGTCAAGAGGGGTCTCCTGTCTACAAACACACTGCCTGAGGAAGGCTATGTGTATTTTTTTTGTCATGAACCTTTTTCGGACCACTTATTTATTTATTTTGGTGACGATCCGACCTCCATGCTGCTACTCTGGTTCAAACTGCATCCACCAAACAATATGATTTATCTCGACCTCCCCAAAATAACCAAAATCTGACACGGTGTGAGATGTCTTTTTTAGCTGTTCTGTCGTCATTTCCTGCAATCTTCTTCATGCAGTCAGTCAACATGAATGAATGAATGAATGGGCGTTTCTATGACTATTTATAGGCAAATATGGGCGTTACGTGAAGCCCGCAAAAGCTGCACCGCATTTCGAGTCGATTGTGATTTATAAAGGGAAACCGGCGTAGGAAGTGCTGTACGCACTTTCCTCGCCGGTACGCAATGTTTAGTGAATCGGAAAATGTTGGAACATTTCTATACCTATTTTTTGGATTTCTACTAGTAAGCAACCTTCCCACGTGAATCCTACGCACGCATTATAAATGAGGCCCCTGACCACAGTTTGTTACATTGTTTCATTTTTAAGAAGGTTCAGTTTGCGTTCACATGGGCAAAATTCAAACGGACTATAAACTTTAAACACAAGACATGTGCACGGAAATGCTGTTCAACCATTGGTCAGACATTACGGGGGTAAAAACGCAAATCCCGGCAATTTCTACCGGAGCCTCCGCCATGGAGCATCGGCAGGTTATTTTCATGCTGCTGTTAATCTGGAGAGCATATCAACAGCAACGGCGCATATGATTATATAATCAGACAACGTGCGATACAAAACATTATAACACATATAATGAGACACGTTCTGCAGCAAGGAGGAGATTTCACCGACGGCAACGATTTTGAAGACACCCGTGTTCTTGTGACACGTAAATACTATGCTTCCTATGTTTTGGTGCGGACTGCGTTCACACCAGCGATGAACCGCTCCAGAGTTCACTAGCAAGCGGTCCGAGACCAACTATTTTAGCGGACCAGAGTCCGGTTGTTTAGTTCACTTCAGAGGTCTCGGACTGTGTTCACACCGACCCAAACGAACCGCACCAAGCGGCTAAACGCACCAGGGTTCGATTCAACCGGACTATACAAGGCAGGTGTGAATGCAGTCTTATGGCCTGTGGAATAAAACTGGAGTCTGGTGGTCTTTGTGAACAGGGCCCTCCAACGCTTTATCCACTTCTCTTTATACAGACTGCCTCACATCGTCCATGCAGAACACCATGGTCCCCAAAAAACATGCAAAGCCCTGACGTCCCCACAAAGACGGCCTGTGTGAACCTCTCTTGGCTGTAACAGTATCCTGCTGCTCGGAGGTGTTTCCCTCTCAAAACAAAATCAGGGAGGGAGACCCGCTGCTTGGTAACGGCATCACCAAGCAAGGTCGAAGCGATCAGAGGTTTCTCAGACGCTGCTCAATAATTCATGCGTGTTATCGGAGACGAACAACAACACATCTGCACTGAGCTAATATTTAGGTCCGCCCAGCAACAAGCACCCCGGGACAGAAAACAAACGATCGGCTGCTGCAGATAAACTGGGTTACTGAGTCATCCCTCATGTTCTGTCTAGTCCAGTCACTTCTTATTTTTCTTCCTCTACTCCTGCAGGAAGGAGGTCAGATGGAGAACATGTGTGAGTTTTATTCACAGAGGATTATGGGAAGTTAGAGTTGACTCAGCTGATATCAGAGTTTCCACACAGAGAGAGATAAATACTGCAAAGACTCACCTCAATGTGCACTTGCTTGAACTTGCATTAGCATCCTCACTTCCCAGCTTTGTGATGTTTTTGTATTTGCCCTAATATAAATCTTTTGGGCCGTTGTAACGTAACCCGTCGGCCACCATAAAAGCTTCCAAGATATTTTTATTGTATGTTATAATATAAAAAATACATTTTATTAGTAATTATGTTTAAAGTATTCAACAACAAGGAAATTCTGAGTGTTTTACACAAAACAAAAGAAAGTGCAAAAGAAACACATTATAAGTAAGTTCATCTAAATAAAGTTTGATATTGTGGCTTCAAGTTGCTACTACTGTAACTAGAAAATACTACGACTGCTATAAATAAGTACCACTACAATGACTGCTACTACTAAAAATACTGCTGCTGCTGTGTCTGACTCACTGAGGTGTCACCACAGACACAACAATAACACTATTTAAAAAACAAGAAAAAAGATCTGATTCAAAGAGATGTGTGTGTGTGTGTGTGTGTGTGTGTGTGTGTGTGTGTGTGTGTGTGTGTGTGTGTGTGTGTGTGTGTGTGTGTGTGTGTGTGTGTGTGTGTGTGTGTGTGTGTGTGTGTGTGTGTGATGAGTCATCGAGGAGAAAGCCCTGAGCCGGTGATATCATCAGCAACATCTGGAACCAGAGGAGAAATTGTCTGTGTGTGTGTGTGTGTGTGTGTGTGTGTGTGTGTGTGTGTGTGTGTGTGTGTGTGTGTGTGTGCGTGCGTGCGTGCGTGCGTGCATTTTGACATGACGTGTGTCTCAGTGTGTCATGATATGTCTGTCTGGTTTTTTAAATGCACATACAGGACTTTAAAAGACTATTTAGAAAGTGTTTATTATGTAGGTATGTTTATAATCTTTCTGTGTTTTTACTGATTTTGATTTGAATGTATATTCTGTATAGCATCTAATGAATGAAGTATGAGAGCTGCACCATGTTTGTCCTAATGGAGGTGTTTTGGGCCGTTGTAGCGCTAACACCTGTCGGCCACAGTAGTTTTTACGCCTCACTTTTGTACATCTTTTAAATATAATGGCATCAGATTCAGGTGTTTCTTATGCAGCTGAAAACACAAGAACAACAATAAAACTATTCCTCTATATTGTTTCTATCAACTATACTGCAGCTTCTTTACCAACAGTCTTTCCACTTCAGTCAAGTCACCCCACTGTTGCAAAATCTGTGTTCTTTTTTTATCATTTCCACATGTGCAAACTGACAGAACGTGAATGGAAAGAAACGTGCGTGTGATCTTTCTGCAGAGAGGAGGTACACACTGTTGCCATTCCCACATGGATTTCTTAGAAATCCCTCAGCAGAACCAGGTACACACCCTGAACACACACTCACACACACACACACACACACACTGTGCTGAATGCCTGGGCTTTGTCCCTCCATCAGTCGGCCCACCCAGGACTCTGTCTGCACACTTCTAGGAACTCAACCTGAACTCTGACTCCTTAGGTGTGTGTGTGTGTGTGTGTGTGTGTGTGTGTGTGTGTGTGTGTGTGTGTGTGTGTGTGTGTGTGTGTGTGTGTGTGTGTGTGTGTGTGTGTGTGTGTGTGTGTGTGTGTATTAGCTAAGAATGTGGCCCACATTTCTCAGAAAGCCTCTCCTTCTCCCTCTCTTTCTGTGGGTGTGAAACACACTGACTCTGTCGCCTGCAGACTTATTATATATGCAGAAAAAATATTTTCATGTTGAAGCAATTTCATATTTATAATGATCCACCATGCTGGAAAGTGTGCCTGTGGGAGTCAGCAGCTGGTCCTGGTTTTAGGGGAGGGGCTGGAGAGGGAGAGGTTATTTCAGGTTGTGTTTGGGGTAGTTTTAGGATGAGGCTCTCTGCAGAGCTGTGCTAAACCAGGTCACAGTAACCTAACAGACCAAACACTCCATGTCAGAGCAGACTCTATCCTTCAGTGTGATATAGGTTTGTGTGCATGTTAAATCCCTGAGTTACAGGTCTTCTTGGTTTCCCCCATCTACAGACAATAAAGTGTATGTTTGTGTGTGTGTGTGTGTGTGTGTGTGTGTGTGTGTGTGTGTGTGTGTGTGTGTGGTGTGTGTGTGTGTGTGTGTGTGTGTGTGTGTGTGTGTGTGTGTGTGTGTGTGTGTGTGTGTGTGTGTGTGTGTGTGTGTGTGTGTGTGTGTGTGTGTGTGTGTGTTTGTGTGTCCATTCTTCCCGGATACTCTGCTGCTGGTTGAATTCAGTTTACAGTTAGTTTCCTGAAACTGGATACTACTTAATTTGACATATTATAAAAATAACACACTGTCTCTTTCACACGCACGCACGCACACACACACACACACACACACACACACACAAACACACACACACACACACACACACACACACACACACACAGATATGCTGGTAGATATGAGAATGCTGCAGGTTGTTAAAGCAAATGAATCCTCTCCCCTTCCCAAAGAAAGTGACGTTAAAGAGAAGATTCAAGCTTCCAGGAACAAAATATTTGAAAAGTTCAACACTTGAAGATTTACCGGTAGGAAGAAGCTTCCCAACATCGAGCCAACACCACAACAATAAACTGTGTGCTGTCCAAACACACTGAATAACTGTTGAGCAACATTGTTCTCTTAACATATACTCACACATTGACAGTCTTTAATCTGTAGAAACAAACAGGTAGATATTTTATATTTTATTTTTGTTAAGTATTGCGGCTTGTCCACTTACTGCTTATTATTTTACCTCTTTTGTTTGTTTGCTTCTTTTATTTATTCAACATGTTATCCTACCATTGTTTTTTGTCTCTCTTTTACTTTGTGTAATTCTGTAAGTGTAGCCAGTGGTACCTTAGAATGACACCATGTGATGGAAACAGAGATGCACGTGTGTTCTCTTCTTCACCTTTCACACACTTTAAATTACAAAGATTTTTGACAGGTGTCTCCTGTTTACCTTCATTATCTTGGAAGGGTGGACTCCACGTGACTCAGCTGATTGCACAACACACACACACACACACACACACACACACACACACACACACACACACACCTGTGTATAAGATTCCAAGAAGCCCTCCTCACACCTCTGATAATGAAGCTGCTCATGCAGGATCTAATCAATAACTGATAGCAGAATGGCCTGATGGGAAAACACAGAGATAAACATAAGCCTATCAGAGGTGGAAAGAACATGTACTCGTGTGCGAGTCACTCCTGCTAGATTTTTATAGTGGTCTTTTTCTATGAATAACTCATATTAGTAACATGTGAAAAACATCATTTTGCAGGCGTGAATTTATTGATTTCACTTTATTTGTCTCTTGCACATTGTCATAATGATTTTCATGGGTTCGTTTTGTTTGTTTGTTCATGCTTTTTTATTCTTAAAATATTTTCTGTAGTCCATATTTCCTTCTGCTTGCATCTTCAACTCAATTCATTCAGTCAGATCTCTGAGTGAAAACAATCTGACACTGTATTAAAGCTGCATAGTGTGTGCTATATTCAGCTCACACACACTCTCAGATGTGTGTGTGTGTGTGTGTGTGTGTGTGTGTGTGTGTGTGTGTGTGTGTGTGTGTGTGTGTGTGTGTGTGTGTGTGTGTGTGTGTGTGTGTGTGTGTGTGTGTGTGTGTGTGTGTGTGTGTGTGTGTGTGTGTGTGGAGTCGGGGGTTGGGGAGGAACGTTGGCGCCAGAAATAAGCGTCCTGCTCTCTGGAGGAAACTGAGGCTAGAGTTTTCCTCGAAGGTAATTAGGGTGTGACTCCCCCACAACACACACTTTCACACACCCTCTCACACACACACAGTAATAGGACAATCTGCAGGCCATGTGAGTGAAAGAAACAGTGTCAGCTGCCTGTGTGTGTGTGCCAGCTGATCTGCTGAAATAGAAAACACGTGACGACAGGTCGCTCCTCCTGCAGAAGAAGAAAAGACTCACTCAGCGTCACGTGAGACTAATTTCAAACACTTTAGTTTGACTTTTAAAACAAAAATACATGCAGACCCCCCCCCCCCCCCCCAGTCCTGTGAGCGCCCCCTACAGGCCCGCAGCAGGGACAGAAAACATGCACCCCCAAAACATCTCCAAGACAAATCTAGACCCAAAACTTAAATATAAGACCTTTAATCCAACCGCAAACAATTCCATACAGGCTGCACAGTCAATTCCTTTACAATGCAAACAGATTACATAGATTTACTTCCTAGTGCAACCTTGTTGTTAGCTTTCCGCAAGTTTTGCAAAACCGTAACAACTACAATTACAAAAGTGCATTTCACGGACAAAACCAATCCAATCAGGGAGCTTCAAAGTCTGATGAGACTGCTGAAACAAATGTAAATGTCCCCTCTCTGGGACGAATAAAGGTATTAGGCTTGTTTGAGTCGCGTTGCGGCTCGCCTCAAAAGTAGACGAGAATAGCCGATCACAGCCGGGGGAGGTCTCAAAAAGCTCGCCTGAAGTCGGACAGCTCGGAGTCGGCTTCTTCTTCTTCTTCTTCTCTCGGTTTTTTGGCGGATTGCAAACAACTTTAAGGTGCATACCGCCACCTCCGGAGTCGGCTTGACTCGGTTTGCATTTATAAAGAATGCACATGTAGTGCCGAGAGATAGGAGGCGGTGCATCGAAGGTGCAAAAGGGAACTTTAATGAGCAGTCGGCTTCTTCTTCTTCTTCTTCTTCTTCTCTCGGTTTTTTGGCGGATTGCAAACAACTTTAAGGTGCATACCGCCACCTCCGGAGTCGGCTTGACTCGGTTTGCATTTATAAAGAATGCACATGTAGTGCCGAGAGATAGGAGTCGGAGGCGGTGCATCGAAGGTGCAAAAGGGAACTTTAATGAGCAGCAGAAACAGACATGTTGTCGGGTCGCAGCCCGGGAAGAGATTAAGTCTTCACCCGCCAGCCGGTGAAAACCGGGTCGCTGAGCCGCAGCGGGCGTGAATAACCCGGTGGTCCCCAGCAGGAAGGAGCGCTGCCCGGCAAAGGCGAGGGCACAACGGCGGCGGGCACAAAGTCCTCGGGAGGAAAGAGCCGGGTCCCCGGGGGGCAGGAGCAGCACCCCCGGGAGGAAAGAGCCGTGGACAGGGGAGAGGCCAGATGGGGGGGCCGTCCGAAGCTCCCGTCGAGGCGAACCGTGAGCCGCGGTAAGAGGAGAGGCCAGGCAGGGTCCCGGAGCGCGCCACCCACGGGCCAATGAAGGTATGGGCGACGTCCGAAACCGCCGAGGCGAAGGAAGAGGCCAGACAGGGTCCCGAAGTGCGCCACCCACGGGCCGACGAAGGCATGGGCGACGTCCGAAACTGTCGAGGCGAGACGGGGTCCAGAAGCAGGCCAACCAGGCGGCGATGAAAGCGCGGGTGGCGTCCGAAGCCGCCGTCGAGGTGGTGAAAAGGCGAGAGCCGAGAGGGTCCACACGAGGCCGACCGGACATGGTCGAACCTCCTCTCAGACACCAGAAAAAGCTCAAAATGGTCGTACTGTCCACGGTCAAAAACAGGTGGGCGAAATTATGAGAGGATCCACACGAGGTCAACCGGCTGGTCGAACCTCCTCTCAGGCACCGAGAAAAAAAAGGATGTCAACCGATAAATGTCGATAGCCGTTAGCAGCTAGTCGTTAGCTGTCGTCGTTAGCCGCTAGCTGGTAGTCTTCGGTAGCTGCTAGTCGTCGTTAGCTGTCAGCCGTTGCTAGCTGTCGTTGTTAGCCGTCGGTAGCTGCCAGCCGTTAGCCGTCGTGGTTAGCTGTTGGTGTCGACGGCCGCCAACCGTATGCCGGCAGCCGTTAGTCGATGTCGTCGGCCCCGGAGCCTCTGCTAGGCGGCGTGCCTCTACCAGGGAAGTTGCCGCTGCGTGTAGTGGCCAGCACTTCAGGGTTAAATCGCCGGGCGGCCAGGATGAACCGGCTAGCTTCTTCGGCTTAAGCGCGGGCTCAACACTAGCCGTGTTAGCTAGTGCAGTCTGGACATGCAGCCGCACGTCCCGAAGAAACAGCCCCATGAGGTAGAAGGTGGGTTCTCCCATACCTAGCAGGTCGTGTATCGTCTCCGTGTAGTCGGAAGGCTTGCTGTCTTCCAGTGCCGAGACGATGTGGGAATGGCGAGCGACATCCTCAGCCATTCCATGGGGGGCGCACCGAGCCTCAGTCCGTGTGCCGGTGGCAGCCACGGACGTCTCCAAAAATCTCCGGCACATCGAGAAAAACAGTGTTTTTCGCCATGTTCGGGTCAGTCCCAGAAACTTCACGAGACTTATGTCAGGGTCACCAATGTAGTGCCGAGAGATAGGAGTCGGAGGCGGTGCATCGAAGGTGCAAAAGGGAACTTTAATGAGCAGCAGAAACAGACATGTTGTCGGGTCGCAGCCCGGGAAGACAAGAGAACGAGAAGCAAGGAGGGCACACAATATATACAGTAAGCAACACATATGTCCGTGCGGAAACAATACCCTTAACTGTAGTTCCATGAGTGAATCATGTCATGTTATACAGTGGTCACCACACACGTGTTTAATCGTTAATGTCAGATATGTACTAAGTAAATACATTTGTTCCTGCTCAAGATTAGATTCAACTTTATTGTTATTGCACATATTACAGGTACTGAGACAACAAAATGCAGTTTAGCTTCCAACCAGGTGCAACAAGCAGTAAAGTGAAAAGTAATGTACACAATAGACAGAATAAAATATAGAATGAATTGAATGATGAATAAACAGTGAGGGGTATGAATACACTAGATATCAGCCTGTGAGCAGTATGAACAGTGTGTATGAATATGCTAAGATATATAAAGTATGAAAACGGTAAGCAGTGCAAGTATAGTATAAAATATATAGATATTAATTTCATGATGATAAACATTGTGGAACAATGATGACAAATGTGAATGGATGTGGCGACGTAAAACTGACACAAAACAACAACAACTTTTGCCGAGCCAATTGGAGAGTTTCATCAGCAGCACGGGGTAAAAACCACCAATGAGCGCTCAGCTCGAGATAACAGCGAGTCGTTTCCCATCAAGCATTTCGCTTCGAGTTTCTGAGCTCTACTGCTTTTAAAAACAGTTGAGCAGCATATGCGGTTCTCGGTTCTAGCCCAGCAGAGTGTTGGTTGCAAATGGAAACCAGTTCTTCGGCACCACTGCAGTGGAAACAGGAAAAACTGGTTCCCAATCAGGTACCGACTCCGAACCGGCCCTGCAAACGTTTGGGTAAGAAAAGGGGTATGTCTGATTCTGGCTTCTCTGAGGCTCATGGTCAATAAGCACTCCAAATGCGGAGGCGCTTGCTCCGTCATCGCAGCTCGCAACGATTCCCCGTTCTGCCCTTATAAATCCATGATCACATTCCTGCATCTTAGACCTTCCATTAATCCTCTCTCACCACTATTTCTTATTTCAGGGAATATTCCCTTAACTCAACGCCAGTTCAATCATTACTTAAAGCAAGTTCTCATTAGATCCTGCTTATCACCCCAATTATTCTCGGGGCATTCGTTCAGGATAGGCGCAGCTACCTCCGCTGCTAATCAAGGCGTTTCATCCTCATCCCTGCAACAACTCGGACGATGGTCCTCCTCTGCCTTCACATCCTACATCCGCCTGGACATCAGTGCCGTGCTAGCTATCCAAAGGTCCCTCAAACACTAAAATATGGTAATTATGCCTATAACTAGTGGTGGTAACACGTCAACTGTCAGGCTATGACTCCGGATCTGCGTACGCTAATCCTGCAAGTGCAGGTTGCGGACGTGGGTCCGCGTCACGTTTAACCCTGCGAATGCAGGTTGCGGACATGGGTCTGTGTTTTGTTTAATGTTGTGCAAGTTTCTGTGTTGAACTAAAACTCATCCATTGGGTTGTATTGATAACATCTGAAGGGGATCAACTACACTACAGTTCAGTGTTTCAACTTGTTGTTGAAGTGGGGAGTCACAGTGCGTCACCCTCAGCCCCACACAGGCCGTCTATTGACGACATCTGAGCAGGGTGGTGCTTCCTCGCAGGGAAAAAAGGCTGCATCTCTGACTGTTTCCCGCGGGAACCTGAACGCAGCACCGGCCTCCTCTCACAGTTTCCTGACCGATGACGTCCACAGCCCACTGAGGTCACCCCACCACGACCCCCCGGTTAACGGGAACCCCACCCTTCCCAGGGAGCGCTTGTTTTCCATTTCTGGCTGCTTTTGTTTTTTATTCCAGGCTGCTCTCTGACTCACTGCTGACATTAATCGTTTGGCTGAAACATGCTCCAACACCAAGCAAAAGCTGCTATTGTTTTCCAGGGAATCCCCCCCTCCCCTCCTTTACATACACACACACACACATACACACACACACACACTTCAGCGTTGTGACTGCTGCCTTTGTTTTCCAGTGACTCTCTGCTATCCATATAAGGAAAAACAGCTTCTGACGATACTGTCGACTGACGAGTGGTGTGCTGATTAGTACACACACACACACACACACACACACACACACACACACACACACACACACACACACACACACACACACACACACACACACACACACACACAGATGTTCATTGTTAATTCCAGCATTATATTGTAAAAAGTAAGAGATCCATTAGGATGTTTGTTTTTTTGTTGCAATAAACTCCCTTTAAGAATGAACTGCTCCCTAAATCCAGTCTGTCAGGCAGGTTGTGGTGCAGGTTAACCTTTTGCCTTCACCTTAACCCACATTACCTTTTATGGACAAAACATACCCCTCTCCACAGCAGTTACCAACCTGGGTGTAAGATTTGACAGACATCTAACCTTTGACACCCACATCAAACACCTGTGCAAAACCTCCTTCTACCACCTCAGGAACATTGCAAAACTCCGTCCCACACTCTCCCTGTCAGATGCTGAACAACTGGTCCATGCCTTCGTCTCCTCAAGGCTCGATTACTGCAACGCTCTCCTTATCGGGACTCCTAGTGGGAGCCTTCAGAAGCTCCAATATGTACAGAACAGTGCCGCTAGGATCCTGATGAGGGTGAGAAAATACAACCACATCACACCCGTCCTCTATTCCCTCGATGGCTTCCTGTCTCATTCAGGATCGAATACACTGCTCGCCCATCAGTGCATCCACAGGAACGCTCCTTCATACCTCAAAGAACTACTCACATCACAAACCTCCACACACAACCTCCGCTCCACAACCAACCATCGGCTTCGCCCCCCGAGGAGCAAACTCCGCACAATGGGGGATCGGGCTTTCTGTGCAGCTGCTCCTCGTCTGTGGAATTCCCTCCCAGACCTGAGGACTCCACAGACCACAGACCACTTCAAGAAAGGCTTAAAAACCTTTCTTTTTAAAAAAGCTTTTGATTAAACTTGTGTTTATTATGCCTCCTGTAGCACCTTGGGATTGTGTGAGCAATGAAAGGTGCTTTATAAATTGAATTTATTATTATTATTACTGTCAACTGACTCGATGCATCAATGTGCAGTCTTGTGAAGGTCAAGTAACATATTTAAAATAACTTAGTTACAATAGGGATGATAACAGGGGAGAAAGGGGTCATTTAATAAGAAGTAGCATAACTTCAGTTTATTGGTAGTGGGACATATTTGGTTCCAGGAAGTGGATGACATTTTCTTTAATAAAAGTGGATAAAAGTGAAAATAAAGTGGATTAAAGTGGATTAACACACATAAAAAAACACCGGTGTATCAGGGAACGTGCCTTCTTAATCTATTTTATTTACAAAAAACAAATTAAATAAGATTTACAATTAATAAAGAGTGTGATGTTGAACTATATAAATAAAGTATTTAAATAAATAATAACAAAACGTGACTTTGCATAGTGCTATAGAAATTACAGAAGCTTCTTTGGGGGAAAGAAAATATCTCACTGCAGGACGATGCTGCTAAATAGCACACACACACACACACACACACACACACACACACACACACACACACACACACACACACATTTATATGGATGCGCTCATGCAGGTATCAGATACCACACTGTTGGTAGATTTCCAGAGGTTGTTTTTTTTTTGCAGTATGAGGTCATTTTGCTTCAAAATGTAGTCTGACATCAGCTGAGGAGATGAACCGTATGATGATGTCACACACACACACACACACACACACACTCAGTCTGCAGTCAGCTGATGTGTTTCGGGAAGTGTTGAGCAGCTGTGGGAAACACAGGCAGAGGGAGGGAGGCTGCTCTCATTTGATTGGTGACTCAGCAGCTGATGACATCACGCTGACACGGGATTGGATGAGTCAAACGGTGTGCCAGCGCTCAGCTGACCAATCAGAGGGGGAGGCTGGTCACATGCTGCAATGTGAAACAATAAAAAACAGATTTGTCATCAGAAGTGATTTATACTGTCTGAAAGTGAAAACACCAAAAAGAAAAACAAGTAATAGTCATGCATTTAAAATAACTTGAGTCCGATAAAGGTTGATGAAACACCCAGAAAAGAAATGCTTATTACAGGAACTTTAAGGCACCGTTTACTATGCATCACATCAAATAAACTTTAAAGGTCCATGTCATGGCCATTTCTACTGATCATAATTCCATTGTTGAGGTCTACTAGAATAGATTTATATTGTGCAATTTTCCAAACTTACAGAAACATTGGTTTCTCACAGCATCTCTGTAAAGTATGTGTATTCACTCTCTGTCCTAAACGGCTTGTTGGAGCTCCTTTTTTGCAATACTTCTCATCTAAATGATTTTATGGCATGCACCAATACACTAATACCTTCCATTGTAAACCCGTTTCTGAATTAAACTGCCATTAAAAGTAAAATATTCCCCTCTAAGGCGCAGAACAGTAGAAGTTCGAAGTGGTAGAAAATAGAAAGTAAAGTAAGAGTTCCTTTTACTTAATTTCTGTACTTCTGTACCTAATCCCTGCTGCTGACACACTCTTTTTTTAGTTGTCAATCAACACCATGTCCCGCCCCCCCATGTTTTGACAACAACCTGATGACATCACACGTAAACACGCTGCCGATTGGCTCGTTAAAACTGTCTCTGAATCACCTTTAATGAGACACAAAATCAGACACATGAAGATATTAAAACTGAACTGTGACGACAGCGGCTGCTTTCCTGAAGCGATACACAATTACCAAACACCTGAGCATCAGTGTGTGTGTGTGTGTGTGTGTGGTGTGTGTGTGTGTGTGTGTGTGTGTGTGTGTGTGTGTGTGTGTGTGTGTGTGTGTGTGTGTGTGTGTGTGTGTGTGTGTGTGTGTGTGTGTTGACTCAGTATTGCAGGTGAGCTCCACCTGTTTTGGGGAAACTTGTTTTGGGGGATCTTCCAGAGAAAACAACAAACAGATTTGAATGTTTGTGGTGACCACAGAAGGCGAGGTGTGTGTCAAACATCAGCAGGTTCACATGGAGGAATCAGAAACACCATGTGAAGCTGAGGGTGTCGTGTTTCCGTTGGCTCAGCGTTCAATGATCTCTACCTGAAATCAATGCTAATGGACGCTAACAGCATCTGCGTGTGATGACTCATCATTATTATGTAATGTGAGTTGATATTGAAGCAGAAAACAGGGTCAGGCCTCGGATTATGCCTTGTGAATATTTTCATGTGGTGTTTGAGGAGATTATGTTTTTGATTATTTGCTGAGAAGCTCATGGCCCAATTCCCATAACACTTGGAGAAGGTGTGTAGCATGGGCCGGGAAGGAAACCATTACATGTTGGTGTGGATCCGGTTAAAAGGTCTAAATAACTTGTGTGATGTTTTGCTTTCTTTAACATTTCAGGATCTGTCATTTGTGCTGCGATCATGTCGTGTTAAAATAAAAGGAAAAAAGGAATCCCCTTCTTCCAAAATTCACATAATTGGGCGAAGACTTTAATATACAGGTCGTCAAGTTCATGTCATATTATAGGGCTGACTTCACACCTGGGATTAATCTGCAAACCTGGAAAGAATCCACACAATTGAATCACATTGCAGAGTTTGACCAACACTTCCTCCCATAATTCCTGGGCGGATGTTTACCATGAACTGGATGGCAGTGAAAAGGCAAAGAAAGTGGAGCAGCACCAGCTTCATGTGTTGCTTTATTCATGTTTGTGTTTTTTTTATGCACAGACGTTGCCCCATAGACCAATTAGTGAGAAGCTAACATCACTTGTCAGACGCTTTTATCCAAAGAGACTTACATACTCAGCACAATCCCCACGGGAGCAATTTGGGGTGTCTCAGGGACAGAACGACATGCTGATCGCAGTGGGGTTTGAACCTGTGACCCCCTGATCCGAACACCAACGCTCAACCCACTGCACCACACGCCTCCATAACACAAGTCATGATGTGACTCGAGGACATTTAATAACTGATATTTGAGAAATATTCATGCTATTGATTGTTGATTCATTTGAAGTATTTGTACCTGATTTGAGTCTCTGATATTCAGACTGCTGTTTTAAAAGTAGACAGAAAAGATGTGCCAGGATCAGAGTTCAGACCGTCTGAGAGGTGAAGGAAAAAGTTTTGAGTTTCAGACTTTCAGAATCTAAATCTGGTTTAATCAGGAACTCTGTGACCCGGGTCAGATGGCGGTGTGGTGCAGACTGGACAGAGGAGGAGGAGGAGGAGACCTTCAGGATACCCCGTCTGCAGTCCTGACCCGCTGACTGTCTGGGAAAGTCCGGCTGGATCTCAAACTGAAAAAAATGATAGTCATGGAGATTATTTCTCTTTGGTCTAGACGGAAATATGTCTCAAACTGTTGGATGGGTTGGACTAAATGTGTTTCATTGTTTTAGTGAATTGTAACAACTTTGGAAACTCGAACTTCAAATGAAATATGGTAAAGAGAGGGCGTACTATGTCTTTTTTTGGGTCATAAATGGTCAGCAAAGGCTCAAATCCCTGTTTTCCCTCAAGAAGGAGTTTCTCTCCCACACATATGTGTAATCTTATAATGTTCTTTGTATCATTTAAAATATATTTTAACATTTTTGAAGACCTTCTTCTACTGTGCTATGTTCACTTTACTGTTGTATTGTTGAGTCCATGTTTTGCAACTTTGCCCAACAGACATTTAAAGAAGAAGGTAAACTAAGGTTACACACAGACACACACACACACACACACACACACACACACACACACACTGATGCTGTCAGGTGTTTGGTATTTGTTTACTGCCTCAGTGGAGCAGCCGCTGTCGTCATATTTCAGTTTTCAAATCTTTATGTGTCTGATATCTTGTCTCATTTAAGGTGATTCAGTGTCGGTTAACGAGCCAATCATCTGCGTCTTTACATGTGAGGACCTCGGATTGTTGTGACAAGGACGTCATTAAAGAACATTTAAGTAGCATGTAGTGAATCTTACTCTTAAAGGAACTAATACACTTTATTTGTATATAAAAGGTGAACACATTTTTAACAAGTCTGTTTTTTAATCACAAAGTTTAGAAAGGTAAAGTCAGCGGTTTTGAGGAGATCACTATTTTTAGGCAGTGGGGGAATGAGGGTACTGTTCATGCAAACACCCCCTTTGCATGCAAAATATATAACATTGCAGCTGCACTCGTGTGTGTGCATGTATATGTGCAACCAAAACGTTTTTTTCAGAAGTCCACGCTGTAATTAAAACAAGACTGAGGTCTTCTATGATGTTTCTATGTAAGCTTGTGTTTTCAGTCTCTGAGTTTAACAGATTTATTTCACATGTTATTTATGATGCACAGACACACTGTTTCTTCCCAGGCCTCTCTCCCTTTCCCTCTCCCTGTCTCTCTCCGTTCTCACACTCCCCGTCCCCACTCCCCGCCATGTGATACTGGGCACCCTGCCGGCTCCCACACACACACACACACACACACACACACACACACACACACACACACACACACACACACACACACACACACACACACACACAGTGTAGGGTTTCGCTTCTGCAACCTCATGTTTGTTGTGTGAGGATCAAACTGACACACTGACTGCTGGGAAACTCACACACTCTTTACACTAAGAACTGTTTAACACCAAATACAGGGAAAGTAATCTGATTACAACCCCCAATAAAGAACTGCAGAAAGCTACTCTGTCTCATAAATAAATACAGTACATGTAAAGTAGATCATTACAATCCAAATGTTTGCACTTTAGCATGCACACTTTCATTCATGTAATGTGTAGCCTGATAATGAGCTCATGCAAGTTTAATAATTAAAGAAAACAATGTTTGATAATGTTACATACACATTGTTTAATCTAATCTAATCTTATTTAATCTGATCACTTTTCAGACAAAAATCATCACATGTACCCAATGAAGGTGTTCAAAAATAAATAAAGACATGTCCTTATTAAAGTGTGTTTGCCTAGTGTTGTACATGTATGAGAATATAAACTGTTTTTGCTGCTGTGTGAGGAAGTACTCATGGTGGTGGTTTCGTTTCGCTCTAAAGATCAGCTTTGACTTTAAACTGAAACCTGACATACGAGGAAAGGATCAGGAGAAACCGGCAGGACGAGAGGACACTGAGAAAAAGAAGATAGAGACGCCCCGAGGCTGCAACAGTGTGTGAAAGTATGGCAGCCTGCAGGGGTCATTTTATACCTGCTGCTGTAAAATATAAACCAGGCTTGAGGAGATTTTATGTAACAGGATTACGTAATCAGGATGTTAACAAGTAATTGTAACAGATTAGATTTTTAAAGTAACCCTCCTTACCCTGGTATAAAATATTACTTTGTTAAGCGTATAATCTGTAGACTTTGAGAGTATAAGCAGCAAATCTTTTCATACAACATGCACTATTTGTGTATTTCTATAATTATACTCACTTTCATAGAATTCTGTTTTGTGTAAACGGTTCAGTGTTAACTTTAATAACACGTTCTCAACTCTGATGCTTACAACGATTTATGTCTTTTAAAATGTTTGTTGGTTTTCAATAACCTCTCTTCAAGCTGCTTTACAAATACAGTTTGTTTAATGCATCATGGAGTGAGCACACATCTCTTTATCTCAAGTTCATGTCCATACAGGAGAAAAGGTCAAAGCTGTGTGTGCTGTGACTCACTGAGTTTATTCTGCGTCAAAGTGTACACTCTTAACGTCTTCAAACACAGAAGACATTCACACTTTTTATTGTTACTTCAAGTCAAACACACGAACAAAGCAGCGGTGCACCCTGCAGGTAATCCCTCACCTGTCCTCTGCAGAGCAACATTACATATGCAAATATCCCCTTTATCTGAGGCTCGCAGGGAGACACGGCTCTCAGTCAGAATAAGCTCCCTGCGGAGGGGAGTGCAGGATTTGCATACAGGTACTGGGACTGTACCCCTGTACTGGGGTCTATGGTTCAGGTGCAGCTAACCCCACCCTGAGCCCACCCACACCGGTTGGGTGGGCTGTTTTGCATTTTAAAGGAGAAGACAATAAAGCAGCTGGAAGAACTGTCATTTATTACTGTATTACTGTTTCTATAGTTCTGCTTTTAAAGACTTAGCTCTATTTTGACATATAAGCTGTCTCATGTCTTTGATGGTAAAAAACTAAATAAATTATGTATTTCAAACTTAATGTTTAAAGATTTTTTGAAATATAATGAAATATTTCAATAATTGTTTCTCTTGACAGTAATAAAGTGATTACACCACTACAGCTCTGGCTCTGATTGGCTGCTGAGAGCAGCTGTGAAATATTTCCCACCACACACACTGCATCATGGGAATGCAGACTGAGCGGTTCCCTGTGTGTGTGTGTGTGTGTGTGTGTGTGTGTGTGTGTGTGTGTGTGTGTGTGTGTGTGTGTGTGTGTGTGTGTGTGTGTGTGTGTGTGTGTGTGTGTGTGCGTGCGTGAGTGCGTGGGTGTGTGTGGGTGTGTGTGTGTGTGTGTGTGTGTGTGTGTGTGTGTGTGTGTGTGAGTAAAGTGTGTGAACCTGTCAGAGTTTGCTCATGTCAAAAGAGTTAGCAGAATAATTCTGGAGGTACAGATTTGTAGTGTTACTAATTAACTTTAAAACCACTGAAGACCAATAAACTTCACCAGTGGCGAGCCGTGACTTTTATACATAGGCCCTCTGAGTCATGCAGCTGATCCTTTCCCGCTCCAGTTTATCATTGTAACTCAATCTTGAAAATGACTCGGTTAATAATTTCGCAACGATGTCATCACTATCACTGAAGTGAGCCATAATGAACAAACTTATGCTAATCATAAATCTATCGATCATAAATCTATCGATTAGATTTATGATTCGAAAATAATAAAAGTAGGGTAGACATGTGGATATTATCCGGGTGAACAAAACGTGCATTTATCTAATAGGTTCGTTTCCACAGACCTTATTTTGAGCTATTTTCCAAAACCCGATGGAGAAATCCCATTGCTTTCTGTCGAGGGAATCCCAGCGAAGCTTACTTCCGGGTTTTAGGACGCGTTACTGCACCACTTGCATAGACCTCACAGCGGGCGGAACTTGTCATAAAGTCCGCGAAAATAAAGCCCGCCCATTTAGAGGGAAGATATGATTGGTCAATTGTACTGTCATTTGACATTACTCTCTCATTGAGTTACTATAGCGGGCCCTCTGTGAATGTAGAGAGGGACCAACAAGCTCTCCCGTCTTCACATAACTCGCAGAGACGGCATTCAACCCTTCACATTCCAACAGAAACTGAACAGGCAGATTCAAAGGATTTATTAAGTTGGAAATATTATTTTAAATGCAATTAAATCAAGTTATTTTTGGTAAAACTAATGAAAAATGTAACAACAAAAAAATGTTGTTTTTAATGGTCTCAAATATTATTTTTTAGAATATCTTAAGCGCCTAGAGGGCCCTGACGGCTCGCCACTGAACTTCACGTTCTTTGATTTTATTCCTGGAAGCCATTTTATGTTTCTGCAAAACTCTGGAGAGCTGATATTAATAGAAGTCAACTTTATTGGTTTTTCCCAAGTTACTCTAGAACAATGTGGCGATGCAGCTGAGAGCAGACACTTTGGGGCTCATTTTAGAGCCTATTCTCATTCGTGTTCCCAAACACCCCATGCTTAATGTGTTTTTAAATATCCAATTCCAGTTTTAGTTCCCAAACTTCTCATGCTCTCTTAGGTCCCCAGGTCCCAGGAAAATGTCAGTTCCCCTAAAATGTCCCATACTCATTTTAGCTCCCAAACACCCAATAATCAACTTAGTTCCCAAACACCCCACTGTCTACCTTCTGGTTCCCTAATGAGCCAATTCTCATTGTGTTTCCCAAACAACAAATTCTTATTTTAGTTTCCAAACGCCCCATGCTCATATTAGTTCCCAAACGCCTCATACTCATTTAAGTTCCCATAGCGACCCATACCAGCTTTAGTTCCCAACATGTACCATGCTCATTTAAGCTTACAGGCACCCAATCTTCTTATTCATCTTATATCGCAGCAACAAACTCTGATATTTGGTGCAAAGGTCAAATCAGTGTGGCACTGGCTATGATTGCGTATTCAGTGTGATTGACAAGTATTTCAGCCAATCACACTTAGCCGCATTTAAGAACCAACCCTTTGCCCAAATTAGGGTTTTCTGACATAAGTACAAACAGAAAGACACAAACACACACATCAGCTAATTGTCAGATTTGCAGAAAAACACTCGTCTGACATTAAGACATGAGCAGCTGAGATAACATACAGACCAACAGAGAAGAAGAGGAGCTGCATAATGATCTGAAGAGGAGATACAAAGATGGAGGAGGTCGTGTGAAGAAGAGCGTGTGGGAGGATAACACACTCACACACACATTCACAAACACACACACACACACACACACACACACACACACACACCACACACACACACACACACACACAATGAAACCAGAGCTGCTGGAAGCTTCAACTGAGGATGTATTATTACTCACTTGTACCGTACAAGAGAGGAGAGGTGGAGGAAGATGTACTGAAGGAGGAAGAGGCAGGGACAAGGAGAATGAGGGAAGAAGAAGAGGAGGAAGAGGATGAGGCAGTGCATGAGTCGTGTCGCACACGTTAAACTGATAATAAAGCTGTTTTAGTTTAGTTAAAAGATGAGGGATGTTAGCCCCTGCAGACCAGTTACATGCACTTACAAATAATATACAGTTAAAAGCATCCAGACCTAAGAGGGTGAACAATAGCAACACATAATGTTAGTTCCCAAAGTTGTTGTTTGAAGACATTTGAATGTGGAAATGCGTCCCAATCAGTGTGGACATTATTATGAGATGATCACAATATCGTCCGACAAAACCCTGTTAAAGGACAACAGCTGCATGACTGATGGATCAGCCTTTTAAATACTGATTTTCCGTCAATGTTGTACATACTCCGTACAACATTTAAATGTCTCCAGTGGTCTTTACACTTTAGAGGAACAACTGTACCATAGTTCAGCATATAACTGTGGTTAGAGTTCAGGGAATACTAATCCTGCAGAGTCAGAACGCCTTCTAGGAACTGTGTGTGTGTGTGTGTGTGTGTGTGTGTGTGTGTGTGTGTGTGTGTGTGTGTGTGTGTGTGTGTGTGGTGTGTGTGTGTGTGTGTGTGTGTGTGTGTGTGTGTGTGTGTGTGTGTGTGTGTGTGTGTGTGTGTGTGTGTGTGTGTGTGTGTGTGTGTGTGTGTGTGTGTGTGTTCAGAGGGAGAAACACTTTCCAGGAACAAACTGCTGGTGTATTTACACAGAGATGAATGAGAACAGACGTACATGTTGTGTTCGTGGTATTTCTGTTTTTATAAAAGTATGCAGGGCTTGTTCGCGTGCTTCAGATTCCTGAAGGACACAGAGACTAAGTATTGCATTATGACAGAGCTACACTTCACTTCTGCAGATCGACTGGATTGTTGAATAATGCATTCACAAACAGCATTCACAAACAGAATATTTGTTATGTAATAAAATAACAATGTATGGGGGTTAAACTAATTCCTTAATTGTTCTCATATTAATTTAAACTGACAGTAAAATGTAATCTAGAGGAATGTTAGAAGAAACAACTGATGGCTGTTCAGCAAGCAGCGTCATAAATAATTAATGAACACTGAGCGTCACATGTTCATGAAACTGTGTGTGTGTGTGTGTGTGTGTGTGTGTGTGTGTGTGTGTGTGTGTGTGTGTGTGTGAGTGTGTGTGTGTGTGTGTGTGTGTGTGTGTGTGTGTGTGTGTGTGTGTTTGGTGGTGGTGGTGAGAGCATCACTATAACTGGAAGTCACATGACTCTGAGAGAGAAATCCCCACTTCCTCCTGCTCTGCCCTTATATGGTCGGATCTCAGCACACTGACGGAGCTCCGCCTCCTGCAGGAAATCCTCCATCGTGACTCCCCCCCCCTCCTCATCATCTCCCCCTCCTCTCTCTCCACTGTATCTGCAGGGTTTTAATGCACACTCGTGCTTTCCTGGAACATTTAACTGATGATTTGTTAAAGCCAGATCTCATCAATCCTCTTTAATGTTTATCTTAGTCGACACATTTATTAGGATGTGTTAATGTTTGAAGGGTGATGTGATGGTTTATGTCAGAATATAAAACTGTCTTGAAATGAGTCTGTGTTCAAGATAAAATAGATGTTTCTGAACACATTAAATGCAACATAATGGAGCTGAATTTGATTTAAGCCAAATTGAAAGTGCACCAGATCAAAAACAACACTTTCAAAAAGGGTAACAAACCGAATCAGTGAATAAATGTTAACGAGCGTGATGATGCATCTATCTTCATCTGCAGGACAGGAATATAACAATATATGCGTAAAGATAAAAGGTATAAGGCATGAAGTAATCAAGGAACTTTCTCAATCTTCAGGAGAAGTCTGAACTTAATATTCTTATTGAAATGTATTGAAACTTTCTGGTACAAGATATAAATCCTCCACATTACACATTTCAACAACAACAAACTAATACATAAATAATACCACAGCATAAAGGTTTAAAATACCAATACTTTCATTAATTATAAGACTTCATCTTTAAGATAATACAAAGATATCATATGTGAAACTGACTTTATCACTATTCTTTCCGCAGTGGATGCATACTGGAGGTCTGCAACAAAACACACACACACACACTGACACAAACAAACTGTGTTTTGACGAACACACTGATGACGTTTGAGCAGGAAAACCCGACCTCTGAACTCCCACACACTGTAAACACTACAGTAACCTGAACCCACCTCTCCGCCCTGAGTCAGCCCGACCACAGCAGAAAACAAAACTCTCTCCGACCACAAAGAGACGGGAAACACCTCCGTCGACATTTCAACCTTTAGATCTTAAAACCCAGATGACCTTTCTCTATCGCCACCCTCGGGACTAACTTTAAAGGTTCAGCTCCACCGAGGGTAAGACTCTATAAACAAGATAAACCTCGAAGCATTTCAGACTGTTAGACTCCTGCAAATGTAATATCAGTGTATGCAGATGACACTCTGTTGTGGTGGAGAAAGAAAATGTGTTTAGAAAGTTAGTTTCTTGTATCTGTGTCATAATGGGTTTGGCCTAAAGCCCCGGACACACCAAGCCGATTTTGGCCGTCGATGGATGTCAGGCCAATCTGGTTCGGGAAAGCCCCATGAGCTTCTCGCTGTAGAGTGAAAATGGAACGCTGTCTTCCGGTTGTTGCCTCTTTTGAATGACGAATACACACTACCGCCGCCTGCTGGTAAGGAGAGTTATTGCCACTCACGCATGCGCAGTTCGTACGTGCTACTTGGCCGTCGGCTGAAGTCTTTGCGGTGTGTTCCAGTGCGACTGTTGGCCAAGACGCAGAGACGTGAGGTGACACAACAGTTGGTCCGTCTGTGTGAGTTCTTTGGTGTCAGCTTGGTGTGTCCCTACCTTAAGGCTTTTAACTCCGATTGGAGATGTGAAGGTTATGACCAGACCAGAATATTAAAATAGCCTTAAAAGAGGACATATTCTGCCCATTTTAAGGTATACATGCAAGGGAAAGCGATATAACACACTACAGGAAAGGGAAAACCCCAAAAAGCCTCATTATTTAGCATTATAATGCATTGTATGTTTTTTAACTATGTAAATATCAGCAAAGAAAATACCATTCCATTGGTTGCAATTGTAATGAACCTTTTACCTAATAGATATCTTTGGTGATCCTTAGACTTGTGCAAATTACCAGCATATCAACTTCAATGGAATTCCCAGAGAAATAACCTTGCAGAGACAACATCAGCGCTGACCTTCATCCTGTGTTTGCTCAGTGTGTCAGAGCTGCACCAGGTTGGTGGTTTGTAATACAGAAAGTGCCACACACACACACACCTACACACACACACACCTACACCCTCTGCGTCTGTCTTGCTATCGTGAGATCATACACTCTGTTTCCTCTCTGTCACACTTTAATCTCCAGTGGTGGAAAGTATATTTACTCAAGTAATGTTCTTAAGTAGAATTTACTTAAGCATTTCCATGTTGTGCTACTTCATTTATACTCCACTACAATTCAGAGGTACATGGTGTACTTTGACTCCACTATATTTATTTAATACCTTACGTAACTTTACAGATCTGGATGAATGATATGAAATATAATCAAGTGTTAAATCAGACTTTAGTTCCACCTGGAGTAAATCCACCAGCTACCCTGCAGTATACAAAGTCATTCAAACTAGCTGCACCTTTACCAGCTTTGAGAACACTTTCATGATCAATAATTATATAACGTATCATACATATTATTCTGAAATGGACCAATCTGCACAATGACTTATTTTACTTTTGGTATTTTAAGTGTATTTTGATGCTGATACTTTAGTATCTTTACTTGAGTAACATTTTGAATGCAGGACTTTTACTTGAAACAGAGTATCCCTACACTCTGGGACTTCTACTTTCACTCAAGTACAAGATCTGAGTACTTCTCCCACCTCTGTTAATCTCATGATCTCGAGTAAAATGCTTCTTCTATGCAGCCTCGTACAAGAGATTTACTCACATATTTCATATTTATTCAATCTTGCTACAGCCAGGTGTGTTTACCTGCAGTAGAAGGAACACTTTACACAACCTGATTGTGTGTGTGTGTGTGTGTGTGTGTGTGTGTGTGTTTGTGTGTGTGTGTGTGTGTGTGTGTGTGTGTGTGTGTTATTACTCACACAACAGGATGTAGAGATGCTTGTTGTCATGGAAACACAGTGGGATGTCGGCGGACAGCATCAATGAAGGACACGGGTGAAGGGTTAGTCATCGTTTTTCCATTTTCATTGACTGCAATGAAAGAGTTGTACTAGTAGTAGTAAGAGTAGTAGTACAGTAACACAAGTATTATTTTACAATACTTTTATTTAACTGATGCTTTTATGCATAGCGACTAAAGCCCCGGATACACCAAGCCGCTTTTGGCCGTCGATGGATGTCAGGCCGAGGATGAGCGTCCTGTCACCCTACTCAGATTGGTGTGTCCCGCACCGTCGTGGCTTTTCGGCCGTGCCGACAAATTTTTGGCCGAAAAACTACCGATTCCACATGTCGAATCGGTAGGCAATCGGCCAAAGGCTGTCGGTCAAAGAAATCACTCTGATTGGCTGTTCAGCTAGCGAATCGGTGCATGAGAAGCGAAATGGAAGTGAGGGACCCAAACAAACTATTAAGAAGGCAAATGTGAGATTTCACTTAACTCCAGCTCTCGACTCAGGTTCGGGAAAGCCCCGTGAGCTTCTCGCTGTAGAGTGAAAATGGAACGGACACGCTATTTGTTTATATCACGCAGTCTGTTCTTCTTCTCTCGGTGTATCACGCAGTCTGTCTTCCGGTTGTTGCCTCCTTTGAATGACGAATACACACTACCGCCGCCTGCTGGTAAGGAGAGTTATTGCCACTCACGCATGCGCAGTTCGTACGTGCTACTTGGCCGTCGGCTGAAGTCTTTGCTGTGTGTTCCAGTGCGACTGTTGGCCAAGACGCAGAGACGCGAGGCGACACAACAGTCGGGTCCGTCTGTGTCAGTTCTTTGGTGTCAGCTTGGTGTGTCCCTTCCTTTACAATTAGTGCATTGCAACTAGATAAAACCTTAAAACAGCAAGAAGTGTGTGTTTATTATGTACTCTGCATGTCTACCTGGTTTACTACAAGGCTATGAACCTCAGATAAACAGATTTTCGCCATTATTTAACTGCAATACACAAATCGAAAGGATGCCGAATACACACTATCGTGATGCCAATCTGTAGAGTCTGGATTAATGCTTTGGCAGGTCTCTCTGTGAAAGGTCAAGCAAACCACTTTTAAAATACTTGTTATTTTAATGGACTCTGGTTAATCAGGGAAACCCCGGGAAGTTTTATTGCAGTAGTATAATCATCTGCACAATATTCCCTTTTTGACTTTAAATCTTGAGACTGAATTTCCATTGGAATTATCTGAAGACATAAAACGTGCAAATATAAGAATGCATTTATTTCAAGACTGTAACACGATATTATTAGTCTAACACTACATCATACATATTAGCTTGTATTCATTTTAACATGCTAACAGTAGTATAATACTTCTGCAAAAAACATACTATAAGACTAATGCATAAAATATTAGCTTGCACCACTGCAAACCTGCTAACAATAACAATATAATCCATAGTGAACACTAGCATGTACTAAATTCAAAATGCTAACATTAGTGTAATACTATATAGGCTACCAAACATTAGCATGCATTCATGTTAACGTGCTAACAATAATGAAATACCTCATAGGAAACACTAGCATGCATTGACTTTGACATGCTAGCATCAGTGCTATGCTGCAGACTCAGCATTAGCATGCTAACTCTGTCTCATTGATGTTTCAGAGCCCTCTGAAGACAGGTTTATGGTTTTAGTATGCCTCGTTCCCTGCTTTCTGACAGCTGATGTCTCTGGTCTCAGAGGCCACACTGCAGGAAAGCTGAAGATGATCTTTGACCTGCGAGCGTCTGACCAGCGAGGTGAGACGTTCTCACAGTCTGACGCGTCGCTTCTTCACACCTGCTGCGTTTGAATCTCTGCAGGCTGAGATCTGCCAGCTGCTGCAGAGGGACTCGAACCCTCGACCCTCAGCTGTTTCTTAACAACCAAGTTTAAATGAAAGCTTTTATAATCCGTTACATTTTTAATATTGTAAGCTTCAGTCAGGACTTTGTCACGGTACCAGAAAATATCAAGGGTGATATATAATAAGAAACACTATTATAATCTTTTATATAACATTTCAAGATTTAAAGGCTTTTTTGTTATTTGCACAATAGCTATAGCGTAGATGTTGGCAATGAATACACTTATAAAATATATAAAGTTTGATTCGTTCCATACTTTAGAGTACACAAACATTATTATAATTACATAATAAAATCATTTAAAAAAACACCCTAAACAAAGTTTGTGTGTGTGTGTATATTACTTAATTTAAGTACCATTTTAAGTTATTTGTGTTTTCAATCAAATATTTCTTGAGTATTTTATTTTCATGTCATTTCTACTTGCTACATTTATTTAAAAGCTTTATACAAATGCAGATGTTCACCCCAAAAACATATGAATATGTTTGGGGGGAGTAAACACATTTAGCTTCTCCCAAAGCTTTGGGAAATAACATGAACTTAACTCAAGTTTGTCATCGTCATCCAGCCAAAAGAAAATAGATACAGTAGATACTTTATTGATCCAAAAATGGTGTTACAGGAGCATCAGTGTGTTCAGGCATTAAAATATGTAAAAGGTGGAATCAAATATAGACATAAATGGAGGTTATATCACTTACAATGTAAAATCCCTTATGTCCTCGCAGGCAGTAGTATCGAGTATTTGAGCCTCTGTTGACAGAAATCTGAGAAAACAGGACCGGAGACTCGGACCACGTTAAGCTTGGTGACGCTCAGCGTGAGAAGATCCTCAGCCGGCGCGTCGACTCACACACCTGAAGAGGTCCAGAGCAGGTCAGTGTGCGAGTGTGTGTGTGTGTGTGTGTGTGTGTGTGTGTGTGTGTGGGGGGGGGGGTGTGTGTGTGTGTGTATGTGTGTGTGCGTGTGTGTGGGTTGTTAAACCAGGTGATGAATGAAAACAAGACTGTGTGACCTCTGACCCCCCCGCTGATGAGTAGCAGCTCGGGCATGAAGTTCTCACACTGTCCTCCTGCAGCTTCACACCTCCAAAACCCACACTCTGTGGTCAGTGTGTGTGTGTGTGTGTGCATGTGTGTGTGTGTGTGTGTGTGTGTGCGCGTCTGTCTTGCTATCGTGAGATCATACACTATGTTTCCTCTCTGTCACACTTTAATCTCCAGTGGTGGAAAGTATATTTACCCTCTATTTACCCTCAAGTAATGTTCTTAAGTAGAATTTACTTAAGCATTTCCATGTTGTGCTACTTCATTTATACTCCACTACAATTCAGAGGTACATGGTGTACTTTGACTCCACTATATTTATTTAATACCTTATGTAACTTTACAGATCTGGATGAATGATATGAAATATAATCAAGTGTTAAATCAGACTTTAGTTCCACCTGGAGTAAATCCACCAGCTACCCTGCAGTCTACAAAGTACTTCAGACTAGCTGCACCTTTACCAGCTTTGAGAACACTTTAATGATCAATAATTATATAACGTATCATACATATTATTCTGAAATGGACCAATCTCCACAATGACTTATTTTACTTTTGGTATTTTAAGTGTATTTTGATGCTGATACTTTAGTATCTTTACTTGAGTAACATTTTGAATACAGGACTTTTACTTGAAACATAGTATTCCTACTCTGGTACTTCTACTTTCACTCAAGTACAAGATCTGAGTACTTCTCCCACCTCTGTTAATCTCATGATCTCGAGTAAAACGCTTCTTCTATGCAGCCTCGTACAAGAGATTTACTCACATATTTCATATTTATTCAATCTTGCTACAGCCAGGTGTGTTTACCTGCAGTAGAAGGAACACTTTACACAACCTGATTACTGCAAATCACATTCTGTTTACTGTACAGTACAGGCGATGTGTGTGTGTGTGTGTGTGTGTGTGTGTGTGTGTGCATGTGTGCGTGCGTGCGTGTGTGTGTGTATGAAGGTCAAACATGATTTGATTTTTTTTTTTTGGTTTTTGGTTCCTTTACTTCTTGAAAAATGTTGATTAAAGCTTTGTTTTTTTACATTTCCAGTACAGACTTTAACTTCAAAGTGTGTGAAGTCTTTTTATATCTGCAGTGAGGACTGAACTTCAGGGAAACACTGGCTGAAGACTCAAAGACCTTCGTGGTTCAGCCGCTCTGTGTTTCAGATCCTCTTCATCGCCACATTAGTGGTCAGCTGATGGGGCAGAGGTGCATTGTGGGGTTTTTGTGTTTCCCAGAAGACACACGGACCAATCAGCATCAGGGAGCGGGAACCTGAGCAGAGACGTCAGCGTGGAGAAGAAATGTCAACAACTCCGAACAAATAGTGACAGTGAACCTAACTTGACTTACAGTTTTTCTCGATTGCTAACACGTTTTTTTTAATTGCTCAGTTTCTCAGAACACAATTCACAAAACCACAAACCCAAAGTGCAAACACCTAATTGCTCCTGCTAAGTGAAGAACTGCACTCAAAACTACATAAACACTTACCAAATGCAAACTTTTGCACCAAATATAACACACTTCATTCATAATACTAGATTGTTAGACCACCCAGCTACACACTGCTGAGCATACTCTAAAGCACTTTCCTCTGTTATGGGCTATGCTCTGTACATAGAGGGTTCTGCAGAGAAAGATTGCTTGAGTTTACAGAAATACAGTAAATGAAGAAATACAAATGAGTTGTTGAACAAAATCACATTTTATTCAAGGATAACATTGTGCAACATCTCAGCACATAGCTACTCTGCTTCGGATCTCTCTAAGTGTGAAGCATTGTTTGCCCAAACCCAGTTTGTAGCTGCTGCTTCCTGCCTCATTGAACATCATTAGCCTTCCACCTCTTTGTTTCTCAGTCCTTCAGATAAACAACAAAGACATAGTGGTCGGTCAGTGTCTGTGTTGCATAAAAGTTTACCACAGTACAGTGTGCAGGATTTTTGTACAGTTATAGTATGCAACACGCCAACAATTCAATTACAGTAATGAAGTAAATATGTTTCACAAAACAGATATAAGCACTGAGATATCATGAGTTATGCAGAGCTACAAACTGGGAACTATCCTGTTATCAAGTCTAAGTGTCCGGATTACAGAGGCGACAGTAAATCGGCTTTGATTAGGCTGAACCCTCTGCCAGCCTCTCTCATCGTCAAAACATGGTTGATAACATTTCATTTCATTAGAGAGTACTCTTCCTCCTCCACTCACTCTCAGCCCAGCTCTTCCTCTTCCTCTTCCTCTTCCTCTTGCTTCCATGTTGGCTTCCATTGTTGCTGTAAGAAAGTACTCACCTGTGGTCTTTTCATAGCGCTGACATCCTGATTGATGAGCAATTATGCTACCAGGTGTTTGGTCAGGTGGAACGTGTTTCTTGATCATTGGTCCATGTGTGAGGCATTTTGAATATCAGTGTTTTGAACCTGCTAACACGTGACTTAATGTCAGATTCCTGTGTCTCACGTGGAGAGACGTGGGCAGTGGTTTGCAAAAAGTGCCATGTTGATTTGCAAATTGTGTGAAAAGCTGAAAACGTGTTTAGAGTTTTGGAGATTTGAGCCGATGTTTTGCTTTTTGAGTGTCAGTTAAAATAATTGTGCTTTATGTATAATTTTAGTGTGTTAGCAATCGAGAAAAACTGTAATAGTGTAGTTACTTTAGTTGATGTTGTTTGTTTTACTTTGCCTTTTTTAAACGCCTGAAATTCAAAAAGCAACATTTTAATTCAATTCAATGAACCCAAAAAAGACAAAATCATCTAGGCCCATTAAATAACATTTAAAATATAAAATACATGCAAACACTTGAAACTGTGTAGAAAGGGCAATGATGCATCTGAAGTCCCGAGCTCCTTTGATTTGGTTGATAAGATATACATTAAATGTTTTAAGTGCTGGAGTCTATATACATGTAAATATAATTTAACTTAATTTAGTTAATTTCGGTTGTTGTGCTGCAACAACAGAATTCCTCCCCAGAGGATGAATAAAGGCTTATCTTATCTAAAGTTCATCGCAGGACTTTTACACCGAGGTATTTGTACTTTTAATTAAGAATGAATCTATAAGGCTTATCTGTAAATTATTTAAATATACAGTTCTGAGGTGAGGGAGCTGTGGATGAAGTGTTTCAGGTGCTGAAGGTCACAGTCAGCTGATGACAAGGTAATGAAGGCGTTAATCAACGTGTCAATGAACGTGTTAATGAGGCGTCTGATGTTAATCAGCTGAGTGTGTATTAGTGAGTCCCAGGTAATAAAACACCTTGTTCATCAGGAACAGACAGACCTTGTTGTAATGGTTATCAAACCGTCTGAGAGCGTCAATTAAATCTAGATAATACGGAAAAATGCAAGATATGTGAGGCTTGATTTGGTTGGTTGTCAATTAATGAACACATTATAGAAATCCAGGTTGCTTAGTTTTTAATTTAATAGGTTATTTAAACTATATGACACTCATTACATCAGGTTCATTTTTATTTGTGTTTTATTCTTTAATAAATGTCTAGTGGGAACTTAAATACATTTTTGATATTTTTTTAACTATTTAATTTGAAGGCAGTCTTTTTGTTTTTTTTAAATGTACCGTTATAAAAAAACCTTTTTAATAAAAAATTAAATGTCTTCAATTACATGTTTGCATCTGTCTCAGTTGAATATATATTCCTTTAATTTATCGGTATAACAACAGAGCACTTTTTATTTGGGGGTGAGGGTCAGGTCGCCTCACCTCTGTGCTTTGGGAAATAAAATGAGCTGAACTCAAGTTTGTCATCGTCATCCAGCCAAAAGAAAATAGATAGATACTTTATTGATCCAAAAATAGTGTAATTCTTGTGTTACAGGAGCATCAGTGTGTTCAGACATTACAATATGTAAAAGTTGGAATCAAATATAGACATAAATGGAGGTTATATCACTTACAATGTAAAATCCCTTATGTCGTCGCAGGCAGTAGTATCGAGTATTTGAGCCTCTGTTGACAGAAATCTGAGAAAACAGGACCGGAGACTCGGACCACGTTAAGCTTGGTGACGCTCAGCGTGAGAAGATCCTCAGCCGGCGCGTCGACTCACACACCTGAAGAGGTCCAGAGCAGGTCAGTGTGCGAGTGTGTGTGCGTGTGTATATGTGTGTGTGTGTGCGTCTGTAGGTCGTAAAACAAGGTGATGAATGAAAACGAGACCGTGTGACCTCTGACCCCCCCGCTGATGAGGAGCAGCTCGGGCATGAAGTTCTCACACTGTCCTGCAGCTTCACACCTCCAAAACCCACACTCTGTGGTCTGTGTGTGTGTGTGTGTGTGTGTGTGTGTGTGTGTGTGTGTGTGTGTGTGTGTGTGTGTGTGTGTGTGTGTGTGTGTGTGTGTGTGTGTGTGTGTGTGTGTGTGTGTGTGTGTGCATCTGTCTTGCTATTGTGAAATCATACACTCTGTTTCCTCTCTGTCACACTTTAATCTCCAGGGGTGGAAAGTATATTTACTCAAGTAATGTACTTAAGTAGAATTTACTTAAGAATTTCCATGTTGTGCTACTTCATTTATACTCCACTACAATTCACATATTTAATAGTTATTCAATCTTGCTACAGCCAGGTGTGTTTACCTACTGTAGAAGTGTGTCTTTGAAGATCAGGAACACTTTACACAACCTGATTACTGCACTGAGGCTGCAGCAGGCTTCAGAAATCACATCCTGTTTACTGTACAGGCTGTGTGTGTGTGTGTGTGTGTGTGTGTGTGTGTGTGTGTGTGTGTGTGTGTGTGTGTGTGTGTGTGTGTGGTGTGTGTGTGTGTGTGTGTGTGTGTGTGTGTGTGTGTGTGTGTGTGTGTGTGTGTGTGTGTGTGTGTGTGTGTGTGTGTGTGTGTGTGTGTGTGTGTGTGTGTGTGTGTGTGTGTGTGTGTGTGTGTTCTGACTGGGCAGAAATGTCCGATTGGGTCATGTTAGGTCAAGTGACCCATCGACTGCTGCAACAGCTGATCTGTGTGTGCAGGACGTCGATTAGGCATGCAAGTCGGCACATTCTGCACTTTTATATTATCTTTTTATAATAGAATAACACATTTTGTAAAGTTACCTGATTATTTTCTTTTGGATTGCCTCAATATCAAATGCAATGCGAATAAATGAAAGAAACCAGGATATTTAGAGAAACCTGCCTTTCATTCAGCATATCCAGGCACTATACAATGAAACACATGAGAACACACTACAGTTTCAAAAAGCAGAAGAAAGATCTGAGCTGACGGACAATGCTCCGTTTTAGTTTGATACACGTTTGTTAAACAGAACAAATGAACCAAAGAAAGTGAAAACCATAAAGCAGATTCAGGCAGTAGGCTTACAGATTCACACTTAGAGTATTGCTTTGTCTGCAGGTTTGCATAAATACGTTTCTGGCCTTCTTTGGACTTAAATGGTTAAATAAATAAATAAATAAAAACCCTGAACTGTAGAGAATAAAGCTGCATACAAGTCAAATAACATTAGAAATATACAAGTATACAACAAAAACAAATCTGTTATTAATTCATCAACATGCGTACAAGAAATATCCACAACATGAAGTATATATTATGAATAAAAAGTTGAAGAGCTGTGCTGTTTTAAATGGGAGTAATGTGCAAAATGTGTGCAAAGGTTTACAGAATAGAGTCAAGGAAGGACACAACAATGTGCTTCCAAGTGTTCCTGCCAGACATAAATAATTGCAAAGATACTATTAGTAAGTTATGCAGTAATGTGTTCTGCAGTAGTAGTATTTAAAGCAGTAGCGTCTCGCAGTAAGCAGCAGGTGGGTGAGAGCTGTGACTGAAAAACACACATAAAGAGAGTGAAAACTAACAGCTTCAATCTACAGCAGCACCTGAACGCCCCGAAAACCAGACTTCACACCTCCGACTGTGTGTGTGTGAGTCCTGTTCCCACAGCCCGTCTCCTGCCGTGACCTCCTGCAGAGCCCTGACCTCCTCCTCCCATCATCATCAGCCCTCCTCCTCCTCCTCCTTTCTTCAGCGTCTTCTGCTCTGTGTGTGGAGGAGGTTGTTTGTGATATCAGTAAATAGGACGAACAGTTTAAGGGTTAATGAGGCGAGACTCAGGCTGCGGTCCAATAGTCAAAACAAATGACTCCCTCTGTTGGGAGATGATGGGAGGTCAAGGGAAGATGTCAAGGAGACATCAGGAGGACTTCGGATGCTCTCACATCAGACGGACTGAAACTGACTGAAACTCACGTTTTATATGGATTGTGAAAACCTGTGCTGTGTTGCAATTTGCGTACTTTTGTCCTTACATGTGCTTTTTTCACTGCATAACTTGCAAAGTATGGCAAAATGAACACAGAGAGCGCTCTTAATGATGACAACGTTGTGTATTTGACACTCTCACACTTAACCCGAATCAGAATGGGTTTTATTACCAAGTAGGTTTACTCATACGAGGAATATGCTTTGGTATTAATGATGCATATAAAGACACAGAAAGGAGAAGTAGCAAAACATTTAACTTTTATAAAAGATATTTAAAAAATGTTTTAAATATAAAGACACTATTTACACAAAATACAATTATGTGAGAAACTGAGTGCAGTAAAATTCTTTCACACACAGTGACGTCACGAGCTACCCACAATGCAACGCGCGCCATATATATATATAAATACGCCATTTTCCTGGAGGTGCAAATATCCTGGAGGTGCAAATATAAACAGCTAGCTAACGTAGCCAGGCAGAGCGCACTAGGTTTTTTTTCTGAATTAACGACCGAAGAAATCGCTGCATGTCTTCGGATTACATCTCTGGACTTGAGGGGTGTGTTCTAGGTCGTTACCAGCGTAAACTAGAGCTGTGTGGGTTGTCGGATTGCCCTTACAGACTGCCTGCAGATGTATGGAAAAATGACCCTCGAAAGTGGCCTTCGTCGATTTTGGCAGCATCTCCGTCTATCTTCTGGAAACACCAGGTGAATACCCCACTTGTCACAATAATATTATCATGCCATTGCATATATGTGGTATTTTAGAGTTGACTAGATATTGATTAAGGCAATAGACTATGATATTCTGCTTGCACCTCGCGTAAAATGGCGGATACCGGAAGTACGGTGTCGCCCTCGGCCCAATACCCGTATATGTGTGAGAAAGAATACAGTATAATATATTATAACAAATACTGTATTTAAAGTGGAGAGCTGTGCAGATTTTAAAAGAGGTTGTGTGGAGCAGAAACGTGAAACATGTTGTGCAGGATTTACAATATTATGTTGAGCATTAATGTAACGTGTGTTGTGTTGAGCATTAATGTAACGTGTGTTGTGTAGAATATAATCTAATGTGTGTTGTGCATTAATGTAACGTGTGTTGTGTAGACTATAATCTAATGTGTGTTGTGCATTAATGTAACCTCCATATTGTAAGAAAGCTGCAAGACAGTCAAATTCCACTGAAGCCACTGCTAGTTCTATTTGGATGATTGAGATCTCATAACTTTAGCTTCAGGTAGCTAGCAGCGGCAATCGAGCACAGGTGATAATGTAGGGTTGTTATTGACACTGTAACTAAAATGTACACACTTGGAGTATGAAAAGATATTGGTGTCCTTTTTCCTGCTCTGTTAAAACAACAAACCAATGTCATGTAAAAACAGCTTTAAGATAATGAAAATGTGACTAACATTTGGCTCATTTGTGCAAGAAAACTCTACTTGACCACAGCCCTCTTCTCTCAGACGGCTGTTTGCATTACATGTCACTTGTTAGACACTTTTATCCAAAGCGACTTACATACTGAATACTGTGGGCAATCCCCACAGGAGCAATTTGGGGTGAAGTGTCTCAGGGACACAACGATATGCTGACTGCAGTGGGGTTTGAACCTGTGCTCCCTGATCCCAACAGCAATGCACTAGACCACTGCGCCACACGCCTCCTTCTCAGTCTTGTTTTTCTGTCTGTGTGAAGTCTAGAACCAGCGAATTGCGATCAGTGTGTGTGTGTGTGTGTGTGTGTGTGTGTGTGTGTGTGTGTGTGTGTGTGTGTGTGTGTGTGTGTGTGTGTGTGTGTGTGTGTGTGTGTGTGTGTGTGTGTGTGTGTGTGTGTGTGTGTGTGTGTTATGATCATTAGTTTGACAGTTCCGCCAAACACAGTCAGTTAGTCCTCGACTCAATCCAAACACCAGAGAGAGGGAGAAAGGGAGGGATGTTTTTCTGATGAATTTGTCAGAGGACAGACGTCTGCAGACAGGAATTTCCCAACGGTCAGAAACTCAAAACAAACTCCCCTCCCTCCCTCGTTGTTGTCTCCACCCGGGAGTTTGTTTGATTCCCGCCAACAGAGCAGGAAAACTTCCTCCTCAGCTGGTTCCTGCGTCAGGGAGGAGGAATATCTTTCTTCCATTCAACAGAAATTCAAACTTCTGCATTGACTCAGAGCTTCAATGATATCCTTACAGGGCTAGGAGTGCTCTGTAATCCTGCAGCAGGTTTGGTAAGAGATTACAAGTGAAACATACCTTACATAATAATCAGAGTGTGAGCAGGTGAGGAAGAGGAGGAGGAGATTTCTGGTTAAAAATAAACCTGAGACGCAGGATTCTCTGGAAACAGCTCAGAGGTTATTAGAGGAAACCTTGTGACTTGTAGGATCCTTTGTTTACTTCCTGAACATTATATAACACTTGCATTTGGTGCTCCAACACATTGAACGAAGGGGCATCTCTAAGCGGTTGACCAATCACAACAGACCCGGCCAGCTAACCAATCAGAGCAGACTGGGCTCTGGTTTCAGACAGAGGGTGAAAAGAGGTGCTGCAGCACAAGTAAAGAGCTTTTTGAACATTAAACCATGGAGACATGTCACAGACTCGAAATACTAATATGAACCTGAAAAACTTCAAGTAGTTTCTCTTTTCTCTTCTGAGCATGCATATGTACCTTAGCCTTGCAAACCGTGGGATATGTGTTGCAAGTAAACATCAACTGAGTTTGAATTGTCCATTGAATACTCCTAACACCCGAATTAATCAGCATTTACCACGTGTTTAATCGGATACTATGGCGTAATATGACTCGTACCAACTTCATAATATTGTCATATTTGGAGAAACAGTGGAATATGAGTGTGCCTGTAAACATCGTCAGGGTTTGTTGTTTTTCCCTGAGCTGCTGTAGCTTCCACTCATTCCTTCCTTGGTGTTGGTATGTGAAGTTATTCCGGGCGGTGTTGAAGCTACATTCCTGCGTGATGACACTCCTCATGCGACGGGTCGGCTTGTGCTTAACACCAAAGCAAAAGCCAGAAACTCCTGCAGGAAACGGCAGAGACACGTTCCTCTGGTTTGAATGTCCTGACCCGATTACAGCCAGTCCCAACAAACACAGGAAAGATCATTTCTGAAAACATCCAAATTCCTCAAATGTTATCCCTCTTTGGTGCAGAGACGTCCTGCAGCAGGAACACAAAGTGTCCCCTGAGGTTGAGCCATTGACCTGGACAAGCACATTACTTTAGACCTGAGAGCCAATCAGTGAGCAGAGATTCCTGTCTGAGGCTGAGCTGCTCGGAAAACATCATCCAGCCGCCGAGCGTCCAGACATCATGTCATCGTGTCAGACGGACGGTTGCAGCGCTGCTTCCCTGGAATGATCCACACCTCAGACACCCCTCCTCACACACACACACACACACACACACACACACACACACACACACACACACACACACACCACACACACACACACACACACACACACTGTCTCGCAGACTTTTCCTCCCACCACAGAATTCAAACAATGCTTAGCATCTCCTCCACGAGACAGAACATTCTTTCCTTACATGGAGACTCTTTCCTCAACGTCCAAAACTTTATCTGCATCAACTCAACACTTTTGACTACACTTATGATAAGGTACATTAACGCAAGTAGTGTTCTGAGGTAGTATTCTGATACTTTTATACATACTACAATATTCTACTTGAGTATCTATATCTTAAGCAACTTTGTATTTCAACTCTACTACAGTTTTGTTTACAGTTTAACAAATCATCATACATTATCCTGTATTCATATAGATGATGCTGAAGTGTTTGAGAGAAACTCCCTCTGGAGGCAATACACAGATTTCAGCCTTAGCAGACAATTTACATGCACAAAAAAAAAACATGGAACACAAGCAGGAAAGGGAAAACCCCACAAACCAAAACAGGGCCTCTTTAAGTAAGATTGCAAGTATTTTTGGATGCAAATACTTTTAGTGAAGCATCTGTGTGTGCTCCCACCTCTGATGAAATAACACTTCAACACTATTCAAGTTGCCATACACAAATCAGACCCTCTCAAAGCAAACCAACCTGTGTCAAGGGGATTTATTTCCCCCGACACTTGATCTGACTCTTAGCAGTGAAAGTGTATTTCAGTGTTTGGCTGCAGCTCAGGTTTATATTTAGCTCCAGCTGCTTTTCCATTAAGCCAAGATCAGTATTTCCTGCAGCCAGTGGTGTAGTGGGGATTTTTTTACTGGGGGGACGCTATTTTAATGAGGTAATCCCAAACAATGCCACACAAGTGCGCACGCGAGCAGTGCACTCACAAAACGGGCAGACAGGTCCACAGAAACTACCGGTATGCTTAGTCCTACTTTAGTTACTGTACTGCAAATAAGCAGACAGCGGTGCTTTTCTCACACACACACACACACACACACACACACACACACACACACACACACACACACACCTTGCGTTTTGAAGACTGATACATCCGAAATGGATTAACAAACTTTGCAGCCCAGTTTCCCAGGTTTGTAGTCTAGCCACGGGTGTTCCTGTTGTTTCCTCCGCCACATCTCCTGAGTCCATAGCTCTGGGAAAGGTGAGCTTGAGCTAACCAGGGGAACGTTGCTAGCACAGCTAACGTTAACGTTAGTGCTAGCATTATCCACGTCTTTAGGCGGCTCTTCTGATGATGTAGTACTAGTAGCAGCTTCACTTGTAGCTTCGGTGCTACTAGCCTCTTTCTTCTTGTGAATGATATTCTTTTTAGAAAAGAAGTCAAATAAAAAAAGTTTGCCTGACAGACCAGCTGTAACCCACAGCGTCTGGTGGAGGCCAAAGTATGGAAGCAAAGAAAGGCCTACAAAAATGCACGTATTTTTAGGTAGTAGAAAAAACATATCCTGTCATTATACATTTTTCTCAATAAATACATTTCAGATATCTGACGATATGCACAGGTATTCTTGCAGTAACACGAGTAGTATTAAGACTACCGTATGTGTCCAAATGAGATTAAGTACCTAATAAGAGAGTGATTTATGACCCTCATAAACCTTAGTCCCGCCTCCAAATCCCTTTGAAGTGGCACCTGTCACTCTGACATCTGACCTTTGACCCTCTTATCTTTTTGATAAGAGGTTTAATGTGAAACCTGTTACAGTGTTTTAGTAGGTCATTATTTGTCAATGATAAACCAGATATAGTTAATGAAGATAGTATGACTTGTTTTAGCTGTTTATTGTTGTATTGCCCCCCTCATAAGGATGTTGCTCAATAGGGGGTGATAAGACTATGGGCCCTTTGATGTGACACCTGTTGTAGTATTCCCCTAGTAAGCTTTGTAGTCATTGATGGTAGTATGACTTATTTCGGTCACCTGTTGTGGTTGTAATGCCCTCTATAAGGTAATGTTCTTTAATAGTGGGTTAATATTACTTATTGACTCTTTTGTGGTAATATAAGGTTATATGATATTTTATTGTTTAATTACTTTATTAACTATAAGGAAGCCCCTTTGAAGTTGTGTTTCCCTTAGTCTAATTGCCATGTTAGGGGGACATTACGGACCTCATGAGTCAGCCCTTTAAGGCTCTTGGAGCGGGCAAAGAGAGGTGTATTTACTGGTGTTGATCCCTGGATGATGAAAATAGTCTAAGTGCCATGTTAGGGGGACATTACGGAGCTCAGGAGGTGCCTCTCTTTGCCCGCTACAAGAGCCTCAAAGGGCGGACTACTGAGCTCCGTAATGTCCCCCTAAAATGGCACTTAGACTATTTCCATCATCCAGGGAAACACAACTTCAAAGGGGCTTCCTTATAGTTAATAAAGTAATTAAAGAATAAAATATCATATAACCTTATATTACCACAAAAGAGTCAATAAGTAATATTAACCCACCATTAAAGAACATTACCTTATAGGGGGCATTACAACCACAGCAGGTGGCCCGAAACAAGTCAAACTATCATCAATGACTATAATAGCTTACTAGGGGAATACTACAACAGGTGTCACATCAAAGGGCCCATAGTCTTATCATCCCCGATTGAGCAACATCCTTATGAGGGGGGCAATACAACAACAAACAGCTAAAACAGGTCATACTATCTTCATTAACTATATTTGGTTTTATCATTGACAAATAATGACCTACTAAGACACTCTAACAGGTTTCACATCAAAGGGGTGATAAAGTCTTATCACCCCCTATTGTGCAATAGCCTTATCAGGGGCTATAATACAGCTAAATAAGTCATACTATCATCATTAACTATATCTGGTTTTATCATTGACAAATAATGACCTACTAAGACACTCTAATGGCGCGTTTCCACTGCAGGCCTCGCTCGGTTTGGTTAGGCCTTATTAGGCCCGGCTCACTTTTATGCTGCGCTTCCATTACAGTTTAGGAACTGGGGTAGTTACTATAGTAACGCAGTGTAGGCGGAGCCGTTACGTCATCTTCAATGAGAGCCTCAGAAAAACAACACAGCCGTTAGCTGTTAGCACTCAGAGCTCACAGCTCCTCATATCTGTTCAGAAACTAGACAAAAGTTAAACAAGTACAAACCACAGACTGTCTGTGTCATGGCGAATACAGTCGCTGGTTTATTTATGTCTGTAGGCCGTTGTTGTGAGTGTGGACGGTCGGAGCATATACTGCGTTAGCTTAGCCAAGCTCCATTTAGAAAGCACGCATTTTAAAAGGGTTTTTCGCCTGCCGTCTGTCTGCAGACTTGTCAAAGCATTAATTCATGTTTTTTACTAACCGGTATCAGTATGTTGTTACTTCGGCATCATTTTGAAACCTGTATTACAATTAAATCACGGTCAAATATGTTCATCTTGTTGTAGTTGTAGCCCCCTTGCCAGCGATTCTCTCACTAGTTTAGCATACTCAGCCCGACTGTTCCTGGCCCTAGAACCACGATTTAGTCGGGCCAGAAAAAAGGTGAAAAAGTAGCCCGGGCCAAAACTAGGCCAAGTGGAAACGCAACCAAAAACGGGCCCCGCACGGCTCGGCACGCTTAAAGCGAGCTACCCGCTGCAGTGGAAACGCGCCATAACAGGTTTCACATCAAAGGGGTGATAAAATCTTATCACCCCCTATTGTGCAATATCCTTATCAGGGGCTATAAAACAGCTAAATAAGTCATACTATCATCATTAACCATATCTGGTTTTATCATTGACAAATAATGACCTACTAAGACACTCTAACAGGTTTCACATCAAACCTCTTATCAAAAAGATAAGAGGGTCAAAGGTCAGATGTCAGAGTGACATGTGCCACTTCAAAGGGATTTGGAGGCGGGACTAAGATTTATGAGGGTCATAAATCACTCTCTTATTAGGTACTTAATCTCATTTGGACACATACGGTAGTCTTAATACTACTAACATGATAATGGAGGTGTGTGGAGCAGTGGGTTAGTGCGTTGGTGTTCAGATCAGGAGATCACAGGTTCAAACCCTGCTGCAGTCAGCATGTCGTTGTGTCCCTGGGCAAGACACTTCACCCCAAATTGCTCTTGTGGGGATTGCCCACAGTATTGAGTATGTAAGTCGCTTTGGATAAAAGCGTCTAACAAGTGACATGTAATAACTTAAAGTTTTTATCCGAAAAAACGACACCATGAAGATACCAATCATAACAGTATGTACAAACAAAATCAGTCAAAACCTTTCTTACTTACATATTCTTTTACATTTATTTTTGAGTTTTTAATAACCAGGTCAAAACAGGTAGAATTTCAGTCTGCCACAGAATGTGCAGACTTTGTTGACTTGTTGACTACCAGGCAGGTCGGTCAAGTTCAATAACAGTCCCTGGAGGACGAGAAAGTTTAGTTTCTCTGACGGGCTCCTCTGGTTTCACTGCTGCACTTTAAATTCCTCACATTCCTATTTACTTCATGCTGTCTCTTGTTAAGCCACTATATTGTTTGCATTTGATTGATAGAATATGCAAAAGCACTGATTTATTATTAGAGGAGGAGTGTCAAATGTTTCATTGTTCTGGGTGAATCAAGTTTAAAGGGCTGTTACATGAGGTTGTCTCTTGCTGGTATTGTTTTCAGCTTGTAAACTTGTGTGCACGGATTCCAATCTGCTCCCTACACTCTTTCACCCGGTGACACTCCGTCTGCAGTCACACCCTCAGCTGAATGAGACGTCTTATTTAAGCTGGAGGGTGTAAACACAGCGACAAGCCTTGGCACATAATTTGCAAGAAACAGGAACTTTTTGAACCATCGCTTTATCAGCATATCTCGAAAAAAAATATGTATTGAAACTCCTACAGTTCCCCTCTTAAGCCCCACGGACCCGTATCCGGGCCCGAAATCACGTAATTTGCAGGAAACAACGTCTAAGGAACCTTCATATTTAATAAACTATGAATGTTTTATATCCATATAATGGAAAAAAACGAATTTAACTGATCTTTTTCATTTTATTTTTTTAAAACAAACTCAAAATGCTAACAGTGAGCCTCTGAATTAGCCCCGAGCGAAACATGCTAACCTATTCAATGGCATTAAAACGATAAAAAAACGATGGTGTAGTTAATCCATAGGTCAATCCAATGTGTCTGTGTCCCCTTTGAAATGTTCTGATAATCCATAAGGAATAAAAACTGCTTTTCCGTTTCCAGAAATCAGAGCAAGGCAAGTTTATTTATATAGCAGGGATATTCCTACGCTCAGCAACTAGATTGCATGCGCAGAGAGGCCAGGGTACTTATTATCTGTTGTACTTTGGATTCCTAAAGCTTTTAGTCTACTAACCCATCATCCAAGGTTAGTTCTCACTATAAGTACAAAATGTTTTTTGGACGGACACTATCATTTACAGTTTTTTACCATGTTCAATCTGAATTTTCTTTAAAATAAAAAACATCTATATTGAATCTGACTTGTCTACATCCAACTCACAGGTTTATCATTACTTTGAGAAAAAAGATTATTAATTTAACCCTTTTAGAAGATATGGTAATTTGTTCTGGGAATGTCATTTTCGAGCCTGAAACCTGAAAAACAGGCTTGGGGCCTAACATGTTAAAACATTTATGTGTACCGTCTTAGTTACATGAGACACTGTGTAACCATCTTTGGAGGTCATTAAAATAATAACTTGCAAATTAGACTGGAGGCTACTGAAAGAACAGGGCAATCTGCGTCATGCTCTGACATACAATTAACCTTCTGGTTGTTTCTATGTGGCAAACAAACATCTATGATACTTAAACATTTTGTTCTGCAGGAGAATCTCCACATATTTACACCCCTGAGCAAAAAGCTAGGATGGTCACATGATTTAAAGGTCCCATGTCATGGCCATTTCTACTGATCATAATTCCATTGTTGAGGTTTACTAAAATATTTTCCAAAACTCACATTGGTTTCTCATACAGCATCTCTGTAAAGTATGTATTCACCGGTATTCACTCTCTGTCCTAAACGGCTTGTTGGAGCTCCTGCCCCCGCCCCCCCAGCATTTCTCCGCGATCCCAACGTAGTAGCCATAGGCGGAGTTTGACATTTGCGCTTGGGGGGCAAACCTTTTTTACTGACGTCAGTACACAGTCCCAACTATTGCGTGGGATGCTACGGATACAGTAGCAATAAAACCAGCGTTCACCGCACTGAGTATGACTTTTCCACATACGAACACAACTCGTCCCGTCATGCACGCCTCATGCACGCCTCATGCACGCCTCATGCACGCCTCATGCACGCCGTATGCCCGCCGTACACACACACTCATATGGAAGGGGAGGTCTCTCCCCCCAACAACAGTGCATTACATCTGTAAAACGTATCATAACTGTGCACATCTTATACTTATTTGATATCTACTATATCCCTTGGTTACTTGAACACGCTACAATATTATTAACCAGTGTCCTACTTAGTGCAGAAGTAGACGCCTTAAACGCGTTTTAAAAATCGCCGCATATCTTATTGAATCACTTGTATGTAAAAAAAAAGCGAGGGAACTTGTGTCCTTAACCTCATACGTCACACACACACATCACACACACACACGTCACAACATGTGACTGCTCAAAAATGAAATTATTTCAAACAAAATAATATGATATTATTCAGATTTGTATTGTAACAATCATTATATTACATCTATTAAAATATTGATATATGAAATATTTGTATTGGAACAGTTTTAGAAGTAGTAATGCTGTAACATATTGCCCCCCCTGCCCCCCCGCAAAATACGCCTATGGTAGTAGCCCGAAAAACGTTTACCCATTTAAACAGTCGTGGTAGATACCTTGTTTGTTTTAAACATCATAAATACACAAATAACAATGAATACTTACAGGATGTGTGCCCGAATCTCCCGCTGGTCCAAACAAAGTAGGAACGCTGTACATATCCGGCATGAATCGCTGAAAAGTTTGGGAAGCTTTGTTCGTGAAAGGCTGGCAGAGGGTGCGGCCTCTGGGTATCCCCATGTCAGAGTATCCAGGAAGTAAACAATGGAAAATGAGAAATCAACGAGGCGTTTTGGGGCAGCATAGACAGGTATTTTCTGTGTTAGAGTTTTACTCCCTACAGGGTGTACTTTGAGGGGTTTTGACTCTTCAGACGGTTTACATGCATAAAAACCTTCATAACACAAGGGGACGGGTAACCGAAAAGCATGACATGGGACCTTTAACGTCACCACCGCTAAGCTAAAGGTGGTTAATGTTGGGCGTGATGACGTTTAGTCGTTAGACACTTGTTAGCAACCGCCGTTTTTAATCCACCAGTGGGGTATTTACTGACGTATTTTATGTTGTAGAACAAAACGTTAAAATCTCTTCAGCTTGTGTTAACCACAGACCGTATTTCAGGCTAACAACCGAAAACACATTCAGAAAACCATTGACTTCCAGACGAGGGAACAGGAAGAGATAAAGTGCTGACTCATTTCCCTGTTTTACCCCGACTCATTCCTGCACCACTCTATCAGACATATTGGTTGAAACAAAGTACATGTTGGCTCATGAAATATGTGCCCAATTTTTTTTTTGGTGACTATGTTGGAAATAATAAGTCATATTCTGTGCTCATGTTCAATTCTCCTATTCTGGATTCCTATATATGTGCTGTCTCTTTTCTTAGACATCTATGCCTTCATCCAAATGCACTGAACAGGTCTCTGCAGAGGTTGAATAAGAGGTTTTAATGTATGTGTTGGGGTGATGAGCAGCTCTGAGGTCATCCCACCACTCATCCACCTGCTGACTCAACCCTGCAGTAACCTGAGCTGGTAAGTGCTGCTGCTGCAAATCAGATCCTTCATACAACAAACTCCATCATGAACTCGAAACACTGAGAGCAGAGAACGAGATTCTGTAGTACTAATACCACAGTGTAAGAACACTGACGTTAAGTATGAGCATCAACATAGACTTATAAGAGCCCTATAATGCTTTTGGGGGTCACAGTAGAGGCACTAAATATAAATATGAACCTGATAATGAGCAGAATGTGTCCTCTTTAGAAAATATATAATGGAACGTAATGGAACAAATGAAATGAAACACAAACTGTCCTGTAGCTCCTCTCAGGCTAATGTGTTATCTAACGCTGATGACTCAGTCTGATGTCAACCTTTTATACGGTGTGTGTGTGTGTGTGTGTGTGTGTGTGTGTGTGTGTGTGTGTGTGTGTGTGTGTGTGTGTGTGTGTGTGTGTGTGCGTGTGTGTGTGTGTGTGTGTGTGTGTGTGTGTGTGTGTGTGTGGGAGTAGCATCAGAGTGGAGTAGGATCTGCTTACTGCACGATCAACATGTGGTGGATCTGATTCTGAGCCCTTTAAACTGCTAACTGTTTGTCACTATTTTAATTGCTGCAAAACCAAAACTGAATTGATCTAACAGCCTGATATAGTGATAATATCTCAGCAGTTGAGTCGTGGTTTCCAACCTCTCTGGATTGTGACCTTGTAGAGTCAAACAATGCAGACATAATGAAACATTTTAATAAAATAAGGTAAACCTTTATTCATTCCCAGAGAGGAAATCCAGCTGTTGCAGATACACAGAAAGTCAATAAAAAGGAGGTATTGATGTAAAATATAACATTTTCAAGTGCAATTAAAGTACGTGTTCAGTGTTTTTTCAAGACACCAACATAATATGAATATGAAGAAAGACAGTGTGGGATAAACTACCATCTTATATCTGCTCCCCGATCTCTCTGCGAATTGAAAGTACTTATTGCCTGAGATCGCATGCTGTGGTTTTATTAAATGTGCCAAGTGCTAGGACTGTCTTAGGGAAGAAAGCTTTTAGATGTGCAGCTCCACTAATTTGGAACAGTCTGCAAAAAGAATGGAAAATTACCAAGCTAGTACCACTACATGTTTTTAAAGCTCGGTTTGATGCTACAAAACCAGATGCTGGTCCTGTACATGTGGTTAAATATGTACATTGTAATCCCTGTACATTTTGCTGTATGATGTCCTTTTGTTGTTCTGTTGTTTATGTTTTTATGTCTTCTTGTGGAACCTACTGCTGCAGGTCTCCCTTGAAAAAGAGATCATTGATCTCAATGGGATTTTACCTGGATAAATAAAGGTTTTGAATTGAATTGACAGTAAAACATTTTGACATAATATACTATGATGAAGTACATAGTATGGGATCTGAGATACAATATCCAATACAAAATAAGGAGATTTATATAGATAATTTGATTATATATGTATTTTAAAGTATAAAAAACACTTATTCATGCTTGCATCCATCATCCATTAGTTTTCCATCCTAATTTAGATGTAACCCTATGGTGCTACAACATGACACACATCAGCCCACATTACTCTCTCTTCACATCAGGACATCACAGAGTCGAAGTGACGGAGCTGATGGTTCCTCTGCTGGTGTCTCGACCTCCATCTTCCCACAGAGAGGCAGAAGCACCGGGCGGGGTTTCCCCTCCGAGCTGTCTCTGACATCCTGCTGACAGTTTCAGGTTTGGTTTTAACCACACAGAAACGTTTCCTTCATCTTCCGTCCCGTACTGCTGTCGTCATGTGAAATAATCTTTTTCCCAGGCTGATAACTCATAGTTGGTGTATTGAAATGTGCAAAGTCAGTAGTGTGTGAATGACGATATCTGTCTTGTGGGAAAAATCTGCTAAATAAAATCTGCAGAAAGATGCATGCTGGATGTTTGATCTTTGGCTGACAGAGTTAATGTTCCTCTGTGGGTTCAGAAAGATTATACACCTTATGTTTCTGCACAAATCTTATCTTTCACAAGCTGACTTATGTTTCTTCCCTTGGGATAAATAAGTGGTACCACAGGGGTCTGTACTTGGTCTGTTACTATTAACAATCTACTTTTAATATGACTTTTGATATCTTTTGCATTGATATCTATGCACTTGAGTACTCTTTAACTTAAACTAAATCAAGATTACAATCTGCCTATAAAATCAATATTTGTATCCTTAACCCTAACACGAAGCGTAATATAAAATTAAATAAATGAAATGGCATGAATTCCCATTAATTACAATAAATATTTAATTATAAAATACAATTTAAAAATAGGATAATTTACAAAAAAGTCATAATAATATTTCAATGAAAGTGAAATAAAAGCTTTTTTATTTTTACATTATTATTATTATTATTATAGAAAATACAAGTATCTAAAATAAATAAAACCACAATTTAAATAACAATAACATATATATTTGTCATATCATTGTAGATGGTTAAAGTATCTTAATTAAAATAAATGTTACAATTATTCAAATAAAATATAATCTTTTTTAAGTGGAAACACATTTATTAATTACATTTTATAATAATTTTTGTGATTAAATAATTAATGATTGAATCTTAAGTAAATAAAATGTGGATAATAATTAACAAACAATGTCAATAATACATAAAAAGCAATTGAAAGTGTACATTTGATCATTTATTGTTTTTTAAGTCTGGAGCTGCAACTACGTGGCACAAATCTAATCTCACGCAAACATCACAAATACCTGCTGACTTTCAAACAGCTTGTAACAACTAGCTCAGATACTCAAGATAAAAACTGGTTTCCTGTATCAAAATAAAGTGTGTGTGTTGAAGAAATGATTGCATGTTATCAACTTGGAGATTTCTTGATTCTCATGCTGCTGGCTTGACCTAAAAATGACTTAATGCTGGCAATGTGTTGTGTTTTATTAGAGAGATAAATAATCTCATCAATTTGGGAAAGTAAGATGTCCTCGGCTCAGTCTAAAGGGAAGCTGCTTGACTCCCTGGGAAACAAGTTTGGGCTGAGTTTCCTGAGAAAACATTCCCAGTGCAGACACTCTCATGTCTTTATCTGCTAACCGACAGACAGACTGGCCTCAGATCAGATCAGAGGGAGAACATGAAGCTGGGTGGAGCTCAGTTTGTCTTTCTCTGGAAAATTAGTAGGCTGCTTGCAGGGAAACGATCCATCTTCCCTTCATGTGAATCCCCCGAGCTGCACTTTCTCCTCTGCATCGTCCCTCCCTCCCGCAGGAATATGTGGAGATGAAACCAGCTCAGCCCAACAGGAACAACATGACATGATTCAGGAAATGGTGCAATCTTCATTTTCATCTCCAGCAGGGGCAGCGGAGGTCCAGTCGGTACATGCCGTGATTTCCTCTTTGCAGCGGCAGCAGTGTTTACCTGTTGGTGAGTCTGCACAAAGAAAAAAAACCTGGACTCTGATCAGAGCAGAGTCTGATGATCACGGCCGGGAAATCACACAAACAAGAGGCCGGGAAAAGAAAGATGGTGCAACAACAATAACATGTGGAGGGTCAAAACACACAGCAGGAGTCATTAAGGTTCATCCTCTGGGGAGAAGAAGCATGATCAATGCAAAAACTCTCCGGCTTATCAAGTCGATTCTTAGTACTCTTAGCTTTTTGCTATGGTTGAGGGGTAGCGTATCTTTGGTATTTTTCAACTTGACACAATTATTGAGTGGTGGATAAGTTCTAAAACTAAGAAATTAGTCAACTTTTTAGCACTTCCTGTTCCCTCATCTCAAAATCAATGGTTTTCTAAATGTGTTTTTGGTAGTTATCCTGAATTAAGGTCTGTGGTTTACACAAGCTGCAGAGATTGTTATTGTACAGCATAAAATACCTCAGTAAAATACCCCTCTGGTGGGGTATATAAACTGAGGTTACTAACTAGAAGAGACAACTAACGTCATCCCACCCAACATTAGCCACCTTTAGTTTAGCGGTGGTGACGTGAAGTCATGTCACCGTGCTCTAGTTCCTTATAGCCCAATATTAGCCGCCTTTAGCTTAGTGGTGGTGTTGTGAAGTCATGCGACCGACCGTGCTGTAGTTCCTTATCGCCCAATATTAGCCGCCTTTAGCTTAGTGGTGGTGTTGTGAAGTCATGCGACCGACCGTGCTGTAGTTCCTTATAGCCCAATATTAGCCGCCTTTAGCTTAGTGGTGGTGAAGTGAAGTCATGTGACCGACCGTGCTGTAGTTCCTTATAGCCCAATATTAGCCGCCTTTAGCTTAGTGGTGGTGATGTGAAGTCATGTGACCGTGCTGAAGTTCCTTCATAGCTCAACATTAGCCGCCTTTAGTTTAGTGGTGGTGTTGTGAAGTCATGTGACCGTGCTGTAGTTCCTTTATAGCCTAACGTTACCTTTTTACTTCAGAAATCATAAAGTGGTTTTAATATGTGGAGATTATCCTGCTGAACAAAAGGAGTAAGTATCATAAATGTTTGTTGGACACAGAGATTATTTTCTGCAATAATCCAAAATCACATGGAGAAATCCTATTGGCTTTTTGTGGAGGGAACCAGGGTCGGAGATGCTAAATTTAAAATACATCATCACTGCACCGCTCTGTAATATTAGGCTCTGTAGAAAAGGGCACTCATTGGCACAGATTTCATGAATGTCTGCAGTTGTTGAGATATGTCACTGGAACAAAGTGTTGGACAGACGAACAGCACACCGTCCTCTCAGCTGCTAACAGTGCAGAAAGCACAGATGGTAAAATAATGATCTACCAAACTGCAGATTAAATGCAGATTGTGCAGAACAGTAGGATCAGAACGTGCTGAGACGAAGTAATGCACCAAAAAAAAAACAGACAAAGTGCAAAAAAGCTTGTATGAAAGCACAAAATGTGATAAAAAAAGCCCCGCAGATAGACAAGTTCATAATAACAGACTGATTCCAGTAAGACGAGAGGAGAGGAGGAGGTCAACAACATGACTCAGCACACACTCACACACTCAGCTGCCAGTCTGCACAGATACACTGACAGTGAGTTCACAGAAAAATCACTGAAAAACAAAGCACACTTGTATGGCTGTGCACAACAGTTTTAAGGAGTATACAGATAAAGAGAACACAGATAACAACTACACAACAACAAGCTGGTATTCGTCTACAAACACCACCTCCAATACAGTGTGCATTTACACATTTAAGTGTTAAGGTCAAGTTAATAAATACAAAATGAATGAAAATTATATTGTTGACCTACAATTCATGCAACCTAACCCAAAAAAGCATTATTATTATTATTATTATAATTAATTTGTTCTCATCTTATTTAATTTTTAAAGCAACTAATAATTATTTGCTATCAATAGTATTTCTATAAAGTATAATGTTTATATTTCTAAATGTACATTTATTTTATTTGAAATGAAATAACACATTTACTTAAATTAGTTATTTAGGTTTAAATAGTAGTAGTTTTCTTCTTTTTGGTGATACGTTTGAATATGGATATTTCACCTGTACTGTATGGGAACCCATTTATTTGTATTAAGGCAGAAATTATGCTTAAAAACTGTAAATGTCTTGTTTTGGTGACAGTTGGTGCTGAGCTGCGAAAGTGAAGTCAGCGGAAAAAAGTGTTTATGAGAGAGAAAGTGTATCTGAGATTGACAGACAGTGAGTAGTCTGTCTGTGTTTCTGTCTGTGTCTGTGTTTCTGTCTGTGTGTGTGTGTGTGTGTGTGTGTGTGTGTGTGTGTGTGTGTGTGTGTGTGTGTGTGTGTGTGTGTGTGTGTGTGTGTGTGTGTGTGTGTGTGTGTGTGTGTGTGTGTGTGTGTGTGTGTGTGTGTGTGTGTGTGTGTGTGTGTGTGTCTGTGTGTGTGTGTGTGTCTGTGTCTGTCTGTGACTCATGTTGCTGTCTGGTTTCTTAATAATAAACTCTCAGCAGGTAAACAGCTGATCTGTGGAGTCACAGCTCTACCTGCTGGTCACTTAGGGTATATAACTGTATACATTATTTTATGTAAAAGTTTGTATCCAAATGCTGCATCAGAGATGACCGATTGTCTGTCTCAGGTAAAACTATGACATCTGGTGCATTCGGAGTAACATACGGTTGAATTTGTACATGTATTAAACTGTTTTGTAATACTGTATAGTGAACCTGCACAGGGTTTTGAGGATTACTTTAAAAATGTCTTCTGTTACTTTACTAGTTACCTGTCAAAAAATACTAAATTTGTTATCAGGCTTTGAAGAAAGAGAATATTTATCCTCATGAATGTATTTATTTATTAATCTACATCGCATTTTCTTGTATGTTGCTGTCATACACAACATTTTTACAACTATTTTTTACTATTCAAGATTCTTTGAATATGTTCTGCATTTCCCCTCAGGTTTGTGTTTAATATACACCTAAGTCATAATGTATCCACTAAATCAATTTACTTTGTATTTTGCTGCAAGTTTCTTTCATTGATACACAACAGTTTGTACTATTTTACCAAGTGCAAAATCTAAATATCAATAATATAATTTTTGCACATTTTCAGCGTTTCAACTCAGGGTTTTTCATGCACACATTTAGAAATGTACATAACAACAGGAGCATGACAACAGCTGTTAAAGCAAACATGTTATGCAAGCATTGAAGAAAGTACTTGAAATAATCTCTCGGAAAACTTGTGTATTTTTTTGTTTGTTTTTTTATTTATGTGTTTAAATTGATATTATATTTGTACCTGTCATCTTATACAGTCAAATACAACAGAGAGTTAAAGGTCTTCTGAGTAAGAGCATAACACACTGAGTCATGATGCTGCAGGACCAGTTACTGCACACACACACACACACACACACACACACACACACACACACACACACACACACACACACACACACACACACACACACACACACACACACACACACACACACACACACACACACACACTTCCCGGAAACAGTGAGCAGAGGGGAAGGAGGTGGTGATGCTCGGCCCCTTCCTGCTCTTCCCGGCAGATCAGCACCATCACCATGGAGCGAGCTCATTGGCTGCCCCATAGCCAGACTACAGCCAATCAGATGCAGTGCAGCTCTGAGGTGTATCGACCAATCAGACGCAGAGTAGGGATGACACGGAAAATGGATAGACAACTAAATTCCAGTCATCAATATCAGAGAGGACAGAGTGTATCCTGCAGTGTGTGTGTGTGTGTGTGTGTGTGTGTGTGTGTGTGTGTGTGTGTGTGTGTGTGTGTGTGTGTGTGTGTGTGTGTGTGTGTGTGTGTGTGTGTGTGTGTGTGTGTGTGTGTGTGTGTGTGTGTGTGTGTGTGTGTGACAGGTAAATATTAGTGTGTGATGATAAGGGTTGTGTTAGTGTGTGATCTGATGTCCTAAAGGATGAGCCCACGCTGAACACACACACACACACACACACAAACTGTACCACCTGTCCCCAAAACATTTTTGGGACAGGATGTAGTATTTACTCCATTGCATGCACCTTATTTTCCTTCTATCATTGCCTTTAGCAGATCAAACTTTAAACATAATATTTCAAACAGTGTTTCCCCTTTTAATAACCCTGAGCAATGTAATACAATATAATACTTTTTAACTCATGTGCATTGATATGGTGAGCCTCATAGAACAAATTACTCATTTGGGGTTAAAAATGGACAAACAGAGGTTATATAAACATTATTGATGAATGCATTGATCTGCAGGTCAGGAGGTGCTGATTGGCTCTGACAGCACATCAGAACTGGGGTGTGTTTCTCTCATTGTTTTCAGTAAGAAGGAAGATTTCTGAGCTCACTGGTTCTTTTTAGATTTCCACTTTTTTTAGAGGAAAATGCTGAAAGCCTTGTTGCTGTCGATCTTCCCCTACAATACAAATTCCACTCCTTATTCTGTAGAATATTTATCTTTTTCAAAACCTCACATTTATCCTATAATAAATATTCATGTACCTCTTTGTATTTTACCTTAATTTAAATATGAGTGAGCAGAACTTCAGCTCTGACAACAATCAGCTCTTGTTATTATTAAATGTTTAAAAGTGACTCAATAACTAGAGTGACTTTCTTTTTTTCAAACACTTTGACTTAGTTGAAACAGACTGTGTTGCATATTCACAGCTCTGACGGTAAATCACAGAGACATAAGCAGAACATTCAATTACAATATTTATTGGTATTACTTTGATGCGTGTTAGTTGACACATTTCACATAACTGTATTAGTTTAGTTGACAGACAATAATATAATAAAAAATAATAGGTTCAACTTAATACTATGGCTGCATGTAAAGTGTGAAAAACCGTAAACACCCAGAGAAAACCCTGTATGCATATTCACAGCTCTGACAGCAAGCAGAACATTACATTACAATATTTTTTTTTTTACTTTGAGTAATGTGGGAAAAACCGGAATCACCCGGAGAAAACCCTGTCTACTGAAAAAACTAAACCTCGACTTTAATTAATTATATATTAGTTAACACATTTCGCATAACTGTATTAGTTTAGTTGACAACAATAATTTTACATTGCTGCAGGAGAGCGTCTGAAAGGCTTCATGATCGCTCGGCCTACACCATGGAAGAACCTGCCGACGACGCCTCTCTTCTTTGGTTGGTTCATCAGGTGGTATTTGAAGATGGAGGCCACGACATCATCCGCTAATTGTTCTCCTTCATTCACATTAACCAGCACCCTCACCGGTCCGTCCCACTGCTTGCATAGTTCTTTGTAAACGACCTTGTCTATATTCTTGAAGGTTGCTGGGGTGATTTTGAAATCTTCTCCCTCCACTTTGGCCCATACTCTCTCAAAGAGGTTCTCTGCGACGGCCTTTGGATTTCCAAGTGAGCTGTTCTCCTTTGATTTGTTATATATCCGTGAAACCAGCTTCATCACAAGTACATTGACCGACATTTTGATTCTTTCTATCTCTGGAGATGTCTCCTTCCCCAATTCTGCTCTTGAGTATGCAGAGTGACGGGCACCAACAGTGTCTGCTGGTGTCAGGAAGTCAGGGGCATTCAACGCAATCTCCACCCTGTCGCTAAGGCTGCCAGCCTGGTGGGTCATCCACCACCCGAACAGTCCAAAGAAGTGCAACAGTTTAGCTCTAATTTCTTGCAGCATGGCTTCACGTGGAGGGGCAATGAATATTCGTCTTACCCCTGGGATAATCTCTGGTTCTATCATCCCCTTTGTGGTGGTATTGAAGAGGAGATCACTTAGCATTTCATTGAACACCAGGCTTTTTCCCTCTAAAAGGTTTTGTAGTCCTAAATACACCTCGACCTCATTGTCTTTTTGTTCCTCAGACTCGTTCTTCAGCAGCTCCTCTACCTCCTCAGCGAAGGACGTCATCGACTCCACTGTCTCAACGTGGGATTCAGGGCAGAATTTTTTCTTCATGTCTACCGCAATCCGATAAATTGACAGTTTGGCAAACTGTTTGGCAAAAAAGTGTTTGATCTTTGTGCCGACTCCTATCAAGCACAGTTCGGGCATATCTTCGGGCTCTAAAATGGGACTTTCAGAATCTCTAACCTCCAGGCTATTAACCTCTTCAATAATGGACCTTACTATTTCTCCTGAAATACTATTGATCCACTCGGAGGTGTCAGATTTAAGAACCTCAATTTCCATGTCTTTCATATTATCTAGAAGAGGTTCTTCTAGTCCACAGAACTCTTTTATAATGATATTCTGGACAGCTTCGGTTTCAATCGCAAAGCTTCCTTCTGACCCTGTTGAGAGGCCTAAGTTCATGGACAGAACAGACCTGCTGCTTAAAGCTTTGGACTGAACAGATTCAATAACTGAAGCTCTGGACTGAACAGATCTAACTGAAGCTCTGGACTGAACAGATCCAGTAACTGAAGCTCTAGACTGAACAGATCCAGTAACTGAAGCTCTGGACTGAACAGACCCAGTAACTGAAGCTCTGGACCGAACAGATCCAGTAACTGAAGCTCTGGACTGAACAGACCCAGTAACCGAAGCTCTGGACTGAACAGACCCAGTAACTGAAGCTCTGGACTGAACAGTAACTGAAGCTCTGGACTGAACAGATCCAGTAACTGAAGCTCTGGACCGAACAGATCGATCCACTGAGGCTTGGATTGAGCCTTTGGCTGAGGTCTCCTGGCTTTCTGGCAATCGGAAAACGCCTTTCATCTTAGCCAGGAAGGCTTTCAACATGTCGCAGGCATGACGGACCATAACACCAAGTCTGTTGGGGGGAGTGACACGCCTAAATACTTCCTCCGAATCATCCGCACTGGCATTGAGTACGGAGTTGGCGCTTTCCATAACTTCCTGGACAATCATTTCGGTCAAGCTTTTTGCGCTCTCGCAGTCGTCAGGAATTTTCACATCAAGGACATCAGCAAAAGTCTGAGGGAGTATGTTGCCCACACTGGACCGAACATTCTCCTCAGAAACGGCCATTTTTGTGACATTAAAAATAGCTAGGAAGGCTTCTGTCATCAAATTGACACACTTCAAAATCAGCTCTGCCACAATCATTTTTACGGCATCGTCCGATGATCCTTGATCCAGCAAATCCCACTGCTCCACACTCATCCGTTTGCAAAAGTTAACAAACAATGGACGAATGTCGTCCACTACGATGTCTGACATCTTCACTGACAGAGAACTTCCTGCTCTAGACATGGTAATTATTTAAAATGTGTTAATAACTAACAAATTAATAATGTTATTAATTAATGCTGTAATGCTGGATTATCTGTGGATGCTGTCTGTAAAATTGTCTGCTGGGTAGAAATACGTCTGGCCCTCTCAGTAAATTGAGAAGAAGTGAACTGCAGAGGAACCAGGGTCTATTTGCAAACTCTGTTGTGATGTCATTTACACCTCAAAGCCATAACAGAACTGACGTCAGAGATCAGAGCTAAAGAACCAAAGAACGTTCGCTAGGCTCCGCCCCCAAACGAGGTCTGCCTGTTGGTTGCTAGGCAACGGCAGAACCATGTTATTTTTGCAGAAATCCAAGAATCTTATTTTTATAAAAATGGATCTTTGTTTGTGAAGACACATTTCAATATAACAGATAATAATTAAATATAACAATTACATCAATAGATAGATGGATAATTATTTATTATTTTGAGTATTTTCATTTTATATTCTATATTGTTTTTGTGAGGCATTAAAGGCTTCTGGTGCACCCAATTGACCAAATCCTTAACTATTTCGAAGCGATAAGAATTTAAGTAAGCATGGAAATGTAAAGTGTTGGCGCTAAAGTGTTTATTTTGTCTTTTGTTATTTTCAAAGGTTCAAATTAATTCAACAACTGTTTAAAAAGACTGAAATAAAGACAAAGGTGAGGGAATGAGTTGCGTGACCTCTGTTTTCCTCCAGCTTTTTAAGTTCAGGCAGATATTGAGATAAAACCAAAACAAAAGCATTTTAAATACTTCAATAAATAATGTAATAAGAGTAGTAAAGAGGTATTTTTAGCTGCTTTGTAGGTCTTGAAGTTACCTGATCAAGTTTTGAATCACACACAAAGTACTGCTAATGACCAACATACCTCATAATATTATATTTAAAGTTAAACTTTGCATTAAATGTTCTCTGTTGTCAAAATGTCCTCAAACATGCAGAATTGTCAGCCAAAAAAGTGTAACAATTAAAGAATAGTGTTTACTTGTGGCATTATTGTCTAAAAGACTCCAAATGTATTTATAATATGCTTTAAAGAGACCATGTTCTTTAAAGTGATCTGTTACCTGCAGACCACAAGATGGCAGCAGAGCTCTTAGAAATATTAAAATAAGATGAAATATTATCTCTTGCATCGTTAAGACACAATATAAAAGCATCATTTAAGACTTTGGCCTCAACAGAGACACTTTGGTGTTTGTATTATGTATAGGTTTGGATAACGTGGCTGTGTTCATGCATGTTGCAGACATCTTGGTGATGTTGTTAGTCCTTATTTTATTTTTGAAATGTCCTCCTCAGCTCCTACATGAAGTCCATAACAAACTGTGTATCCAATATATAAACACTCAGACCCTTATTGACACAAATGTCTTTAAACCATCATTTATGTTTCCACAGACTGTCAAAGAGCTAGTGTCTAGTTAATAGGTGATTATTGTTTCAAAACCCAGTGTTTATTTGTAAGATATTGTTTTAAAACTCAGTTTTAGCTTAAAGAGGAGATAATGTCTGTTCCTCTTCAAATGTTAATCAGGGTCCAACCTGTATTGAGGACAGCAAATGACGTAAGAATACAAAATAATCCAACCAAAACCAATACACAAAAAATGTAATATACAGGTTGAATCCTGAAATAAATACATTTCAAAACATTATTAAACAGGTGCTGTGGCTTAGTGGGTCAAAGTGCCTGTCTAGTAAACAGGAGGTCCTGGGTTGAAATCCCGGCAGCACCTCATGTTAAAGAGAGCAGAGTTGAACTGAAAAACCTGAAGATGCCTCTTTAGATTTGAGATCATTTTGCTCAAGATGAACCAAAAACTCCCTTTATCCCAAGTTTATAAAACAAATAGAGATGAGAAACAGCTGTTCATTATATTGAATATTATTAACATTACATTACATGTCATGTCACTTGTTAGGCGCTTTTATCCAAAGCGACTTACATACATTCAGTACTGTGGACAATCACCACAGGAACAATTTAGGGTCCAGTGTCTTGCCCAGGGACACAACGACATGCTGACATGTTTGTCTCATTTGTTTCATATCAATTTCATCAAGAAATGTTTCCACAACAGGTTCAATGTAATAAAGGACATGTTATGTAAGCATTTTAATTCTTAAATGGCTTGAATTTTACCTTTAGCAACAAAAAACAAGCTTTTCAAATGTAGCTTGTTATGTCACATGTTAGCCTGGCACATGGACATCTTGAACATGTTGTCATGGGAACACAAAATCACATGACCTGGACCATGACCCACCAGACTGTTCAGTGTGTGTCACCCAGGGGCGGACTGGCCATTGGGAATACCAGTACCGAAGTGGGCCGGTCGGACAATTAACTAGCACCCCCCTCGTTGACAATTGACTAGCGGTACCGAGTTGGGCCGGTCGGCCGGTCGAGTTTCCCGGACTGATTTTTAGTCCCAGTCCGCCGCTGGTGTCACCTGGGGCATTCATGAGATCAAATAAAGTCTAAAGCTGTATAAGGAACTTTCCAGGACATTTAAAGTTCATGTGACACCCGGTGGGTCCTTATGGGTTAAATTATGGATGGAAAATAATTAAACAATATTAAGAATGGTAATTATAATCATAACAATAATACTTACACTATTACAATATGTATTACAATTATTATTATTAATAACTACCTAAAAGTTCATGGACAACAGGTTTTATGTATACACACAAAAAAATGTAACAAGGGAATATACTTTGTTAATTTCCACTACGAAAAATAGATAAAATAAAAAGCTATTTTAAATTATAAAAGAAAATACACGAAGCCTTCTGATATTTTCCACTGGTTGGTTTTATTGAGCAGAACACCTGTCTTTGTTTTTGCTTTTTTACACAGCAACATGAAAATCTTCCCACTTCCACTTTTACTAGCATTAGTACAAAATGTGTGTTTACAAAAGGATCCTCTCAGACGGGGGGTCATGTGTCGGGGAACAGCAGTGCAGAGATATCAATAATAAACTCTGTGTACACGTATTATGAGAAAAAACAAAGTGAATGAAAGCTAACCTGCTACTGGAGTGCTCTCAATGTACGTCTGAGATTCAGCACCGTTAAATTAAACACACAAGACTACAGTATGTGCATTAAAGTCCAAAAGCTATACAGTACAAAACTATGCAAGGGATTTCATTTTACCCCGATTAACCATCCTATTGACTTTTCTTTCAACATGGTTGTCAAATATCTTGCATCATATTCCTTGTTTTATTCCAGAATTGTAAATAAAAGCAGGTAAAATAACCCGCATATTGACATCTATTAATGTCCTTTGAGATTGACAGGGGTAGTTACATGACAGGCAGCAACAAAATAACAACGCATATTATTAAGACAGACAAACGAGGTAAACAAAACCATGGTATTATCCACATACAGTCTTTCATTATACTTCATAACAACTTTAGTGTTTTTCCATGAATGACAATTTATATTTATTTTTTTGTTTGGGTGTAAACCGATTGAATTCCTGTTCTTTATGAATCACTATTCCTCGTTTTATAATAATTATAGTAGTAGTAGCACATGGAACCAGAACAATAATTGCCCTTTTTTTCATCTTCTTCCTTATTTTGTAAACAAACAAATGAAAAAACCCCTCCCACCCCAGGGTGTCAGTCATGAGGGTCGATCATCTCCTTCCTATAGAGTGGTGCAGGGATGTCGTATTTCTGTCCGGGACCATGAAGGCAGCATCTCCCTGATTCCCTCAACTAAAAAGCCGATGGAATTACTCCATGTGATTTTGGATTATTGCAAAAATAAACTCTGTGTCAAACAAACGTTAACGATACTTACAAGTTTTGTTCAGAAGAATAATCTCCACATTTTAACACCACTTATGATTTCTGAAGTAAAAAGCTAATGTTAGCTATAAAGGAACTACAGCACGGTCACATGACGTCACACCACCACCGCTAAGCTAAAGGTGGGCGTGATGACGTTTAGTCGTCTCATTTAGACACTTGTTAGTAACCGCCGTTTTTAAATCCACCAGTGAGGTATTAACTGACGTATTTTATGTCGTAGAACAAAACGTAAAAATCTCTTCAGCTTGTGTTAACCACAGACCTTATTTCAGGCTAACAACCAAAAATCTAAAAACCATCGACTTCCAGACGAGGGGACAGGAAGTGCTAAAATGCCGACTCATTTCCAGGTTTTGCTGACTCATTCCTGCACCACTCTACGGCTCATTGACAGAGTCACTTCCTGCGTTGGAGTTTATAACTCATCCTTGAGTTTAGAGTCTGTGTCTTCATCGTCCTCTTCTTCCTCCTCCCGCTCTTCTTCATCTCCCTCCTCATCATCTTCTTCGTCTCCTTCCTCCTCCTCATCCTTCTCCTCTTCCTCCTCGTCTTCCTCCTTCGCCTCGTCCTTCCTCTGATTGTCGTCTTCCTCACGCTTCTTCCTCTCCTCCTCCTCTTGGCTTTCCTTCATCTTCTTCTCCGCGTCCTGTAGAGGATTCACATGATGACAACGATATAAATAAATAAAATAACGTATAATTGATGATTCTGTGTTTTTTTAATGGTCATTAAAATATAACCACTCTATAATAAAAGTACATTTATTTTGTTTAATCCCTTCTTTTTCTTTTGTTTCACTAGAAAAATGACAAACTACTCAATAGACAAATGCATGAGCGAGATACATGCAGTCAAATAAAACTCTGCACCAGAGGTCGCGTTAACCGAATATTTTCCGTCTATGACGGATTTTTTTTAACAATGACGGAAAAATCTGAAAGCAGTCCGTCATTTTGACGGATTAGAACAAACTCGGAACAGCGCTAAAGTTTCCCCGCAGCGAGGCTCCGGTGTTATGCATGCCTGCCAAAAAGGAAATGATACCGTTTCCAAACCCAACTTTGCCTACAAATCATTGAAATGTCTGAGTTTTGGCTTTACACTGTGCGCACTCCCGCGAGGTGCAGTGGGCACGCATAACACAGCGCTAACAGTTCACAAGCGTGCGCCCCGCCCCCCGTTGACAGTTCACGACTGTGCTCTTCCCCCCCCCCCCCCAAAGTGGAAAGGCCGACGGGTAATACTGAATTTTGACGGAAATTTTACGATCCTGTCCGTCAAAATGACGGGCAGTGAAAAAGTCTAGCGCAACCTCTGCTCTGCACTGACCTTGGTTTTACCCCACATGTCGTTTCCCACTTCCTCTGCCAGCTTTGGGTCGTTGGTGATCAGGAAGTTATCAAAGATGGTGCCGGACTTCACCTGCGTCAACAAGAAAACATTTACTGTCAGGAACTGCATAATAATAAAAATAATTATAATAATAATAAATGAAATGTCTCAATAATAAGACGATCAGCTGCAGTTTCTTCTCACCTGCCACAAGTCGAGTCCGATCACGCCGATGCTGTCGTACTTATAGATCTCAGAATCAGCGGTGTACTCCGGGTTGTCGACCTCAGGGTGAACCCACTTGCCCTTGTAGGCCGGGTTAGTGATCTCTTTGGGGTTCCACTCTCCCTGTGAACACCAGACGGAGAGGGGAATGTATACGTTTTGTTCTACAACAGAAAATATGTTGACGACTAAACGTCATCACGCCCAACATTAGCCACCTTTAGCTTAGCGGTGGTGACGCAAAGTCATGTGACCGTGCTGTAGTTCCTTTATAGCGCAACATTAGCTGCCTTTAGGTTAGCGGTGGTGATGTGAAGTCATTTGACCGTGCTCTAGTTTCTTTATAGCCCAACATTAGCTAAGCGGTGGTGATGTGAAGTCATGTGACCGTGCTGTAGTTTCTTTATAGCCCAACATTAGCTTAGCGGTGGTGACGTGAAGTCATGTGACCGTGCTGTAGTTCCTTTATAGCCCAACATTAGCCGCCTTTAGTTTAACGGTTAGTGGCTTTTAAGTCTTTTTCTGTTACCTTGTATTCAGGGTTAGCGACCATGGGCGGCTCCCACTCTCCGTCCATCTCTTCATCCCAGTCTTCGGGCTTCTTAGCGTCGGGGTCGGGAATGTTCTCTGCCTTGTCCCAATCCTGACAAAATCAATGAAAGAAGACAAGAATTTAAACAACATTTCCAATACAATGGTCCATTACTTCAGGACCCCGATATATATTGTCGTTCCCTACATTAAAATTAGGCGAATATAGTCTATAAAGCCAAATATAAACGTGTACTGTTAAAAAAAAATGCCCCCCTGAATGATAGAGAGAAAAAAAACAGAGTTTGAAGTGTACCGACCTCTGGTTTCTGATCTTCCGGGTCGGGGACCTTCTCCTGGTCATCCCAGTCCTCCGGCTTCTTGGCTTCGGGGTCTTTCACTTTTTTGGGCGGCAGGACGTCCCAGTCCTCCTCCAGACTGCCAGACTCCACCTTCTTGTTGTCGATCTTCACCTCGTACGTGTTGTCGGGGTTCAAGATCAGCGTGTACAGGTGGGAGTACTCATCATCCTGCAGGGAATAAAGGAAATCTTAAAGAGGCTCTATTCTGATTTCTGTGGTGTTCCCTTTCCTGTAGTGCAGGGGTGCCCAACCAGTCGATCGCAGGGAGATTCCCAGTCGATCGCGAGATGTGTCTAAAAATAGAACAACAATATTCTGTTATATCGTTAATGTCCTATAACATAATCTTCCCGTGCCAGAATAATGCACATGAACGCACCAAAGCTTTGTGATTGGCCGGCGTGACCCCATGTGTCGGGGCGTGGCTGGTGGGCAGTGGGCACTAGTTTGCTGACGTAGTCCGTGTCAACAGGAGTGACAGTCCGCACACACACAAGACCGCAGTTATAGCAGAAGCAAAAAAGCCCAAAATATATAATTTTCACTCCGAGTGGGAGGATGATTATTTTGTATCTATTCCAATTCAAAGTCCATCTGTCTCATCTGCAATGCGAGCGTGGCTTTATCGAAGAAGGGTAATTTAGGAGCGGCATTTCAAAACAGTGCACAAACGCTACGAGACGGAATTCCCTCCTAATTCTGCCCTACGCTCCAAAAGGGGAGGGGCCTGAAAGGACAGCTAAATGCACTCAATTTTCACCAGGCCCAACAACAAGAGCAAGGCTGCTGCAGAGCATCTTATCGTGTCAGTCACGTTCTTACGAAACACATGAAGTCTTTCAAAGACGGCGAAGTTGTGAAAGAAGCATTCATGGAGGCTGCCGACGCGCTTTTGGGGGACAGTAAAAATAACAGAAGCATTTCAACAGGTTTTTGATTTAATAAAAACTCAAGTTAGATACCGTTATTAATCAGCTGTAAGTTTTAGTTTTTTTTGAACTTATTCATTATAATTGTTGTACAAAATGGTATAAGAATGCAAACTTAAATTGATTATAGTCTATTATCAATTCAGGTTAAGAAACTAGTGTTGCTTGCATCCTATTTTAAAAAGGCATTTCTTTTTATACTCTACTAAAATGCAACAAAAAAAGGGTTTGATTCTATTAATTTTGTGATTTGATTCCTGTGTAGCTTCAGATCTGAGTTGTCTTATTAGTAAGCCTAATTTGAATGGCAAAGAAAGGGTTCAGAGTCTTTTCTTTTTTCCCTGTGTCATATGTGGCAGCACTGTTCAATGTTTCTTGAAAACATGACCCACTGTAGTGACGTGTGAATAAACTCCAACTCTGTATCAACAACACTGTTGTGTAACTTCAGTTAAATACTTGTATGTGTGTAGATTAGAAAGAGGTAAGATAAAGGATCTGCAGTATTTTATGAAGTATTCATCGTACAAAGGTCAGTTTTATACAAGTAGAAGTGTGTATTTACCTGGTAGTAGGCTGTCAGTAATGGCTACGCCTCTCTATTTGGACTGGTAGATCTCGGCAGACTGGCAACTTTAAAAGTAGCTCACGGTTCAAAAAAGGTTGGGCACCCCTGCTGTAGTGTGTATTATAGGTTTCTGTACACGTAAATGGTCTGCAAAGGCTAAGATCCCTGTGTTCCCCCCCCCCCCCGTGCCTTACTGTCTAATATATGCATTATTTACATCAAAGCAAATGCCCTATATCTGTAAACCTGATTCTGATTAGAAAACACTTAGGGTCCCAAGTTAATATAAAAACAATAATGGATTCCTCACCTTGCACCTGATGTCCTTGTTGATCAGATGGTTTTTGCCTTGGTAGTTGAAGATGACGTGAACCTTCTTTGTGCCGGGGCCGCAAATGTCCGGACCTGAACAAGAAAACAAACAAATAGTAAGTAAATAAATACGTTTGAGTTTTTAGTGAAGAAATTGTTTAACTATTTACAAATGTTTATGGAGTTATTTGTATGTTTATATAATGTGGTTTGGATTTAAATTATAATAAAGAATCAGACATATTGAAAGAAACTGCTTTAGAAATATGGAAAGTACATCAAAGATAAACGGAAAAATAAGGGGGGAAATGCCAGAATAGGTTTTTTTTTTTTTAAATGGGAGAATCCACAGATTACTTGTACTGTTATCAGTGTAGTAATTAAGGAGATGCGTTTGTCCTCACTGACCGAACATGAGGTTGTAGACGGAGTCTCCGTGCATCTCCTCCTGGTTGAGGCTGGAGGGGAACAGCTTGATGTAGCCCCCCCCACAGTCGATGCTCTGCTCGTGCTTCACGCTGAACTGGATCACCAGGGGCTCGTCTTTATTGCTGAAGTCATCAAAACGGGACGAGGAGGCGTAGAAGCGAGCGTCCTGACTCGTCTGCAGACCTGCGGAGAAAACACAAGGGTTATTTTAATTTAAATAAAACACCGTTAGCTCAGATTGTTTTACTGGTGTACTGGAGCTAATTTCACAAAACATGTCTGCACTTTTTTTGTTATAATAATAAAAATCATTATAATGATATATGTTATTAAATTAATAATAATCAAAAACCAATACATTTAATAATAATACATATAATGAAATTATAAGAATAAGAATATTAGTAATAATAATAACAATACTAATAATTAGGGATGTCAACGTTTACACTGATTAATTTCTGGGAACCTTGAAAAAAACCCAGAGGTGGGAAGTAACTAAGTATATTTACTCAAGTACTGTTCTTTAGTACAATTTTGAGGTACTTGTACTTTACTTGAGTATTTCCATGTTAGGCTACTTTGTACTTCTACTCCACTACATTTATTTAATACCTTAAATTACTTTACAGATGTGGATTAAAGATGTGAAATATAATCAAGTGTTAAATCAGACTTTAGTTCCACCTGGAGTAAATCCACCAGCTACCCTGCAGTCTACAAAGCCATTCAAACTAGCTGCACCTTTACCAGCTTTGAGGACACTTTCATGATCAATCATTATAAAACATATCATATATATTATTCTGAAATGGACCAATCTGCACAACGACTACTTTTACTGTCGCTACTTTAACTATATCCTGATGATAACACTTTTCTACTTTAACTTGAGTAACATTTTGATTGCAGGACTTTTACTGTAGCAGAGTATTCCTACACTCTGATACTTTTACTCAAGTACAAGATCTGAGTACTTCTACACCTCGTAAAATAAACAAGTAATGCAAATTAACAAGTTTGACCCCAAATGCCTGTAGTAATTATATATCTCCAATCTCTGTCCTGGGAGATAAAATCGCATACACTTGGACTTAATTTAAAAAACTTGTTTGGATAAAACCATATGACTTCTATTAAATAATATATAATGCCTCAGTACTTTGGCTCATAAAATAAGCAAGTAAAACATTTAAAGTAATGGCCCTTATCAAAACCTTTATTTACTTATATGTAAATAGTTCAGGCCCAGACAAAGCTCCCCACACCCTTCTTTCAAAACAATGTGGGAGTTAACCACCTTGCACAAATCCACAGAGGGTGGATTAAACCCCCCCCCCCTTTACCTTTGTCTTGCTCGGCATCTCCGTAGAACTTCCCTGCAGTCAGGACAAACTGGCCGTAGTCGGACTTGTGTTTGGATTCGACCCAGCGACTATTCCAGGCATCTGCAGGAGGAAAATATAAAACAAAATGAGGTTCAGCTGCAAGGAAACACTCACAGGCTCCACATCCACTTCTGGCGATGCATGGGAGCAGGTGCAGAGGTGGATGTGGTGCAGGGACAAATCACTGCCTGTGTTTTCTATAAGGAAAAAGGTGATAAAAGACAGTTTTGGGTAAAGAAGGGTGACTGAGGAGGACCAGGGGATGGACGTGTAGGGGGGAGGGGGGGATGGGGAGTCAGACTGATAATAGCTGGGGGGTAAAATGGAGAGAGAGGACGGACAGGAAGGGAGGAGATAGGGGGTCAAAAGATGAATGAAGCCCATGGACACCTAATGCATATCAAACTGAAGCAGAACATTAAACAGAAATGCTGATTTATGACCTGTCATGCAAAAAAAAACCTAACCACCAAATATGAATATAGCCACCACCACTCATGCAATGATACAGTATTGTTATATTGAATGAAACACATAAGAATAAATGATGTAGTTTGGACTAATATAATGAATAAAAAGGATCTTACCCCCATCTTCAAATTGCTCTCGCATATATATATTGGAGTCGGCCAGTGCAGATACGGCCGACACCGCCATCAAAAGCAGCGACAGGGCGGTCATTATGCAGAGTTAAAGCACCCTGAGGAATAATAAACACTAATTTAATCACAAATAAGTCTAAATAACCGAGCAGCAGGCGTTGTTATTCGGCGCAGTCTCTCAGTAATGTGAAAAAGGCTGAGGCTCTCCTCTCGGCTCAGAACAGATGTCTGAATCTGATTGGCCGCCGGCTCCGAACCTCAATGAGGAAGCGCTGCTGCTTTCGGTCAATCAGAGGAAGGGGAATCTTGACGGATTAATGCCGCGGCCAATAGGAGAAGACCACGCGTTTGCTTAATACACGCCCAGGGAAGAACGACGATGCGGCGTAGGTGAATGATGTGAATGGAGGAAAAATCACAATCAACATGGTTTATTTAATGGAAAATCAGGAATATCACCGTTTTTAAATGCATCTGAGGCCAAACTAGATGTAATATGTGCAAGTATACTACCTAAAGGAACAAATGGGTTTATTTTTTAAAGCGTTTCTTATATATTCACTGTTTTAATTTCACACATTTTTTTTATTTCATCCTTAATTTCAACTGTTTTTCAATCTTAAAGAAATAAATGGAAATGTGAGTGAATTGTTTTATTTTATTTTATTAATTGTTACCCTATATACAGTCTATGAACATAGGTGAATAATGTAAATGGAGGAAAATCTAAATAAACATGATTATTTAATGGGAAATCTGAGATATAGCAATTTTTGAATGCATCTGATGCCAAATTAAGTGTCATATTTTAACGTGTACTGCCCTGAAGAACACATGGGTTTATTTATCTCAAATATACATATTAGGTTGTACACTTTTTCAGTTTTAACACATGATTTCATTCCACACAAAACAATTTATTTGATCGATCGTTTCAATTGTTCAATGTATCAGCGGTCTCTGTTCTTAGTATCTCTGTATTATAGTTTGATTTATGTTTTATTGTCATTTCCAATAGGATTTAGCATCTGTCTGTTATTATTTTTCACATCATTTTTCTGAAACCTTGATGTGAGCATTCTGTGTTTTTTTAACATCAGCCACAGAAACACATACATACATTAATACATGTATGTATGTGAACGTAAATGTAGAAATACATTAAAATATATATATATAATGTGTGTTTTGTTTATAATCTTCTTTCATTTTTGTATTTATTCTACTCCCATATATTTGCATTTATGTATTCATGTATATATTTACACGTCTATCTATGTGTGTGAGTACCAAAATGAATTCACAACAACAAACACTTAAAAATTATACAAAAGTAAATGCAAAAAGAGAAGTAAGAGAATAAATGTGCAGAAGATATTTTGTAATATTTTTAAATAAACAAAACACATTTATATTTGCAGCAATATGTTTAGAGAGAGAATCACCAGCACCGCCGACTAGTGGAGACAGTCACATGCAAACATACTCCAGTCAGTGTAGCTTCAAGCCTTATTCTTTATTAAACCAGTGAACAGAAAAGCAACTGCAATGTGTTTTTGTTTGCTTTTTACATTTATTTTGTACATGACTGAATGAATGGGTATTTGGAGCAATTTTGTACAATTTTGTTTGGAGAATAAATCCACATATGAAGCGCAGATACCATATTTGGGACACCAGATGTAACCACTGAGCTATCCAATGACTCATAATCCAACATTTGTAACAAGTATATGTACAGGTCTAAAGTATTAAAGTATTAACAATATTAACCACATACAACAACTCTAGTATTACATTCATTAATATAAAAAAATATAAAATATCCATAAAATCACTTAAAAATTATTCGATAAACTAGGCAATACAATTGAGCAATACGATTAAAATAGATGACTAAAATAACCTAAAAGAATAATTTACATTAGTATATATTGTATATTTCTATAATTGATTTATAATTAACCTAATATAACTACTATGGAAACTGTTACTGTGACAAGGATTTGACAGCAGCATAATGACAAAATGATGAGAAACATTCAATCGACAGATACATTTGTACATCAGATTTCTCAAGAGAGCAAGGAACGTGTTGACTCGTGCATTACAAAACATTTCACTTGCAGTTGCACTGCACCACCTTGGTTTTCTAAGCAGTATATGCAAACAATCATTGTAAGCAACCTGGAGCTTCTGGAGGCTCGCCTTCTTAAACTTGACCCACAAGGGGTGTGCATATTTTAGCCAATGCTGTTTGGTGACAACACATATAACTAATGTACTTTCAATTCCTCTGACAAGTTTCAACAAGTGTATCATCACAGGTATCCTGCTTTGGGGGATGACATGAGACCAGCGTGTGTGTAATACCGCCTCACTCCGCCGGGTGGTAGTAATGAGGCAGTGCGTCGATTACTACAATAACATCGTAGAAGAAGACGTGGGAGCTTCTCGAAAATGTCTGAGTACGCTGCATCTCAGAAGAGTGCCCTGAATTTAAAAGGCCTTGGGTCCATTTCAGCTGGAAAAAGGTACGTGTTGTTCCATTTGTGGCATGTTTCTGTAAGAGACGAGCCTTTTTAATTTGATAAAACCCCTTACATAAACAGTTGGAACTGCGAAAACCGTCTGATATTCAGGCGAGGCTAAGGTTAGCATGTATGCTAACAGAACAACACAGTTGTCACGTAAACATGCACGTTTAGGATGTGTAAACGATACAGTAATACATGGGGAAAGGACTTGAGTGTGGAAAACCACACTCAACTGGGACCTCATTACAGTTTACGGTGACATTATGGAGTGGTACATCTCTGGCTAAAAACATTACATCAGTGATTTAAATGTAGGTAACGCAACGTTAAAACAGCTTCAACAGTTCCCAGAGTCATTTCATTTGTATGTATATATATATTTCAATCCCTCTCTGACACATTCACAAGGCTTTTTGAAATACTTCCACACTGACATATAAGGTCATATTGAAAGCCATGTACATCTGTAATTGTTATACTATCCTTTTCTGCTCATGTATTATAAGTCTATATTTCTGTTACTGCAGTATTTGGTCTTTTATAGAAAGATTAGATTTTCATTTATCCAGAATATTTTATATTGTGTATTATTTGGGATATGTCATTTTCTACTGTAGATAATGTTTACAATTGCTGTTTTTATTTTATTATGTTTGTACTTTATTCCATCTTTTACATATTGTAATGCCTGAACTAACTGCTGCTGTAACACAAGTAATTTCCCTATTTGGGATGAATAAAGTATCTATGTAAGTTAGGGTGGTCCTTAGTGCCATGCACATTTTCGAATTCATTTATTTTAAGCTCCAACAACATGTACTCCTCCCTCATCAACCTCGACGTTTAGCCTCACGTAGGGTGGTCCTTAAAATTGAAAGTCGGAAAGTCTAAAGGGTTGGAGCTTAGACTTTCCCACTTTCAATTTTAAGGACTACCCTAATGTAAGTTGCCTACATTTTATCATGTGTCTGTACAATATGTTTTTCATTGCTTATTGAATAAAGTGGTTGGTCTGGAAACCTCTGATCAACATGTTTTACTATATTTTTACAGGAAGAAGAAGAAGGCCAAAGAGACTAAGCGTCTCTTAGAGCAGGCCGCCCAACAAAACGAGGAGGAGGAGAAGAAGACATATGTCGACAAAAGAACACCGGCTCAAATGTCCTTTGACAAAATGGCGGAGAAGAGGGTAAGTTATCGTTCTGCAGCATTAAAGACCTGCAGCGAATGGGTCAGGATTTGAGGCAGAGACCTGGCTAATCATTATAATTTAGCAGAAGTAAACTAAAGTAGACAAAAAGCTCTACTGGAAGACTGTACCTCATGTCGTTTGTTACCAATCATCAGATGCACCAACCCAGTCTCACGGCATTTCGTGTTATAGTCACGAAATTAATTTAATCTATTGATTCGTGTTCACCAACATGATTTTTGCATTTTTTTTTCGTGTCACAACAGGGCTCGACATTATAATTGGCCCGCTGGCCCGGAAGCACTATTTATACACCCCGGGCCAGCATAACGTACTTTCCACTTGCCCGCTCGGGCCACTACAAATATTGTTTAAAAAAATATGTTTCCTGTGGTATTGGTATTTTGACAAGCAATTTAGTTAAATTGTTTCGTTTATTAACGCTACAACACATAGCGTTTCGTGAGTCGCTTGTCGTTGTTGGGTGAAAAGCAAACAGCTGTTTGCTGCGGAGCGCAGCGCGAGCAGGCTCCCGTGAGCGCGCTCCTTCACGACAGACTATCGCGCCACCTAACCATTCGCCACAATGTTTTTAATACCAGCGGTAGCCGGCCAAGCGCTGAGCAAAAAAACTATTTTGAAATAAAAGAAAGTCACCGGAGGAGTTAAAGGAGAGTGACAGGGAGCATGAGAAGAAGAGGGAGAGAAAGTTTCAGCCAGCTTGATCGATGGAGTTGGCTTCTAGTGGTGCAGTGACGCGTCCTAAAACCCTTTTATAATCTATGATTAGATTTATGATTCGAAAATTATAAAAGTAGGGTAGACATGTGGAGATTATCCGGCTGAACAAAACGTGCATTTATCAAACAGGTTTGTTTTCCACAGACCTTATTTCCAGCTATTTTCCAAAACCCTGTGGAGAAATCCCATTACTTTTCGTCGAGGGAACCAGCAGCTTACTTCCTGGTTTTAGGACACGTCACTGGCTGCACCTCTCAATATGATGCCAATATAAACAAGGTCTTCTGTCGGCTCTGTACATGAATGCTGACCTATGCTGACAAGCAAGTGAAGAGTAGAACATATAAAGGTATTGGCTCTAGGGAAATGTCCCAGCAGTTTAGGATAATGAAGGATCTAATCTAATCTCTAGCCATTACATTTCTAACTCCTAATGACAGGAAGGCAGAAAGTGCATTATACAAATAATAATACTCATAATAGCAGACATTTTTTAACAAAGACCACAATATCATTATTTTAATAAACCAAATATGAACAATTGAGGATATGAGGAAGAACTGATTGTTCAAATGTTGTAGTACAGGTAGTAATGTAGTTAGTGCATAAATTACTATAGCAACAAATGTGTTAATTTTCTTCATTATTAGTCGATATTTTTTTTTTTGGACGAATGCTCCGGGCCAGTGGTTACAATGGTGGGGCCAGTGACAATACAATTCCACCGGCCCGGAGGGCCAGTGGCTTTTTACCCTTAATGTCTACCCCTGCACAACAATTTTAACAGCAATGTATTTCTATTGATAGTATGTTTCGTGCCTGCACCTCGTCTTTTTGTCGGGTCTTGGAAGACCGGAAGCTGTGTGGTTCATAAAAACATTTTCTTCCTCAATATCTTACCCTAACCCTTTTATTTTATAATGTCTGAGTTTTTTTGCCGTCCGCGAGGAAAAGAAATCGGGCTCAGAGCCTCAGAATACTGAAATCTGTATTTTTAAAAAAATCTTTTTTTCCTTCTAATTTGTTATTATTTACGTTGCTTTTAAAATGGTTCTGTGTGACACGAAATGGTGTTGGTGACCCCGAATCAATAGATAAATGTTGTGGCTATAACACGAAATGCTGTGAGACTGTGATGGATGCGCACAGAACAACCCTTTTTTAAATAGTGTTTTTACAATAATACACTTTTAATTTGTCATTCTCTACCACAGGATGACAATTTTGCACACTTAGCATCACAACCAGTAATGCTATAGTGGAACCGTAATGCCAAAATATCCATAGGAGAGTTGTCAATTATTAACTTATGTGCTATTATTGGAAATACCGTTGAGAAAGATTTAACATTTTAACATAGCAGATTGATCCAAGCTGAAATCTTCTTTAAAAAAAAAGAAAAGATTTTGTTAGGTAAGGTTAATGATCCTTCATGGTCTGTTGATTCGTCTTTAAATCTTAACTGACAGTGTTTATCAGCCTCTCTACCCAGAGGTCAAAGTTTATTGAAGTGGTGAATGTATTTTCAGCTACAGCAGGAATACATGGCTCTATTACAGTATGTGGGGAGTTTTAGCATGTCATTTATTGCAAACAGGTGATATTGTCAAAGAGAAACATAGCCGTTAACCAGTTCTTAACATGTGTTTGGGTAGATGTGTTGTAGAGGTTGACACTAACGTTCACTTTTTCCTATCTTCCCTAAAGCAAATGGAAAGGATTTTGAACAAGGCATCAAAGACTCACAAACTGAGAGTGGAGGTAAGTCATGGCAAACATGTCATAGCACCATTCAGTGGACCGATTCATTGCATTAGTTTAATAATGTTAACACAAATAAATATATTCTATTGTTCTTTTGCAGGACTTCAATCGGCACCTGGACTGCCTGACGGAGCATTATGATATTCCCAAGGTCAGCTGGACCAAATAGAAGAGCAGCAAGCGGTCTCTTTGTTTATCTTTTACTGATTGAACTTAAGTCATCACATTTATTTGCTTATTTTATATATTTACAATTAAAAGTCCTTCAATTGGCCTCAAGTAATTCTCATGTTTTACTTCCGTGTGTATACAATAAAGGATTTGAGTAAACTGATATCTATTGTGTTTCCCTGTCTTTGAGTGCATATATTCTGTTGATTTAACCCATAGATCAGCTTATTATATTCACGTAGCGTGCGTGTGCAAACTGTAAGTCATGAGGAGGAAAGCCAGAAAGCAGAATATAGTTGCTTTTTAATGAATACATCATTACATTGGAACAAACAAATGGCACACGTGCTGTAAACCAGAACACACAGCGGTCCCTGTTGAATCCCTTTGGATGGCAAAGTGTGAACTTCTGAACAACCATGAAGATACCAACTAATAAGTCAAATTCATTTAAGACTTCAAATACCGAAACCAAGAATGTTGGTACACAAAACTCATTTCAATCAAAACGGTATGTTCTCTCACACACAGGTGTTTTTTTTTTCTTTAAATATGCGTCAATCAAATCGGTGGCTTTACTGTTACAAGTGTATGACCGTGAAATCAACCATCACCATTAAGAAAGAAGCTGCAAAGCATTCTCATATTTTTTTAAAAGATGAGATGTTCAGGATTCAGAGATGTTGCTTCATACATTTCAGTCTCTTTGATTTATTTGTAGATAGTCTTTTCCGACACTAGAAAAGGTATTTCATTTGTCTTGTAGTGTTTCTTGTGCTGTCCCAGTTCACTTTGGCCCCAGCATCTCACTCGGCTTCACCCACTGGTCAAACTGCTCCTCGGTCAGATAGCCCAGCTCCACGGCCACGGCCTTCAGCGTGGAGCCCTTCTTGTGCGCCGTCTTGGCGATGGTGGCCGCTTTGTCGTACCCGATGTGTTCGTTGAGAGCGGTGACCAACATGAGGGACTCGTTCATGAGCTTGTTGATCCTCTCGATGTTGGGCTCGATGCCCAGCACGCAGTTGTTGGTGAAGGACACGGACGCATCTCCGAGAAGCCTGGCTGAGTTCAGCACGTTCTTGATGATCATGGGCTTGAAGACGTTGAGCTCGAAGTGTCCGTTGCTGCCTCCGATGGTGACCGCCACGTTGTTCCCCATGACCTGGGCTGCAACCATGGTGATGGCCTCACACTGGGTGGGGTTCACTTTGCCCGGCATGATGCTGCTTCCTGGTTCGTTCTCTGGTAAGATGAGCTCTCCCAGGCCGGAGCGAGGTCCTGACCCCAGGAATCGGATGTCGTTGGCGATCTTCATCAGGCTGACAGCCACGGTGTTCAGAGCTCCACTCAGCTCCACCATGGCATCGTGGGCCGCCAGAGCTTCAAACTTGTTGGGGGCGGTGATAAAAGGCAGGCCCGTGAGAGAGGAAACGGTAGAGGCGATTTTCTCAGCGAAGCCGATGCGGGTGTTGAGTCCAGTCCCCACTGCTGTGCCTCCTGCTGCCAGCTCGTACACTCGGGGCATGGCAGACTTGACTCTCTCGATGCTGTACTTCATCTGCTGGACATACCCACTGAACTCCTGCCCGAGGGACAGCGGCACAGCATCCTGAGTGTGTGTGCGTCCGATCTTGATGATGTCTTTGAACTCTACAGCCTTTGCAGCCAGAGCATCGTGCAGCGCCTGCAGGCCAGGCAGCAGGACGTGGTGGACCTCTGTGGCTGCAGCGATGTGCATGGCGGTGGGGAAAGTGTCATTGGAGCTCTGACTCTTGTTGACGTGGTCATTAGGATGGACGGGATCCTTGGAGCCTAGTTTTCCTCCCAGGATCTCAATAGCCCTGTTGCTGATCACCTCATTTACGTTCATGTTGCTCTGAGTGCCTGATCCAGTCTGCCACACCACCAGAGGGAAATGATCATCCAGTTTACCAGCCGACACCTCATCTGCAGCCTGGATGATTGCATCTGCTATTTTAGGATCCAGGCCAAATTCCTTGTTCACCTCAGCCGCTGCTCTCTTCAGGATACCGAAGGCCTTGATCACTTGGATCGGCATTCTCTCACTGGGTCCCCCAATTTTGAAGTTCATAGTAGATCTGACAGTCTGTGCTCCGTAGTACTTGTCAACCGGGACCTTTAACTCACCGAAAGAGTCCCGCTCGATCCTGTACTCTGAGGCGGCCATTCTGGACGTGCAGATTAGCAGTTTCGAGTTGACTCTGACTCTTTTTAAAGCCAGGAGGTTGCAGTTAAACTGCTGTACGCGGCTCAAAGACCGAAACATGGCTTCGCATTAGAGGTGAATCCGGGGGGAGGTCAATGCAGCCCTCTACTTTAGGATCTGTCATTGGGTGGAGAGGAAACGGATCGAGTGTCAGCCAATAGCGAGGAGAGGAAGGCGGGACTTCCGCCGTGGTTGTCGTATCGCGTGGAGCCGATCAACCTGCTTCATCCGGATTAGTGAAGTTTCTGAGAACGTTGGAAGATGAACTTCCGGTTTGACAACGAACGAGAATTTATTTTGTAGAATAAATGTCAGAAACTTTATGTAACCTTTTTGTTAGACAAAAATGTACACATTTAATGTATCAATCCGAAAAACTTTAAAATACATTTTGATAATATGGGCACAACTATCTAGCACTAATTCATATAGCTTTATTTAAGTTGTATTTTGATTTTGCTTTCTTAATTGTATGAGTATTGTGAGAGAGAGCCTGAGATCCAAGACTATTGTTGACATTGACTGCTCTCTAATGATTGTGAATATGACAAAGAAGTATACGTATGCAAGCCTGTTTATTATTTGTAGATACGTGTAGGTAGGTTACAAATATAGTTGCACATACTTGTTTAATTGTTTTTGAAGATTAAGATCCTGCATCATGTGACATGGTTTCTGGTGATAGACAGAGATAAGATAAGGGGCTATATCGTCATCAATCTATATACAGTGCGCACCGAGTTGTGTTTGCATGTTCAGAAAAACAAAATAATGAACAATAAAGAGAAGACAGAAAGACAGGTAATCTACAGAACAAGATACAATACATGGTATAACAAGTGCAATACATATTATTTATAGAAACACTGTAAACAATATTTAACTATAAATACAGGTAATGTTAATAATTGTTAACTCATAACGTGCAAAAGAGTAAAAGCAGTTTATTATAAATCAGAAATTTAAAGTTAAAATGGGGGATTGGATTAGTGTAATAATATTAATAATGATGCTAACGCTGGAAATGTATGATAAATGAAGATTGAGGTTAATTTATTTATTTTTCTTTGTTTATTTGTTGGATCAATTTAATTACAATGTTTTTACATTGAGTAGAGGTCCTTTATTTTGAAGGCATAGCACATTCTCTCACCGGAAGTGCTTGGTACGTTACTGCCACCTTCCCTGAGCCGCTTGTTCTCGCGGTAACGTTAGTATACTGTTAGCTTAGCTAGCTAACCCCATCGTTTCTAGGTTTCGTGTCGACCTGAAAAAAACAGCAAACCGAGAGAGACACAGGAAGGCTACGCCGCCGAATACTTTCTAAATCCCGGCTGCACCGAGGAGTGGGACAATGCCGCACAGCTTCCAGCCCGGAGACCTGGTTTTCGCTAAAATGAAGGGGTACCCCCACTGGCCAGCCAGGGTAAGCAACGCTAGCAGCAGCCGGAGGGGCGGAGGAGATGAGCTGCTCTGCATGCAAAGGCTCTCTGTGTATCCACTATCTAACATGTATAACCATCCCACAAACGCACAAATTAATATGTGGTGGAGCTGACAGGCTGTGTTTCAGGCCTCTATGCAGTGCATTAGCAGCATCATTTGCATGAGATACTGGTGGCCTAACGTTAATCTGCATGGGAATGCACTGCTGCGAAGCTAACGTTATTTTGGAAATGACGATTCATAATTCTAGATAAGAAAACACTTTACTCAATATAAAACCACCACATATGCATCCATACAAAGTTAAATCAGCTTCACTCTGCAATGTTATGTTTTTCTGACACAACCTAAATGAATACATGCTGCCACCATGTTTGAATGAGTTCTATTATGTTTTTATTTGCCACTTGATATTTACTTGCTTGTTTGCAGATTGAAGACGTGGCTGATGGGGCAGTGAAACCACCTCCTAATAAAATCCCAATTTTCTTCTTTGGGACACATGAGACGTGAGTACAGTTTTGTAATTATCTTTAGTTGGAGAAACAAGAAACCGGCCTACCTGTTTTAACCCGAAGGGGCCCTATAATGCTCATTTTCAGGTTCCATATTTGTATTTGATGTCTCTACTGTGACAAGTCTCCATATTTTAATGTTCAAAAAGCTCTTATTTCTCATACTGCCTGTGCTGCAGCATCTCTTTTCACCCTCTGTCTGAAACCAGAGCCCAGTCTGCTCTGATTGGTTAGCTGGCCGGCTCTGTTGTGCTTTGTCAACCGCTTAGAGATGTCCCGCCCCTTAGTCTATTATGTACAATGTAGTAGAGCACTAGCCAATACAAGAGGTGTGTTACGTAGTGATGTCACAATGTTGCAGAAGTAAACAAAGGACTACAATCCTAAGTCCCTCTAGCTAAACTTGGTGATTGTAGCCTTTGCAGACCAGTAACATACACACAAACCTTTATAAAACACTACAGTGAAGGGAAAACCCAAATAAGCATAATAGGGCCTCTTTAAATGACAGCAAATTTTCTGTAATCTACTGTAAGCAGGGAATTGTATTACAATTCTGTCTGATATTAAGTTATTCAAGTATTGTTTCATTTTTGTCATGCTGCATATCTGTTTGTTAGCATTATATGCTCTTTGACAGCTATGCTGTGAGACCACAACACAATTCTCTACGTTTATCTCACTCAGTTGTTTGTCAGTCTCCTCTCTTAAAGGTGGGGTAGGTAATTTTGGAGAAACCAGCTCGAGTGCGCTAGAATTTGAAAATACACAGCCGGAAAAAATCTGCCTCTTACAGAGCCCCTCCTCCAACACACACGAACGCACACATGACCAATGAGGGCACGAGATAAGTGTGTGCAAAGATGGAAGGCTGACAGGCAGGTAGGCCATCCAGTTACTTTAGCCGGGCCGGCTAAAATGATTGGTCGTGCTTTTTACAGCGCCACGGCTTCCACAGATGAAATTTTTTCTATGGATTTTTATTCAAAGCACTTCAGATATTCATTGCTATCAGGATGTTAAGAGCATTCCATGGAATATAACAAAAAGTGTATCTTGAGCCGGTTTCTCAAACTTACCTACCCCACCTTTAAGCTTTATTATTTTCTGAAGGTTTACTCACTGTAGACTTTTGTCAGTCTGAGTTAGCAGTATGTTTTCGAGAGATGTGTTTGTTTATATGTCTGATATGGCATCAGACACCATCTGTTTGACAATATGGCACCTGCAGTTTAATAATCCATCACTAGGTGGCACAGTCAAGTGTTCTTAAGTTTCAAGTCAGTCAGTGTAAAGCCTATATAATTCCAACCTGTTCAATAATAACTGTCCTTTTTCGAAAATTGTACAGTTTAAATAATACTTCAATCTTACTGCTTCACAGAGCATTCCTTGCAGCAAAGGACCTTTTTGCCTATGACAAGTACAGCGAACGCTATGGAAAGCCCAACAAAAGGAAGGGGTTCAATGAAGGTTTATGGGAGATCCAGAACAATCCACATGCATCCTACAGCGCACCGCCAGCAGTAAGATACCATTATTTCAGAAATCCTAAATCCTGAAGCAATTTACATTTAACTCATACTTGTAAAGAAACTGTAAATGAAGAATTTGAAGTCTTTATTAGTGTCAAACTTGAAGGTGTTTATATTCATTCCTGCTCAGCTCTTGCACATTAATACATTTTTCTGTCCATTATTTTCTTACTAACATGCAGATATTAACTTTTAAAGCACTTTCAATTGTCTGGTTGTTTAAAAGTGCTTTACAAATAAACATTCCTTGTCTTTTCTCTGGAATAAAACGCAGCAGTTAGGGAGTCCTGATGGCCAGCAGTCTAAGGTGTGATGCGTGCTGCAACATTTGTTGTTCAATTCTTACCAGGGAACTTTGCTGCATTTCTGTCCCCATTTTATATGTCTCTGTCTAAGACAGAAACCGTCAAAGAAAAAGAAAATTGTCTTGACATTTTTTAATCACTCATCTTCATTTGCAGCCGGCCAGCTCATCTGACAGTGAGGGCAACGATGCCGGACGAGGAAGTGATGAAGATGACGACGAGGAAGAAGCAGCCCCAGCGCCTAAGAAAGCAGATTCAGCTAGTGTGGTGGACTCAGATTCTGGGAGTGAAGATGAAGGAAAGGGAGCAGCTGTGAAGAGAAAGCCACCTCCTGCTAAGGTAATGGCCTGTTCAGGGATTTGGCTAATAAACCATTTACTGATTGGATCAGACTATCTGCTGTTGAGCTGAATGGAAAATGATATTCTTGTTTACAATTATGGGTACAATGCCACCAAGTTTAATCAGCAGCATCAAAGTTACCATCACAATTTCCAATGCTTAGGTCTGTTTTGAGATTTTGTGTGTAAGGTGTGAATTAAGAAAAACAGGAGGTATCAACAAAATACTGCTAATGACTGTTAACTTCCTTTTTTTGTTGTCAAAAGCAATATTGATACATGTACAAGTTTGACAGGTCGAGCTGTACATTCAAAGTTATTTTTAAATGTTAGGCACGGTGCAATGCAACATATTTCCAATACAGAGCATGAAACTCATGTTCAACCCTTGTCCATGATACAGTACAATACACAAATACACAGACTACTCATAAGGCGCTTTCACACCGCAGTACTTTTCCCACTTTAGTACAAAGTACTGCGGTGTGAAAGCGCCTATATACTCATTTTGCTGTAACTCCATACAATGTTGTTGGTTTTGAATCTGTAAAGCCACTGAGACAAATGTATTTTGTGATATCGGGCTATACAAATAAAGTTTGATTTGATTTGATACTACACTACAGAAACATTATGCATTAATGCATCTTGGTAAATGACTATCACTTTGGTTCTGTTCTTGTTTTCTTTAACCCAAACCATGAATAAATGGAAACTAATTTGCTCAATTGTAAATGTGTTCCAGTGTTGACAGCCCTTTATAGAGATTAGAGTTGCCTTTCACCATCACCGTGTTTGGCTGAATACAAAACTGACTGTGTATAAAAACAAGCTGCAGTGAAATACTTGATAAAGACACACACACACAACAACAATATAAGACCTCTTGTTGTTAAATACCAACTATGTGCAATATATATATATATATACAGTGGGGCAAAAAAGTATTTAGTCAGCCACCAATTGTGCAAGTTCTCCCACTTAAAAAGATGAGAGAGGCCTGTAATTGTCATCCTAGGTATACCTCAACTATGAGAGACAGAATGAGAAAAGAAAATCCAGAAAATCACTGTCTGATTTTTAAAGAATTTATTTGCAAATTATGGTGGAAAATAAGTATTTGGTCAATAACAAAAGTTCATCTCAATACTTTGTTTTATACCCTTTGTTGGCAATGACAGAGGTCAAACGTTTTCTGTAAGTCTTCACAAGGTTTTCACACACTGTTGCTGGTATTTTGGCCCATTCCTCCATGCAGATTTCCTCTAGAGCAGTGATGTTTTGGGGCTGTCGCTGGGCAACACAGACTTTCAACTCCCTCCAAAGATTTTCTATGGGGTTGAGATCTGGAGACTGGCTAGGCCACTCCAGGACCTTGAAATGCTTCTTACGAAGCCACTCCTTCATTGCCCGGGCGGTGTGTTTGGGATCATTGTCATGCTGAAAGACCCAGCCACGTTTCATCTTCAATGCCTTTGCTGATGGAAGGAGGTTGTCACTCAAAATCTCACGATACATGGCCCCATTCATTCTTTCCTTTACACGCATCAGTCGTCCTGGTCCCTTTGCAGAAAAACAGCCCCAAAGCATGATGTTTCCACCCCCATGTTTCACAGTAGGTATGGTGTTCTTTGGATGCAACTCAGCATTCTTTCCCCTCCAAACACGTCTAGTTGAGTTTTTACCAAAAAGTTCTCTTTTGGTTTCATCTGACCATATGCCATTCTCCCAATCCTCTTCTGGATCATCTAAATGCTCTCTAGCAAACTTCAGACGGGCCTGGACATGTACTGGCTTAAGCAGGGGGACACGTCTGGCACTGCAGGATTTGAGTCCCTGGCGGCGTAGTGTGTTACTGATGGTAGCCTTTGTTACTTTGGTCCCAGCTCTCTGCAGGTCATTGACTAGGTCCCCCTGTGTGGTTCTGGGATTTTTGCTCACCGTTCTTGTGATCATTTTGAGATCTTGTGTGGAGCCCCAGATCGAGGGAGATTATCAGTGGTCTTGTATGTCTTCCATTTTCTAATAATTGCTCCCACAGTTGATTTCTTCACACCAAGCTGCTTACCTATTGCAGATTCAGTCTTCCCAGCCTGGTGCAGGTCTACAATGTTGTTTCTGGTGTCCTTTGACAGCTCTTTGGTCTTGGCCATAGTGGAGTTTGGAGTGTGACTGTTTGAGGTTGTGGACAGGTGTCTTTTATACTGTTAACGAGTTCAAACAGGTTCCATTAATACAGTTAACAAGTGGAGGACAGAGGAGGCTCTTAAAGAAGAAGTTACAGGTCTGTGAGAGCCAGAAATATTGTTTGTTTGTAGGTGACCAAATACTTATTTTACCGAGGAATTTACCAATTAATTCATTAAAAATCCTACAATGTGATTTCCTGGATTCTTTCCCCCCATTCTGTCTCTCATAGTTGAAGTGTACCTAGGATGAACATTACATGCCTCTCTCATCTTTTTAAGTGGGAGAACTTGCACAATTGGTGGCTGACTAAATACTTTTTTGCCCCACTGTATATATATGCCGTTAAAAACGGTGCAATATATACCTGGCTGCTAAATCCTCAGAACTGTTACAGGGTGTGTATTTTTGTAAAATGTGTAACTTTTTTATTATTATTTCTTTTTTTATCTTTAGTACTTTTGATGCATGCTTAGGTAACATTAAACTGTCTTTGGCTCTTTTCTGCTGTAACAATGTAAATGTCCCCTCTGTGGGACTAACAAAGGTATTCTGAGTCTGAAAAGTTCAACTTGTTTTATTTAAATATGTGTGTTTCTATTTTAGCGGCCTCCACCTCCAAAAAAGGCTCGTGGCTCGTCCAGTGAGCGAGACAAACAGGAGAGTGGATCTGACTCAGAACCCACACCTTCAGAGTCTGAGTCCGGCAAGAATAGTGACCAGGTACTTACACACACAGATGCACACATCACGTTATCAAAAAAAGCCAATGAATGTTACTCATTTGTATTTTTTCCAACAGGATTTTACTCCAGAGAAGAAAGCAGGCGGTGGAGGACGAGGTGGCCCGAAAGCAGGAGGCAGAGCGAAGAACAAGGTGAACCATCGGCATCACATTCAAACATTTTTTATGGCATGGCAGTTTTTGTATTATTCATTTATCTCTAATTGTTTCTGTCATGTTGAAGAAGGGTATGTCTGGCTCAGACTCGGACTCAGGATCAGAACCAGAGAAGAAAGCAGGTGGTGGAGGACGAGGTGGCCCGAAAGCAGGAGGCAGAGCGAAGAATAAGGTGAACCATCAGCATCACATTCAACATTTTTTTTATGGCATGGCAGTTTTTGTATTATTCATTTATCTCTAACTCCTATTTTTCTGTCATGTTGAAGAAGGGTATGTCTGGCTCAGACTCGGACTCAGGATCAGGATCAGAACCAGAGAAGAAAGCAGGTGGTGGAGGACGAGGTGGACCGAAAGCAGGAGGCAGAGCGAAGAACAAGGTGAACCATCGGCATCACATTTAAACAATTTTTTTATGGTTTTTGTATTATTTATGGAAGCCCATTTCCGCCACTTGAAAAAAATAAAATCCCCATGAAAAGTCGAAATAATGAGATAAAAAGTCATAATTATGAGATAAGAAGTGCGCATGCGCTGCAGTGGCGCTGTCTTCAAAGGTCCCTTCATCACCTTGCTGCTCTCCACCATGCAAATGGCATCTAGTCCTAAATAAGGTAACTATTACAGGTGACTTTTGTAAATGTTACATATAGCCTATATTGCAGCTAAACTACAACAATGCAGTTCTAGCTTTGACATTACCTGTTATGAACTATAATATATATGCCTATAGTTTTGTGGTAACGTTCACGGGTTAGAGTTAGGTTAGCAACTCACAGCAGCAGTATGCCTACACTATTGTCATTAGTGGCGTGAACGTTACCACAAAACTATAGGCATATATATTATATTTCATAACAGGTAATGTCAAAGCTAGAACTGCATTGTTGTAGTTTAGCTGCAATATAGGCTATATGTAACATCTAACATTTACAAAAGTCACCTCTAATAGTTACCTTATTTAGGACTAGATGCCGTTTGCATGGTGGAGAGCAGCAAGGTGATGAAGGGACCTTTGAAGACAGCGCCACTGCAGCGCATGCGCACTTCTTATCTCATCATTATGACTTTTTATCTCATTATTATGACTTTTTATCTCATTATGACTTTTTATCTCATTATTATGACTTTTCATGGGGATTTTAATTTTTTTAAGTGGCGGAAATGGGCTTCCATAATTATTAATTTATCTCTAACTCCAATTGTTTCTGTCATGTTGAAGAAGGGTATGTCTGGCTCAGACTCGGACTCAGGATCAGAACCAGAGAAGAAAGCAGGTGGTGGAGGACGAGGTGGCCCGAAAGCAGGAGGCAGAGCGAAGAATAAGGTGAACCATCAGCATCACATTCAAACATTTTTTATGGCATGGCAGTTTTTGTATTATTAATTTATCTCTAACTCCAAATTTTTCTGTCATGTGGAAGAAGGGTATGTCTGGCTCAGACTCGGACTCAGGATCAGAACCAGAGAAGAAAGCAGGTGACAGCGAGTCGGAGGACGAGAAGCCTCGACCGGCTGTGTCCTGCTCCGAGTCTCAGTCTGGCTCAAAGTCTGACTCAGACTCAGACCCTCCTCCTAAAAAAGCCCCACAGGCACGCAAGAAAGGTGTGGGTTCATTGCTGTTCATACATTTCAGCTTCCAATTCAGGAAATAAATGTTTCTGGAGTTAGATTTCAGGCCCTTTCCTTTTGCCCTATGTACATTTATTTAATTTGCTTTATCTTTAGCACCCACAGAGAAGCCCGCACCAAAGCCTCGTGCACGGAAACCCAAACCCAAACCAAAACCCACCCCGGCAAAACGAACACCTTCATCTTCATCCGACAGCGACAGGTAAGACTGCTTTATGCCTACATATTATTTATATACAGTACATACATATTATACATATTAAGGCCCTGACACACCAGGCCGAAATCGGCCGTTTTCGTTAGTCGGACGACGAAGCGTGCCCTGTCGCCCAAACTCAATTTGGTGTGTCCCGCACTGTCGGGCCGTGACATGCCTTATTTGGATTCAACATGTTGAATCGGCCGTGCGTCGGCCACAGGCAGTCGGACAAAAAGAAATCACTCTGATTGGCTGTTCAGCTAGCGAATCAGTGCATGAGAAGCGAAACGGTTGCTTGAGAACGTCTTCCTCAAGCAACACTCCAATGGCTGATAACTCCAGTACCGCATGAAACATGTTTTCGATGGACGAGAGTGAAAATGGAACGCACTAGGGCTGTACCCGAATATTCGACTATTCGAATATTCGTTCGTTGGCCAACTATTCGGGTTTCAATTTCATTATTCGGATATTCGTTTTTTTATTTTTTTTCCCAAAAATTTTTTTTTTCCCCTAAATGTATGCTATCAATAAAGGCGAATTTCCATATTCTTATACTATATTTATACTTTTGAATTGCACTGTTAAAATGCGGAAATATATACAATCTCAGCCTGTGCTCCTGACATCGCGTTCACTCACAGTCACGAACGCAAACGGCACGCTTCTCCTTGCTTCACCTCGCTTCACACACCTGAACACAAAATGCCGAAGACTCCAGCTGTGTGGGACCATTTTAAATTGGACGACGGTAAGAAGAAGGCAGTGTGCCAAATATGCGACAAGAAACTGGCCGGTGGCACAACAACTCTGAAAAGTCACCGGATGCTGTAAGTAGTAGCCTAGCTTAGCTTAGCTGTTGTCAAGTTGCCATGATGAAGCTGCGTTATCCGCCGTTTAAACAGTAACGTTACACATGATAAAATCGTGCTCTTACTATCCTTGGAAAATAGTTGCAAGCAAGCAACCGAATTGTTTTTTTTATATTAGTTTTTCAATTTTATCCGAATAGTGAAAATAATAGGAGCGATGTGGGAACATCTGGGGCTAAGGCAATTATTGGCATACAGTTCGTTCATTTATTTTTCGTTCTTCATTTATTTAAATACCGTTTACTGTTTACGCCTATATCCCCGGCGCTGCACTGCGGCTGGGTTAAATGCAGAGGACACATTTAGTTTTAATGTATGCGAGTACTGAGACAATAAATAAATATAAATCGTAATAGTATGCTCTTTCTGCGCTTCTGCTTAACAGTGTGTTGTCAGGTGTCTCGGAGCGTGTTATGAAAAAAAATCTCCGCACCGAATATTCGCTGCTGATTACTACCGAATATCCGGAGCCCGAGAAATGGTATTCGGGACAGCCCTAGAACGCACACGCTATTTGTTGTTTGTTTAGATCACGTAGTCTGTTCTTCTTCTGTCTTCCGGTTGTTGCCTGTTTTTAATGACGAATACACACTACCGCCACCTGCTGGTAAGGAGAGTTATTGCCACTCACGCATGCGCAGTTCGTACGTGCTCGGCTGAAATCTTTGCGGTGTGTTCCAGTGCGACACATGGCCTAGACGCAGGAGAACACCGGCATCGGCGAGTTCTCTGGTGACTGCTTGGTGTGTCAGGACCTTTACGAGCAGTAATGTTTACAAACAATCTCGTTATAAAGAGGGCATTACAATTAATCAAATAAAGTTAACTTTAAATCATGAACAAAGCACCATCAAGTAAAATGTAGACTTCGCATTTAACCCATCCTAGTGAAAGGGGCAGTGGGCAGCTACAATACACTACACAGCATCTTTAAAGGCCTGGACACACCAATCTGACAACAAAGAACTGACACAGACGAACCCGACTGTTGTGTCGCCTCGCGTCTCCTGCGTTTTGTCCATGTGTCGCACTGGAACACACCGCAAAGACTTCAGCCGACGGCCAAGTAGCACGTACGAACTGCACATGCGTGAGTGGCAATAACTCTCCCTACCAGCAGGCGGCGGTAGTGTGTATTCGTCATTCAAAAGAGGCAACAACCGGAAGACAGACTGCGTGATAACCGAGAGAAGAAGAACAGACTGCGTGATATAAACAAATAGCGTGTGCGTTCCATTTTCACTCTACAACGAGAAGCTCACGGGGCTTTCCCGAACCTGCGTCGAGAGCTGGAGTTAAATGAAATCTCAAATTTGCCTTCTTAATAGTTTGTTTGGGTCCCTCACTTCGCTTCTCATGCACCGATTCGCTAGCTGAACAGCCAATGAGAGTGATTTCTTTTGCCGACTGCGTTTGGCTAACTGCGTTTTCAGCCGAAAAGGCGTTGGCCCGGCTGAAAAGATCCGATGGTGTGGGACACACCAATCTGAGTAGGGCGTGTCGACGCTCATCGTCGGCCTGGTGTGTCCGTGCCTTTAAGCAGTGTGTGAGTCTGTTTCCCAGGCAAAGTCCCTACATACTAAGTTACTGCCAAATGTACCAAATTGCATAAACGTTGCTCTGTTTTTCCCCACAGTGACAGTGGCCCCGACCGCATCAGTGAATGGAAGAAACGAGACGAGGAGCGTAAGCGAGAGCTGGAGGAGCGCCGGAAAAAAGAGGAGGCAGAGGAGCTCCGCAGGCTACGTGAGCGGGAGAAGGAGGAAGATGAGCAAAAGAAAAAAGACAAAGATAAGGGTAAAAAGGCGAGCGACAGTGACAGCGACAACAGCTCAGATCCAGGCGTAGAGGAGCATCCATTGAAGAAGTCCAAGAAACCCCCCCCAGCCCCCATCCCCGCTCCCTCAGACTCTGATTCTCCGACACCTACTGAGGTACAGACGCTAAAATGAATTTGTTGCCTTCATTTAGATGAATAGGGCTGTAATCGACTTTTAAGTGTTCTTGTTTTTTTCACATAAAAAGTCAAAGAAGTCATCCAAGAAGCAAGACAACCAGAAGAAGGCCAGAATAAAGAAAGAGAAGGAGAGAAAAGATAAGAAGGAGAAAGAGCTTAAACAGAAAAAAGCCAGAAGGTCAGAAGAGAAGACCAGAGCAAGGTGAGTGCACAAAGGGGAACAGACGCAGGGGTGTCAAACTCAAATACACAGAGGGTACACAAATGGGTGCTAGTCGAGGGTCGGACTCGTTCAATGTTTATTGCAGAACTTATTGATATGAACTTATTGCACATATTAAACCTGGAACTAACAAAGCTTAAATTATTGCCTATAAAAACAACATTAAATAATCAGTTGCATTCATTTCTTATGGCTCTATCTGCAGCTTCTCCAGAGTCATTTCTTATGATCACATTTTCCCACAGGCCAACAACAGCTTCAACAAAACTATTTCCCTCAAAGAAAAACCAAACATGCCCTGTTGTCTCAAGAAAGAAAGTGCAGAAGGAAACATCCATTGAACTCAGTGTGCTGCTCTGTGATGCTAGTTCAGATACTTGGCATCTCATCTTGGGGGCAAGTTCATCAATGTTTGGGCTCAGGCTCTGAGCTGAGGAAACCCTCAGGACCGAGTGAAGGTGTGTGTGCAATATACCGGCGGGCCAGATCTAATAGTAATTTAAAATGATCCTGCGGGCCGAAATTAAATCCACCAAGGGCCTGATTTGGCCCCCGGGCCTTGAGTTTGACACATGTGGACTACAGTATGCAAAAACTCATTAGAAGAACCTCATTAACATTTAATGTACACAGATCACAGAGTTCCCCCTTCTCTGTCTCTCAGGTCTAAGCCTGAAAAACCAAGACGCAAACCAGAGAGGCCGCCAGAGAAGAAGGTGGAAAAGAAAAAGGGTAAATGCAGTCAGTCTGTTTATTGAAGAGTACTCGTCATTGAAGGTGGAAAGGTGTTTGCATAGACGGTTGAAAGATTCATATCGAGGGCAATCATGTCCGTTTCATTATTTTAAGTAGTTATTCAGCACAAAATATTGACTCTAACTTCCCACGCAGAGCCATCACCAGATGAAAAGCTACAGAAACTTCACACTGACATAAAGTTTGCACTCAAAGTGGACAACCCGGTAAGTGACATATATGATTTTAAATTAAGCAACATTTGCTCATGTCTTTGTTTTAAAGCCAGCATGAAAAATGAAATTGTGTGTAACTGTGTGTTTTCAGGACATAGACCGGTGTCTACAGGCGCTGGACGAACTGGCTGCTGTGCCCGTCACCAGCCAGATCCTCCATAAGAACGCTGAAGTTATTGCCACACTAAAAAAGGTGTGTTTTCTATGATAGTTCTTTAGGTTCGTAAACTTATCTTGCGACAGGATAACCTGCAGTTATAATAACGGCAAATGAAATACATGGCATAGTGTCCTCTTTTAAATGTGTACTTTTTGTGGTAACGTACACCGCATTAGTCAGGAAATTACATTACGTTTTCTTGGGGTTACCATTGGTTCTTCAGAATATTGATAATCAATGCACTAATCCAACACTTGATTGTGCCTCTGAGGTGATTTCTAATGACACAATGTAAAAATGTGGTCACTTTACTTTACTAATTAGGTCTTATTTATTAGCCTTAATTCTTTAATTCACTCAAATGTTGATTTACACTATGCTGAATACGTTTTATATCGACCTACCTTGTTTTGTTATCCTAAAATCAGAGCTGTCATGGCAGTCCTGTATTTTTCCTATTTCAATTATCATTTGTATTTCCAGTTTCTTTCATGTTTTTTTCTGTGTTTGGGACAATATAGATCCGACGGTATAAGGCCAGTAATGCAGTCATGATAAAAGCCACTGAGGTCTACAACAAGTTAAAACTACGCTTTATGGGAAAGTCGGAGGAGGCAGCTAAACCTCAAACAGAGGACAAGGAACCAGAAAATAATGAGAAGGAGACACAAAACACAGGTAAGAAATCACACCGTGGATATTACCTCCATCTGGGTTTAATGTGGTTTAGATTTATTTTGTATGTTAATTTGCATTTTTTAGACTCTGCTCCAGTGAATGGGGATTCACAAGAGAAAAAGGATGATATGGAGGTAAAGGAAAATCCAAAATCACCAGCCAATGAGGAAAATAATGACGATACTGCTTCAAGTCCAATCAGGTATGCATCCCATGTAAACTCAACTAATTAACTTATGCTCTTGTAATTGGAATGGGCAAATATCATGCTATGAAGGCAGAGCTTGGCTCAGCTACAAAAAAAATAAAAATAGACGGGAATCTCTGTTTCAAACACATCTCATCTGCATAGATTTTGTTCTTCTCCTGAGAGCCTACAACAATCAACAAATGTAGCTACTTATCAAGACAATCAGGGAAAGAGCAAGAAATATAAAAATAAAATACATTATTATTTATTTTGAATGTTGCTTAAAGTAATCTGTCTTTAGTTCTTGCTAGCAGCACCTCACCACGGTACACCAATATGCAAATGTGCGTATAAGACTTTACCTGGTGACTCGCATCTTAAGTTGATGCTAGCTACTTTAATTGAAAAATAGTTGGCAACAACCATAGGACACACAACATGTTGTTTTACACAGCTTTGAGCTGTAAATCAGGCCATTATTTTCTGTTAGGTTGTACCCGGTGTCAGACAGAATATCATCGTAATAGTGAGACTTTTAGAAAACACATCTAAATGCAGATGGTGTCATTATGCAATCAACATTTACTTCATAATAATACGTAGGTTAAGGAAAAGGAAAAGAAATACTTCGGAGAAACAGGACCCATTTGCTAGCCATTGCAAAGCTAATGGTAGCATCCACTCTTTAGTAATATTTGAACCACAGCAGTATTTGTGACTGATGATGTACTTTCTGTTCAGACGGAGCCCAGAGAGCCCTGCTGAACCACAGCTTCACAAGTATGAAGAGGCAGACAAGTCCATCTCTGCAGAGACGGAACCGCCAGCTGTAGAAAGCTGAAAGACCTGAAACCCCACTGCAGTGGACCAAGTGCTGAAGATGGTGGCCTCTTTGTTTGACGTCATACAGTGCCCCCTGCGTTTCCTACAGTATCAGTTACGTCAATGTTGATTTATAGACATTTTGTACGATATCAAACGAGAAGGCCCCTGTTGCTCAATCCATTTGGTCCATTATTTAAGACGACAAAAGGAAAGCTTGTTAGTATGGTAGTTTGTGGCCCTGCGCAGACTCCTTTTTATTTCAGAAAATGTACTTTTGGTTTTATACAACACTCAGCCCGTCCTCGGTCTTCCCCCTGTACTCCTTCTATTCTGTTCTTTCTACCACATGAACCATTACTTTGGTCTGTCACGTGGTATTTATATTGAATGATTACATTTTCAACACTTCTAACCTGAATTTAGGCGGGGGTTGTATGAGATGAAACGTCGATGAAATGTCTTGGGAAAATGGAGCCATGCCGTTCATTTTTTTTCTATTGGAAGATTTTGTGCATCCTTTACATCTGTTGGCTTCATTTTGATAAAGCCTACACAACATCACAAAGGCCTCCTTTCTGTGTGTATGACATTGTAAGAGTGGTAAAGTACTATCTGTGAGTCTTTTATGTTAAGCTTTTTTATTAATATTATTATCTGGTCTTGATCCAGTCTGAAATGTAAAGTCAATAATTGAGTCACTTAAAAATGTTATTCAACTGAGGTCCACCTACTTTTTTATAGCCTTGTTTGCAAATATTTGCATTTACAGTTTTGTCTAAAATATCAACTGCTGTGGAGTTAAACACCTTGCACTCTCGTCTCCCTATAGTGTCTGCTTTCAGTAACTTGCATAATAAATGGAATAACTGTACAGATTGAAAACTGCCCTTAAAAGCTATTGAGATCTCTTGTAGCTGCAGCCTATTTTGACATGTCCCCGTCTTATGCATACAACAGGTGTTTTTAGTGCTATGTAAATTGGTAAAGCATTTCTATGACTTAGTTGAGACTTGAATAAAAATCTCAGCATGGTTTTGTTTCTCATTTCTGGATGTAAAACACCCTTAATTTTCTGTGTTTGTACAACACATCACAATATAGTTGGTTATTAGTACATAGTCAACCTTGTATGTAATAAAGTTCACTGGTATTAAGTACTGCACATGCTGTAGGCTTGTTAATGTACGCAACAGGATAAGGAGCACATGAGAAAAAACCATTTAGGGATATGAACAAAAATTGTTTTTTTAAATCCGACTTTAATTTCAGAATTCTGAGATTAAAGACAACATTTTGAGGGGGAAAAAAAGCACAATTCCGATTTTAAAGAATATAGTCCTAACAGATCATTTATATTTTTTGAGAATTCCTCTCGTGCGATTTATTTTGGGGGAAATCTCAAATGTCTGACTTTGACCTAGAATGTTTACTTTGACATTTCATTGGAATAAGAAGAAAGAAGTTGACAAGGTTATGAAGAATTCAAGGACATACATTTAGAATGTCTAAATCTGTCATCAAACAGATTTCTACTCTAAAGGGAGCGCTGGACCTTTAATTCCACTGATTGCTATGAGAGTCTCGCATAATACTAAAGTCAGCTGACTTAAGACGCCATTTTGTCTGCCATTTCCTACACTGATCCATTCCCAGCGTCTCTGCACAACACAGGACGCCCCGTCCGGCCTCAGCTTCATCTGCCCGGGCTTGGTAAACAACAGCAGACCCTGCACATACTCGGTACCCGGGTGGATGAGAGACAGTCCAGAGGGTCGGTCGGCACCCACTTACTCCTCTCTGCAGACGCCCCGCAGGACACAAGCGGTACAAGTCACAGGCAAACATGGCTTTGAAGATTGTCAAAGGGAGCATCGATCGGATGTTCGATAAAAATCTTCAGGATTTAGTACGTGGCATCAGGAATCACAAGGAAGAAGAGGTAAAACAACCCACAGTGTCACCGGAACAATATGTAACCTGACATTCATTCATGTGTTTAACTCAGCACACAGTGACATTACGGTTATCGCTGAGCAGCTAGCTAACGTTAATGGCTAAAGCTAGGTGAATTAACGTTAGGTAGGCTAGCCGGCTAACGTTAATAGCTAACGCTAGATGAATTAACGTTAGGTAGGCTGGCCGGCTAACGGTAGCGTCTGCTCAGTCATTTCGCCAACAGTTACTCAAAACAATTGCTTTTAGGCGGTGAATAATATTTAAACGTTTGATAAATAACTGTTTCGTTAATTAATGTTGATGTTAACTTTATGGTAACGTTACATGTTAGGTTTTAAGCAATGAGACGTTGTAACTGACATCTAGGAAACCTAGCTAACTGACAGCTAGCAAATGTAGCTAACTGACAGACGTTGGAGGATAGATTATCAGAATTCACCGGGATATTACTCTTCTATTTCATGCAGATCATACCAGAGATTACTGCTAATGAGATATGTAATTTCAGTTTTACCAATAGGCCTCTTACCATGACATTATCAATTATTCGCCTTTTTTTATTTCATAATAATAACAACTGTATTTATATACTGTAGCAGCTGGTGCATGCAAGATGCATCCCAAAGCGCTTTAAAGAGCAAGATAAGACACTTGAAAACAATAACAATGAGTAAAGATGAAGAGTAAGAAACATTGAAAGGGTTACCTCACAAAACCACAAAACATGAACAGTGTTACCACTACAAATTATCCCAAATGAAAAGCCAAATAGAAAATACAGTGTTCTGTTCTAAGACCAAAGAGGATTTCTTGCTAAATACTTTACGTACTCCAGCAGAAAGGCATTGAAGGATCTGAGTAGAGATTCATTTGTGTAGGAAGTATCCAGTGATATTTGTCTCTTGTGAGTTGAGGACACTGTTGAATTAATGATGCTCCGATTACATGGGCAAACGAGTGTCAAACAGGCCTTACTTCTCTGTCTGGTTTAAAATGAGTTTACAAATGCAGGTGTGACTGTGCGTTTGTTGATAATAAAATAAAAATAAAACACATCTTCTGTAAACGGGTAAATCATGAGAAATGAGTCAGGCAGCCAGCAGCTTGTTTTATACATCCCCACAGTGATTGAAGCTGATGTCATCCTGTCACAGCTCTGTGAATATGACAGGCTCATCACAGCACAGACCTGAGAGGGAGAAGGGGGATGGATGGACCATTAGAGGGCTTTTACTGTTTGGGGACAGCCACGTTTCCATCTCTCACATCAGCTTGTTCTTTTAGTTGTATTGTCCCTGTGTTCACTGTGTCTAACATTGTTACTGCTGTTAAACACGTCAGGTTGTTGGAGGGGTTGGATGTGAAATGCAGAATCCCTGGATTGTTGTTGCACGAAGCTGCTGTGCACACCTGTTACCAGCCTTAGGTCAGATGTGAAAAGTAGAGGGAGCGTGTCTAACCTGAGGGGATCTTTGGGATTTTCTCAACGTGGCAGAGTTGTACTGCTCGCCAAACCCGCTTGAAAACCAAATTTAAAAATTGCAGCTATGTAAACATTTTGCTTGGAGATTAAAGATCTATATTTGTGTTTAATTAAAGTTATACCTAACCTTCTAAAGGAGCGTTTGTTATGAGTTAATAACCCTGTGAAAACTTGCATGCCAGAATAAAAATATTAAGAACATTTTTAATGAATTGAAGTAAATTATAACAAAAATATATCAAAACATCTATTCACAAACACACAAGTACTCATTTCTGTATGTCTTTTTGGAAATCTCGCACTTAGATCGGCTATGTTGTTCGAGGCTATCAATTCTCGATCTCTTGATTTAATGTATGGGCCTAGAAGTTCTCCAGTTGTAACCCAACCTGGGCTGCCTGGATACGGTGGTGGTTGCCAAGTCAACAGTGGACAGTTTGCTGAAATATTAATACACTGTGTGAGTGTGTGTGTGTGTGTGTACGCCTCAGTGTGTGACTTTTTCCTGGCCAGCCCACAGTTTGTTTCTCATGTGTGTGTGCAAGTTTCATTCATTCATTCTCCCTCACATGCCAATTGAAAGCAGCCATATTGAAATAAGTTTTCAGGATGTCCTATGTTATAGATTACCAGTAAGAACTTTAAGCATATTTCTAATATTGTAGAATCAAGTTTTGGTTTCAGCAGACACTGCGCCTTCTTGTTTTTCTTTAAAGTACAGACCTTCCTGTTTATTTCTAGCTGAGTCTGCATTGTTGGCTGAAGAGTGGCTTTGTTGGCATTATGACAACAATTTCAGTTATTGAATGGGTCCTGAAACAATCATTAAGAACGAGTGTGATGCAGCACCGTGTGTGTCTGGTGATCTGCTCTTGAATCACTCCTTGGTAGCCTCAGTTTCTCCAGGAAAGCATCAGAGCTCAGTCCTCCCCTCCTCTCCCCCTCTCCCTCTCTCCCCCTCCTCCTGTCACTGTGCTGTCTCATGACTGCACACACATGACCAGCACACACTCTCACTCTACAGAGCTATATGTGTGTGTTTATTTTTGCTGGTCTGCTCCTCTCAACAATGGTTGACTGATTTCTCTGTCTTGTGTTCTCACTTAGCTCACCCTCAACTGTTGAATGAAATGTACATTCTGCTCTCTCTATTTCAGGAGTTTATTGTAAGAGCTATTTTTTCACTCATTCATTCAGGCGTGAAGTTCCTGGAAACGCTCTTTTGTTAAAATGCTTCAGGGGATGGAAGAGAGTCACCTTTTAGCCTCAGACTAGCATAAAGAAATGTTCAGCAGCTGTGTAATTTAAAGTGGTACAATTTAATATTTTATTCAGGTTTACAAGGGTCCTGCTGATCCTTAAAAAGTGTTAAAAGGCATTGAATAAATGAATCTAAAAATATAACTTTGAATCACTTTTTTCAACATTCCTAAAAACGCCAAAAATACTGGAAGTAGGGTTTTACGAATGGTTCTTTCTGACATTCATTGCATCATTTATTTTTTAGCTGTTTCTAGCATAAACATTTGCAGACCTGGATAGCAGTGTGTAGAATTGGTCTTAAATATCATTGGCAATTAACAAAAAGTATTTTAATATAGTTTGACTTGAATTCTATGAAACCTTTGTTTTCATATTTTTTATAAATCATATGCATAGACAGTGTTTACGTGCGTTCAAGCCTTTATACAGTCTATGGTTCAAGCTCATAGACAAGTGGTACCATTTCATGTGTGGCAAGATCTCGGACGGGACATTTTTTGGTGTAAAAGCCAAAACCACATCACATGCAATATCTTTCTGGGACTTGGAACAGGACCTCAACATTTTGTATTTTACATTCAGAAACTGGCTGGCACAGCTGGGGAGCATACTCTGACACACGCCAGGAAATTAATGACATTATACTTGGCATCATTTTGATCCAAAACCAATGACTCGTGATTTGAGTTTGACCTACACGAAGAATTTTGGCCGATGCAAGGGAGACATTCAGGGTTAAAGCCTGCATTATTTTATATAAAGTGTATGATAAAGTTCAGGACCTTTCTTACTGTATTTGACTTGCAGAACAATCATTTTGCTCGGGTTTTAACTAACAATAAGTGTCGTTATCGAATAATATACCGTTTGTTTTTGTAGACTATTAGTTTGGTCTATTAATCGTCAGAAAGTTGTCAACGATGTCAATGCCAGTTTTCCGAAGTCCAAGGCAATGTCTTTGAATATCTTGTTTGTCAGTCCAAACCCCAAAGATATTCTGTGTAATATGATAAATAATAAAAACACTCTGGATATCTTTATATGCGAGGGGCTAAAAACGATATGATCTACTACTTTTGCATTTATTTACTGAAACAATACTATAGTTGATTTTAAATCGACCTATTATTGCAGCTTTACATTCAGTTCCTCCTCTGCTGGGTTGGGTAACAGCCACAGACTGAACAGAAATCTCCCAGCTTGTTTCTGGGGCCTGAAAGCAGCCTTCCACTGCGGATATCAATCCTCCTAATCTGATATGTTGTTTGTCCTCTCCTTTGTCTGCCCTTAGGCCAAGTACATCTCCACATGCATCGATGAAATCAAACAGGAGCTCAAGCAGGACAACATCGCTGTCAAAGCCAATGCCGTGTGCAAGCTCACCTACGTAAGTTCTCCCAGCACCCTCCACACAATCACTCTCTCTTTCTATTTTGATGCACACTATCATTTTCTGTCTCTCAGTGAAAACCCACCTGTGTGTCTCTGCATAGACACACGACACGTCTCTGCTATTGGGAACAACTCACTAAGTCTAAGCCAAAGTCTCTTTATTCTTACAATGCTATCAGGGAAACCAGTTCAATAATCAACACCCAAGACAAACAAAGAGAAAAATTAAACAAACAAATCCGATATGATCTGATTCACAAGAAATAATTGTGGTTTCTAACATGACCCCCAAAGCAGGTCAGAAATATAATCTTATATATCCTGTCAAAAGGAATATTTCGTTTAAGGCAGGCATTACATTTCAAATATGATTAAACATTTTCAGATAGTGTTGACGCATGCACGCAATAGAAAAATCTCTTCCGTGGTAATAACTGAAGAAGGGACGAGTCGCACACACAGACTCTTTGTTCTTTGAATATGATCCTGTTCAAATAGCACCATGTTGAATCAAAGCCCACTGCTTTGGCTCATGGCTCGTCAGGGGTAAATAGAAGTGACCTGCTACAAACCACCTCATACATTTGTATTAAATGGAATCAAACCTGCATGTACACATGTTGTTCTGGAGATGAAGATTGGTCACTACACGGCATAATGGCTCACAGCCGCACTTATCTATTTATAACCAAGAGGCCCACGTTTAGTTTTAGTTGGCTTGTTGCATCCAGCCTCTGTGAGCCACAGGGACATCTTACTTTTATTCACCCACTGTCTCTTCTCTTTTTCGTGTTACAGCTTCAGATGCTCGGCTATGATGTCAGCTGGGCCGCTTTCAACATCGTTGAAGTCATGAGCTCCTCCAAGTTCACATACAAGGTACGATTAGATCATGATCCCTTTTCCTGTGGATCCTCTAGAGCAGGGCTATTCAATGAGTTTGGAATGGGGCCGGTTGATGAAAATGATCCAAAGCAAGGGGCCGGGAAAAAGATGGCTTCAGATACAGTAAATACTACAACAGCATAGTGGAGTGCAGATATTGTGTTTAATTCAATCAAACAACATAGCCCCAAGGCCTTCATGGATCTAAAGGTTCAGAACTCAGTAGGCCTACATGTGAAGCTCATTTAACCATCAACATCATTTCATTTCATTTAGGTGAAATGATCTAATCATTCACGCAGAGATGCAATCAATGACAGGAGTTGTCACTACAGTAGCTAGTAGGTGGGTTCGAAAACCGAGCCCGCTGAAGTTTTCAGGCAATGTCTTCCCCTCTCTCTCTCTCAATGTAACACCCTCTCTGGAATAAAGGCACTCTGGTCAGAAAATAAATCTTAAAAAAAGTAGATTACTTTTTAACATTATACTCAAAGGGCCAGTAAATATCACCCCGGGGCCGGATTTGGCCCGCGGGCCGCCAATTGAATAGCCCTGCTCAAAAGTCTTAAAAGGCACTGAATTCACCAGGTCTTCTTCATGGTATTAAAATGTCCTAAAATCCAAAGTTAGAACAACTGCTAAGACTTGTCAGGTCGAGTTTTTAGAAGTCAGTTTTTCAGTCATTTCAATTCTCTAAATACCTGGTTACATCTATTTTTGAAATGATTTACCGAATGTCTCTTGCATCAATGTCATGCAGATCTAGATTGTTGAACCATCCAGATACTCAGACCACATGCAATAGAATATTGAAGTGCAAATTCAATGAAAAAAAAAAGCAGGCTTTTAAGATTATGAAGCACTGCTGACACCTGTGACAGGGAATTAACTTTCTAAAAGGCACAGTTAATCTTGAGCAGGAAGTGTTAAGCCAAACTAATGGGAAGTGAGGCAGTGGAAGCTCCCATGCAGAGTTATTGTAATGCTGGTCTTTAATTTCATTCCAAGTTGCATCAAAACAAATCATAAAAAAGCCTTGAACCCAGATTGCCTTAAACTGTACAAACCCTGAAGATGCTCTGACTATGGTCTGAGTTTAATGCTAAGCTGTCATTTCACCACTATGTACCCACAAATAGCACGAGGAATAGTCCCACTGTGTACTGCATAGGTGCATCTCCATGGCTCCTCGGCTGCAGGTTGATGGGTGTTTTTAATAATAGCATTGTGCTGACATATACAGTTCAAACACAATACAGCACAGTATGTAATCATTTCATTTCTTGCTTTCATTCCTGCAGAGGATTGGCTACCTGGCGGCATCGCAGTGCTTTCATGAGAGCACTGACGTCATCATGCTGACAACCAATCAGATCCGAAAGGTCAGTGACGTTCTTCTTCTTCTTCTGGGAATCTGATGGTATTTATCCCTCAGCCAACCTTTTCTGTCCTTTGGTCTCTTTCTAATATCTTTCTTCTCCTTTCCCCCCAGGATCTCAGCAGTCCCAACCAGTATGACACAGGTGTTGCCCTCACCGGCCTCTCTTGTTTTGTGACCCCTGACCTGGCTCGGGACCTGGCCAATGACATTATGACACTGGTGAGTCATAGGGAATATTTCAGAAGGTTTCCCAACAATGACTCTTTAGGTTTTCTTTCTCTCCGTTCACTCCTCCTGTGTCTCAGTATTTCGCCTTCAAGATGTCAGGGTCTCCACGGGGTCTTAAAAAGTATTAAAAGTTGATAAATCAATTTAGAGAAAATTAAGGCTATTAAAAAGTATTAAACGGCATTTTCCAAGGTTTTACATTTTGTATCTTGTTTTCAATAAGTATATAAATGGTCCAAAGAGGTTGTATTCTACAGTCTGCTTGAATGTAATCATGGCGTAGGTGTGTAGTGTGATTCTGTGTAGTGTATTTATGGCATCCCGTTGGATTTGACGTCATCTGAACAGGACATCGCACGCTCACTGCTTGATAGCGCGAAGGTCCGTTTGCGCCGGTTGTTAAACAACATCGTTATGGGGAAATGCAAGTCTGCGTCCAAATGGTTGGAAGATAAGGAGGAAGGACAATCAATACTGTATATAGTCAATGTGAGGTAAAGTGTGTCGCCAATGTAAAACTCCAAGTGGAGATGAGGTCTTAAAATGTAGGAAAAGGGTCTTAAAAGGTATTAAATTTGACTTCAGGATTCCTGCATATACCCTGCTTTATAAACTGTCTTGTACTTTTCCCCCCAGATGTCCCACACTAAACCGTACATCAGAAAGAAAGCGGTGTTGATCATGTACAAAGTGTTCCTGAAGTACCCGGAGTCCTTGCGACCTGCTTTCCCCAGGCTGAAGGAGAAACTAGAGGATCCAGACCCCGGTACCGAGACACTCTGCATTCAGTCTGTTACGCAGGAAGCTTGTGCTCTGTCACCTGAACCCTATGAATTATTCAGCACCTAAGAATATGAGATTAAGGGAGGCTCATCTGTGAGAGTGCCAGGGCTGTCTGGGAATATTCAACAGCTCGGGATTATTTCTGTTGCACCGACTAAAACCTCTAGCAGGACATTTATCCGGCTTTATGGCATGCCAGTGTGGTGTCACACTTATTTATTGAACATCGGTCACACGAAATTGCATCGCACATTAATGAAACAAAATAGATAGATAGATTGGGAGGGATGAAACCCTCTTTAATGGTCACACATGCAGAGCACACAGTGAAATGTGTTCTCTGCTTTTAACCCATCCTAGCACCAGGAGTCTAGTACCAGGAGTCTAGTACTAGGAGCAGTGGGCAGCTATTGCACAGCGCCCGGGGAGCAATGGGGGGAAGGGGGGTGTCCGGTGCCTTGCTCAAGGACACCACGGCAGGGCAGGAGGTGAACTGGGACCTCTCCAAGTAGCACACTCCATATTTTAGGTCTGTTCGGGGACTTGAACCGGCAACCCTACAGCTCCCAGTCCAAGCCCCTGCTGACTGAGCCACTGCTGGACAAAAAATGCATCTAATGAAGATATGTTGTCACTTGTAATAAGAGTCCTTACATTTTACAAATGCAGGGTTTGGGGTTAATTTTTGTGGTATATTTTGGTTGAGAAAAAGGAAAACAGGAGGAGAATTTCTGGGTTTTATTAAACCTCAAAAATACTAAGGTAGATTCACCTTAAAAATGAATTGAACATAGATGTGGCTGACGATTGACTTTGCCCATGAACTTTGAAATGTAACAACTATCTCAGTTTTATAACCATCCTGAGAGATGTTTAACACATATAATAAAAAGCATGTCTTTGCCTGTGTTCTGCTATATCATACACACAAGAGGGACCCTTTATTAATCCCCGTGGGTACATTCAGTCGTTCTGAACAGCAACAGGGTAAGGATGAAAAAACAGGACAGCACAGATTCACACAGGTTAATAACATTAAAGATAAAAATGATGAAATACTATGAAGTAAGAAATTAATGAAAATGAGCATATATACATATTGGGACATCATTGTTTTAGAGTCTTGACTTAATTCATTTATTTAGATTGCTTGCTATTTTCTGATCATGTTGCTCCTCTGCAGGGGTCCAGTCTGCAGCAGTAAATGTTATCTGTGAGCTGGCTCGGAGGAATCCTAAGAACTACCTGTCTCTGGCTCCGCTCTTCTTCAAACTCATGACCTCCTCCACCAATAACTGGGTTCTCATTAAGATCATCAAACTGGTGAGTCAACGGGATACAGGGAAGTGTCACTTTTAAGAGTTTCTGGATCGGTGTAAACATGTGCTCTTGTATTGCTACTACAGGGGGTCCGCGGGGTCTTAACAAGTATTAAAAGTTGATAAATCAATTTAGTGAAAATGAAGGCTATTAAAAAGTATTTAACAGCATTTTCCAAGGTATCACATTTTGTAGCTTGTTTTCAATAAGTATATAAACGGTCCAAAGAGGTTGTGTTCTACAGTCTGCCTGAATGTAATCATGGCGTAGGTGTGTAGTGTGATTCTGTGTAGTTTATTTATGGCATCCCGTTGGGTTTGACGTCATCTGAACAGGACATCGCACGCTCACTGCTTGATAGTGCGAAGGTCCGTTTACGCCGGTTGCTAAACAACATCGTTATGGGGAAATGCAAGTCTGCGTCCAAATGGTTGGAAGATAAGGAGGAAGGACAATCAATACTGTATATAGTCAATGTGAGGTGAAGTGTGTCGCCAAGGTAACCGGTTAAAACTCCAAGTGGCGATGAGGTCTTAAAATGTAGGAGAGGCTCTTAAAAAAGGTCTTAAAAGGTTTTACATTTGACTTCAGGATTCCTGCATATACCCTGTACTATGCTCTTATCACAATGGATCAAAGGCATTCATTATATATTTTTATAGCTCATAGTATTGCACCAATAACACAAGGATGAGTCCATCATAAAAGAGAAAACGATACCAGTTGATTCACCAGCATTAACCTCCATTGGCCAAAATGTAGTATGGTCATGTGACATGCTGCATGGCTGACCAAATGTCAACAAATACGCCATTTCTTTTAAATAACAAGTTCACATCACTTCTCCTACATGTGCTATAAGTTAAATACAAGTGAAAGTATAACACTTTATCTAAGACTGTATCGAATAGTTAGAAGCTTTATTCTTAACGTTGGCTATTGAGCTATTGATTGTGTTTTTAAAGGTGGTATTTTGGTAAGTTGTAGTAATAGAAGCAATTATTCTCAATATGTATATATGTTTTTACCTAAAGAAATATTCTGCTTCCATTCCTCTTTGTTGGCATTTAGTCCTTTAGCAAAATGTCACTTTTTAAACTGCTCTACTGCTTGCAGGCTGCAGCGCGCACACATAAAACACTACATTTCTTACGACAAACAATTGATGCTTGATTTGAAAATCTCAATAAAAGCTTTAAACGTGTACTTGATATAACATTTTCACAATGTAATGAATCCATCAATGTTTATGAGTTTCAATTCAACATAAGCACCAATTCTGATGTGACGCATAACCTACTGTCCTCTTTGTGTTGTTTACAGTTTGGTGCGCTCACACCACTGGAGCCACGGTTGGGGAAGAAGCTGATCGAACCTCTGACCAACTTAATCCACAGGTTAGATGATGAACATTCCACAGATAGTCAGGTCTGTTTGATTTGACAGATATATAATATATATGTATCTCTGTTTCTCCCCCCTCTCTCACAGCACCTCTGCCATGTCTCTGCTGTATGAATGTGTCAACACAGTGATAGCAGGTCAGTTCTGGTTTTAAATGTGAGCAGTAACTCTTATTCACGTTAAAGTGTTTTGTGCTCTATGTCAGTCCCTCTGTATTAATAACACATCTTGAATCCTTCATTTTCTCACAAAATGTTGAGCTTTTCTCTAATTACTCTCGTTTGTCTCGCATTGCAGTGTTGATTTCGTTGTCCTCGGGGATGCCTAACCACAGTGCTAGTATCCAGGTAAGTTTCTGGGTTCCACTTCTCCTTCTGCACCTTCATCTGGTTACATATGGATCATAACCATTTCCACCCCAATTGAACCACTGTGCTTTCACCATGTTGTTTTCTGTTCAGACACATAAAGTAGACCCACATCAGTGATAATACGTTTGCACGATTCACACATCCTTTTCTCTCCTGCTTTTGATTTCAACAAATGCATGCACCATCAATTATTAGCCCAATGTCCTCCTTTTGGTTTGTCTCATTTATGTTTTGTAGGACTAGACTGAACATGTTGTGGAAAGGGATGTTAATCGCTCTCCCTTTCTCCCCCCCTTTTCTATTGCTTCCTCTCTCTTTCTCTCGTTCTCTGTTTCAGCTCTGTGTGCAGAAACTGCGAATCCTGATAGAAGACTCGGACCAGAACTGTGAGCCCTCTGTCAATGCCTGCAGTGTGTCATTTTCTCATTGTCTGCGTGTTTCTGAATATGGAACAGTCCACCCTCTTAGACGAAAAGTCCCCCTGACTCTGGATAACTCGAAACCTTACCATACTCCCTCCCTAATTTAGGAGGCCTGCTTAGAACACCACTTCACTTATATGTGAATACCTCTTTCACAACTAATCCTGTGCATGATACAGAACATGGGTTTTTCCCAGGTTTGTTGCTTCAATTTGAAAGGGATAAGAGTTTGCAGTTTATTCTCCAACATAAGGCTTGCTTCTATAAATACACTCCCACACACACTTCTTGTTGGAGCTGAGAATACTGCATTTAGCCATTCGAGTTATCTGGACACCCGTATATAGATAGTTCTGTGTGTGAAGTAGAAAAATAGATGTTCCTAGAGCAGACTGTGAACCTGTGGTTTTAGCTTTTGGTTATCCTTTCAGCGCACCTCATAGTCATGCTTTAGGTCAACCGCTTTCAATACTTTGATACGGTAATTATCTAAAAGATCAGGACATCTCTGGATTGTAAAGATCAAGCAGTCAATCATTGTCTAAAGACATTTTGTGCAAGTTAAAATATACATCACCATGAAGTTTAAATGAGATATCTGAATGAAAAACACCGGCAGGAATATGCTTAATGCATCGATTAGCAAGATATTATATTATCTTTAATGCAGCATACATTTATACTATGTGTTATCTCAGTTTTTAATGACAAAAATAACCCTCTACACAAATTGACTGAAGGCAGCAATTCAGTAAACATTCTTTGAAATGTTTGATATCAGTTTCCCATTTCATGACTCAGTTATGCCTTCCTCGCTGAGATAAAGAATCAGCCGAAGGAACATCCAGTGTGCTGCTCTCCTCCTGCTGCTGCTGCTGCTGCTGCGCTGACTCCCCGGTCACTCCTGCAGTGTTTTCACTTTCAGCACGCCTCACCCCCAGAGGGACCGCCACACGCATTGATCCAAGAACCTGAGAGGCATTTGTCTTTGTCGAATTTGATAATTGACACGAGGCCATGATTCAGCAGATTTCTGAATCGTTAAAAAACCTTTTTTGGTTAGAAAGAAAAGCTGCCAGGCTACTACACAAGGGAGGATAAAGCAAAACAAAACGACTGTTTCCAGTGTGTGTGTTGTACCGTGTGTGTTTGTGTGTCCTTTCCATTGTGCTGCATGTTTTGTGTTCCTTTCCTTTTTGATATTTATTTTGTGTCATTTACATTTATTAATTATTGCCTGGAAGATAACACAGCAATAGATAAACAGCATTTTTAATAGATTCAGCTAGCAATGTTTTTTAGTAGTAGTGGTAGTAGTAAATGTAATGCATTTTTCTAGAACAGTTTCAAAGAGTTCCCCATCTTCTGGAAACCAAAGTACATTTCTACAACCAGGTATTTGTGGTCTACCTGCAGACTCAATCAAGTAAGGAAAGTCTGGTTTCCAAATGATAGGAAGTTGAATAGGAAATCCTGAATAAAAAATATTATAACGACATACTTGTAACATGAGAGAATAATGTCAGCTGATATAAAAAAATATATATTTGACTCGCTAGGGTACGAAAAGCTAAGGGTGCTCTTATGTCTGTGATGAAATACGCTGATGTCATGTTTGTTTTTCAGTGAAGTACCTGGGCCTGCTGGCTATGTCAAAGATCCTGAAGACCCACCCCAAGTCAGTGCAGTCTCATAAAGACCTGATCCTCCAGTGTCTGGACGACAAGGACGAGTCCATCCGCCTCAGAGCTCTGGACCTGCTCTACGGCATGGTCAGTGTTACTAGATCTACAGTGATGATCATATCTGTGTGATCATTTAGCCCTCTGTTCATTAGCATTTGGTTTTCTGGGATAGCTAAATATATCAAGCCTTTGTACAATTATTTGTTTCACTGTACAAGATATTATATAGCCCATCGTTATTTTAAGGTACTTTTGAAGTTCTGCCTCAGTAGACCTAATGATATTTAAAAGATTTATGTTCATGCTTTTAAATCCGATCGTCGATAAACTGGTGTCTGCTCTTCCAGGTGTCCAAAAAGAACTTGATGGAGATTGTGAAGAAGCTGATGCTGCATGTGGACAAAGCGGAGGGAACCACCTACAGAGACGAGCTGCTCACCAAGATCATCGACATCTGCAGCCAGAGCAACTACCAGTACATCACCAACTTCGAATGGTCCGTCCCACTACTTAGTTTATTCTTACTGCAAATTAGGATTTAGTATTAGATAAAGTCTTATGACTATAATGCCATTTAGTTTAAGTCATCTAAAGTTTTTTCCTTCTTATCCAGTTGTTTTTTTGTTTACTAAATATCATAGGAATTTAGTCAACTTAAAGGTGGGGTAGGTAATTCACTTCAGAAACACTTTTTGTTATGTTCCATGGAATGCTCTTAACATCCCGATGGCAATGAATAAATGAAATGCTTTGACAATAAATTAATAAAAAAATGTCATCTGTGGAAGCCGTGGCGCTGTAAAAAGCACGATCTGAGCCGGCCCGGCTAAAGTAACTGGATGGCCTACCTGCCTGTCAGCCTTCCATCTGTGCACAAACTTATCTCGTGCCCTCATTGGTCATGTGCGCGTTCATGTGTGTTGGAGGAGGGGCTCTGGAAGGAAGTCTGAAGGAAGGAGCAGATTTTTTTTTGGCTCTGTACTTTCAAATTGTAGCGCACTCGAGCTGGTTTCTCCATTCTTACCTACCCCACCTTTAAGGGTTTTATATGATTTTTAATGAACTATTTAAGGGTTTCTGTAGAATTTCCAAACTCATTTTTCCTGGAGGATATGTCTATCAACTTGTTATTATCTTATGGTATTAATGTTTGAACATGCAATACAGATGTATCTGTAGTCACCTTTATTTTATTTAGCTTGAAGTAAAATACACATATAACCATAAAAGACCAACACTTAAATGCATCAAACTTGTGCCCTTTGAGGTCAAATTAAGAAACTAGCTCATATGTTATCATACAGTTGTTTTTATTTAATTATCATCTTTTTGAAAAATGAATACTGCCAGTTACTTACGAACATTGTCCTATATTTCACACGTCTCACTATTTTCACCTCCCTCTGTTTGACATTATGTGGCCCCTCTTCCTCTTGACAGGTACATCAGTATCCTGGTGGAGCTGACCCGGTTAGAGGGCACACGGCACGGCCATCTCATCGCCTCTCAGATGCTGGACGTGGCCATCCGGGTCAAAGCCATCCGAGGGTTTGCTGTCGCCCAGATGGCCACTCTGCTGGACAACGCTCACCTGTTGACGGGCAACGTGCAGCGGAAGGGCATCTGCGAAGTGTTGTACGCTGCAGCCTGGATCTGCGGGGAATTCTCAGAGTACGTTGATTCATCTCTTTGAAATGCACACTAACCAAACTGGTTTAAACTGTCATTAGAAAAAGAAAACATGAGTATACGAAGGGAGTGAAACCATTCAGTTTTATGTCAGAGTAACATGAAGAAATTCAACAACACTTCATAAAAACTGCATGACCATAATGACGACCATAAGGTGTCACATGACCCGGTGCCTCTAACAATGAACCCATAGGGAGATGAATGACAGTTTGGTAAAGATACTGTGCTTTCCACCTCTGTGTTTCCTTCCTCTTATATCATCGCAGTAAACTTACCTAAATGACATGTAATCTTCATTTTTCAACACATTAATCTATTTGCAAATATGCCTCTCTTACTTGGACTCAGTGACACTTGCATTATCTTTTTACCTGTCAAAAGTAACAGAATCTTTTTTGTATTAATTGGGTTTCCATGTGTGAAATCTATTAGGGTCAGATGTGTATGTCACTTCAGTTGATGGAGGCATTTTCAAACCTCTTTGACACACTTATTGCTTTATTTTTAGAACTCATTATTTCTAAAAGTAAGTCTAAGTATGTAATATGGATCAATGTAGTTTTCATTCAGGTCTTTATCTCACTCCCTCTGCTCTCCTCCACAGACACCTGGAGAACCCGATGCAGACGTTAGAGGCCATGCTGCGGCCGAAGGTGGCCACCTTACCGGGCCACATCCAGGCCGTGTACGTGCAGAACGCAGCCAAGCTGTTTGCCACGGTGCTGAAGAGCGGGGAGGGGAGCGCAGACAGCACGGCAGCGCAGGAGATGATGATCGAGAGGCTGCCGCTGTTCGTCCAGAGCGCCAACCTGGAGGTGCAGGAGAGGGTAAGAGATATATGACACACAACTGCCTAGGGCTGCACGATTTGAGGAAATAATCTAATTGCAATTTTTCTGACAGATATTGGGATTCGATTTACGATATTTGTTTTTAAGCGACCCAACGGAAGTTTATTGTATAATGCGGCCATAACTCCGGCTAGGAAGGTCGTATCAACGTGCTCCCGTCTCTAGCACCCCCGCAGCCCGAGCTACGAGTGAAAGAACTAAACTTACATGAAACTTCCGTTGGGTTGCTTTAAAGTCAAGCTTCAGTTTAAGACTCACCCTGTAATAGAAACATGTGATGGAGCATTACTAACCTGACTCAGATGGTTCACCAAACCGTCTAGGAAAGCTCCATTGGAAGCCATTTGGAAAGGGCAGGCACTTTCAAAAATACTTGGCAGGTGATTGGATCAATCTGTCTATCATGGGCCACTTCTGATTGGTTAACAATGACTGGTACATGTGGAGCACAGCACTTCTGATTGGTGTGGATGACTGACACGCAAGAAGAAAAATAAATAAATGAATAAAATCGATGAATCGTTCAGCCCTACAACTGCCTTTCTTTTTGCCAAAGAAAAAACAAAGATTTTTTTTAAACTTTGACTTTCGTCCTCGTATACCTAAACATAGGGCTGCTTGATTATGGCAAAAATCATGTTTCTTGAAAGAACACTCCGTTTTTAAAGTCATCAATCTTGTGTCCCTGCCTAGTAGAGCTGTCAAGGCAAAAAAAAAAAATTCATCATGCGTCACAATAATCTTGTTATCTCTATAATCTTGTTCTCATAATAGTTGGAAGCCAAATCGTAATTGAAATACAAACTTGATTGATATCTCTGCCCTGCCTCACACGGTTACACACTACGTACAAATCTGATAAATTACTCTGCTGATCCCCCCTCCCTCCTCCCTCCCTCCTTCCTCCCCCTCAGGCCTCCTGCATCCTGCAGCTGGTCAAGTACATCCAGAAACTGCAGCAGAAGGACGTAGAAATAGCGGAGGAAGTCATCGCTCTGTTCGCTGGAGAACTCAACCCTGTGGCCCCCAAGGCACAGAAGAAAGTGCCTGTTCCTGAAGGGTGAGTGGGCTCCGTACATGAGGAATAAACACATTCAAATTACATTGGTACATCATTTGACAAAGGCCGTATCCAATTTTTATATCTTACATTTAAATCCTCTATTGCGATACATCTTTATAACACCGCCCTAAAAAAGAGGGAAACAATTTGTGTGCTTCTGCTTTGTTTCATTTCTTTCCTTTGACTGCAGTAAAAACAATTTTTTTTGGTAGGCCTAGTGCAAACAAATATGGATTAAAGCAGTATATTTTATTATAAAAATGCAAGTTCTGAATAAGTAAATTATTACATAGATATTGAATCTGGTTTAAAATGTCAATGTTATGAATGAAGCGTTGATTTATCCCTAGTTTGACATGACTGTGTATTTAGTCTCTCGTCTCGTGCCGTCGTGGTCCACCATCAAGTGTATGTTATTGAGTCTTGAGCGCTGAGCTGTAACTGGGTTTGTTGTGCAGTCTGGACCTGGACGCCTGGATCAACGAGCCTCCGTCTGAGAGCGAGTCTGAGGACGAGCAGCCCAGGGCGATCTTCTCCAAGGAGGAGCCCAAATACTCCCGCCCCCGCCACACAGAGGTGGACGAGAAGGAGCTGGCAAAGGTGGGCCGGTCGATGATGGGAGCATTTCTGAAAACAATAACTGAGATTTATGAGTTCATGAATCTCAGAATCAGAAAACCTTTATTAGTCCCACAGAGGGGACGTTTACATTTACGTCTCAGTGTGTATCAGGGATTCTGCTAGGATTTTTTTTCTTGCCGGTCAGATGTCCAGAAAGAATACATTTTACCGGACAAATTCGAAAGTTACCGGTCATGTTTCAATAATAATAAGAATTGTGGAGCAGAGTTTCTGTTGGCAGGTATTTACCAGACTATGACCGGATATGCTGATGTTTAAAACTCAGTTAATGGGAGTCATTTTTATATTGCTTCAGTTTATAATCGTAACGGATCGAAAAGTTCAGATTCATTGTTCAATAAATGATGCGCTTCCACAAACAACATCATTATTACATTCAAACAAACTACTTATAGTAGATGAAGTACATTATTCAAAAGTTTACATTAACTTTGAGTAATAACACGGGAGAAACGGATCCTCTCTCTCTCTCTCTCTCTCTCTCTCTCTCTCTCAAACATTTGACGCAGAGGTGGTTCTCAGTCTAGATATAATCATGCAGTCCTTTTTTTCAAAACAATATTGACTTATTCTGAGCGTTACCCTGAATCTTCTTCCCACGTGGCTCCCCTCTCATGCTAGGCTGTGTCTCATTGATTCATTCATCTAACTGTTTTTTCATCCAGAGGAGAGAAGTCAGAAAGCAGGAGCAAGCCAGCAACCCGTTCTACATCAAGTCCTCCCCGTCCTCTCAGAAGGTTTGTTCACCCGTCATCACAGCGCTGTCTGTTTTGATATGTTCATGTCTCTGTTGAAACCAGTCTGTGGTATAGGGGAACATAAGAGCGTTTGTGAAGTACGGGTTTAATGATCTATTCATTTTTGGTTGTGTTTTGATGCAAAATGAAATACAACAATACAAATCATTTAAGAATTCTATTTTAAATATTTTGCTTCTAAAGAATTGAGTCTTAATCGTTTAAATGTCTGAAAATGTGGCTTTGTAATATATATATATACATATTCAGATTGTTTACCAAAGAATCAAAAGGCAAGTTTATTCATATTGCACTTTTCAACACAAGGCAATTCAAAGTGCTTTACAAAAATGAAAGACATTAAGAGCATAAAACACATTAGAAACATTAAATAGCAAAGATAATAAAACATGAATAATACAGGTTCATGAATAAAAGTTAGTGTAAGATGTGAATAGTTCAATTAAAAGCAGCGGCAACAAGAAAAGTCTTCAAAACAATGCAATGTTTTCCTGATGAAACTTGTGTTATAAATGAACGTCTCCTGTGCAGGTGTACCAGGAGGGCCCCGGAGTGGAGCACATCCCCGTCGTGCAGATTGACCTCACCGTGCCTCTCAAAGTCCCAGGTAACGCACAATGTTTAAACATTACCACAAAACATCATTTCAAACACAAAACGATCCAAATCTGACAAATCTAAATGGCTTTCTTTACGCTTATGTAATAAAAGTCTTGCCATAAAAAAAGTTGCTGTCGTAGTAAGCTTTTTTCTTCTCATGTTTTTGCCATGTCTGCTGTTGGGGATGCTCCGAACGATATCGGCTGATACTCACTCTCTGCCGATCGATCGGTGCTCTCTAAAAATGCCGATTGCATGACGTAAAATTATGACGTAAAATACATGACACTTTTTTCTGTGTGCGGCAAAACAAGCTCGCCAAAATGGCTTCACCGGTCTGGCAGTATGTTAAGGTGTCCAAAAATGACAATAAAATAGCGGTATGCATCGTGTGTGAAGCAGAAATCCTGCAGCTTCAACCGCTGTGACGGACCGGTGAGCGGAGCAACACACAAGAGTTAGACCTAACACACTTAGCTATTTGATCTACCTCTGGAACAAGCTAAACTAGTTATACATATGTTTATTCTTCACTGTCGGGTCACTCATTACTGGATCAGTGAGCTACATGAGATACTGACGGGCTGTCAGGAGAGAGAGAGAGAGAGAGAGAGAGAGAGAGAGAGAGAGAGCGCTTCCGCTCATTTCTCCCGTGTTATTCTCCAAAGTTAATGTAAACTTGAATAATGTACTTCATTTGAATGTAATAATTATGTTGGTTGTTGTTTGTGGAAGCTCCAGTGAATGAGCCCCATTAACTGAGTTTTAAACATCACTTTAAATGGAAGATCCCCATAGGCCCCGCCCACTCGATCGGATCGGTATCGGCCGATACTGACTCCGGCGATCGCCCCCAAAATTGGCGATCGGAGCGCCCCTATCTGCTGTACTACTAATAACTTCAGTGAAACACGTTGCTGTGTTCTGTCCCACAGGTCTGCCTATGTCCGACCAGTATGTGAAACTGGAGGAGGAGCGTCGGCAGAAGGACAGAGCCGATAAGAAGAAGAAGGAGAAGAAGAAGAGGAAAGAAAAGCGCGGTGGCGGACGAGGGAAGAAACATGACTCGGGTCCAGAGAGCGAGGAGGACATCACGCCCGCGCACATGGTGGACATTGTTACAGAGGAGATGCCAGAGGTACGCTGGAGCTGTGACAACATCACAAAGAGTTTTGAATCGACGGGCTTAATGACTCAATGTAAAAATACAATTCAGCTCTATGCTAATCTGTACGAAACACAATATTGGTCATGTGTGCCTTTCAAGACTTTAATTTAGTTTTCCTCTCTGAATTATAGTGCTGTAGACAGATTACTCTGACCTTGTCATTATTGACCAAAGCACAATTCAATAATGAATTACATTTGTCTTGTGGATTAAAGACTTACACTGAACAAAAATATAAATGCAACACTTTTGTTTTTGCTCCCATTTTTCATGAGATGAACTCAAAGATCTAAAACATTTTCTATAAACACAAAATAACCATTTCTCTCAAATATTGTTCACAAATCTGAAAAAATCTGTGATAGTGAGCACTTCTCCTTTGCCGAGATAATCCATCCCACCTCACAGGTGTGGCATATCAAGATGCTGATTAGACAGCATGGTTATTGCACAGGTGTGCCTTAGGCTGGCCACAATAAAAGGCCACTCTGAAACGTGCAGTTTTGCTTTATTGGGGGGGTCTGGGGGGGTCCGAAAACCAGTCAGTGTGACCACCATTTGCCTCACGCAGTGCAACACATCTCCTTCGCATAGAGTTGATCAGGTTGTTGATTGTGGCCTGTGGAATGTTTATATTTTTGTTCAGTGTATATAGAAAGTTATTCACTCTGTTTAATTGATTTCACCTTCATTATTTCAGAATGCCTTACCCAGTGATGATGATGACAAAGATCCCAATGACCCTCATAAAGCCCTGGACATCGACCTGGACAAGTGAGTCCTCACTACGTAGATAGATGTACTTCAGTTCTACTAAATTCGGAAATGATTGATATGTATATGTGACCTGCTCTATCGAAATCAGTCGCATTGACCTGAAGACACATTTTGAGTTGTATACACTGTTGGAAAGAGGAGATTCCTAGCTTTCTAATGATGCCAGGATTGCTGTTGTACTCTAAATATCAGCGGCGGCGCTGCGGAATGAGTGAGAGGTGCCTGTCTTCTTCCCTTCACAAGCTTCAAATATGTATTTATCGTGTGATTTTGGAAATAAAAGTTTCATATTCTGAAAGCAAAGACTTTGTTTAGTTAAAATCAAACAAAACGCCGAAAAACTATTTTTTTACGCAAATCCACGTTTATTTTGAAATGAGCCGTTGCGACTTTCGATAGAGCGGGTCACATGTACTCAAAATCTGCTGAGAACTAGTTGTACCAAGTAGTTTGAAGCTTCATTGATAATGTTGTCATGTTAACATTTGAAAAAACAGTTTTAGTTGTTTTCATTAACACTAGAACCGCCAGAGGTCGCTGTATACCTAAAACCACCAACGGGTCAAATGTACCCGCTATTGATTTTCAAGGTACAATGTTCTTTTATTTATCATGTAGAACAGTGAGTTTTGATCGCACAGGGATGACACTTATACCAATAGAATCAGCTTTATATAGTTTGTGCAGATAGCATGAAGTATAAAATATCGCTACCAGTGCCGATTTAAACGCTTGGTGTTAGACTTGTGTTTTGTTTTTAGGTACAAATTCCTCTATCTATCTAACTGTCTCTCTCTCTCTCTCTATCTATCTATCAGGAACCGCAGTAGACAAAAATGCGTTGCTATAGCAACACGTCATGTTTACGCTGCATTTTCTATGAGGTACATATTACCTGCTGGCGGATATTGGTATAAAGGGAAATTTTATTTGGCAATTTTTTTCAATCTGATTTCATATTGACAATCTTTAACAACAGAGGGTGCTACATAACACACTTTCAGGAAAAGTCACGGACTGGGAGACTTGAGAAAAGTTTTTATTAGACTTGAAAAAAAGTGACATACAATCAAAAAAACAGCTGCGGGTAAAATTGACCCGTTGGTGGTTCTAGTGTTAAAGAAGTCGATTTCATTTTCAAAAAAGGCTAACTCACTATCTCTGATCAATCAGTTTATTTAAAGTGAGTACTTTGTCTGAGGTCTTTTCGGGTGATGAAGTCATAAAATATTCATTTGAAAACCTTGATAGAAGCATTGAATACATAAAAATCATTTTGAGCAGCTCTCGATTTGATCTAGGTTGCTGATACTCATCGTTTGCATATCTGGCTGAGCTGGCTGTCCAGTGTAAATATAGAGCTGAGGAACACAGAAGTTGAATCTCATATGATTTGTTTTACTAACCTGAATATCTGTCAGTGTAATTACTTCCTGTAGCGTCACAGACTCGGCCCTTTCCCTCCTCTCACTCCTCCTCATGGTGATTTGCTTTCTGCTTCCTCTTTTCTCTGCATCCACACACCCATCACTCCTCTTTGTGTTGGCAGTTTGGTGCAGAAGGCTGTGATCAGGTGAGTGCCCCCCCCCCCCCCCCCCCCCCCCCCCCCCCTGGCTGCAGGACCGCGGCTGCGACTGCACATGGATTGTCTTTCTTCCTCTCTCTTAATAGATGTCTTGCTGCTCTCACTAACATAGATCTCAGTTATTTCTCGTTTGCAGTTTGCCGTTCCTCCCTCTTTCTGCTCTTCTCTCCTTTCATCGCATTTTGCAATCCTTATCATTGTAGCGTTTGACCTAGTATGATTCAGGGTGTTTCTCAATGTCAAGGAAGGATGCTCCAGAGCCACTATTTCAAGGACGCTACGTCATCGAGTCCCGCCGAAGGACTATTCCAAAGGCCAGGCTCCTTGGAATTCTACCTAGCCCGGCATCCTTCGTAGTGAGACATTTCGAGGCTGCACATGTGTATCCTCCGCGGTCTTAAAATCCCCACAATGCTTTGTGCACGGACCAATTTCCCAAAATCTGTGGTGGAAAATTTAAGGCGGGGCCTCTCATATGACGCTCACATGCTCGCCTGTTCCACTCTTCGTTTTCGAATGCCAGGAAAGATTCTTGCCTAACTTCTGAAGGAAGTGACTCGGAAAACATGTCTTACCAAGGAAGTGTCCTCGACATTGAGAAACACCCATAGTATCCCTTTCCTCTTATCCTGCTTCTTATGTTAACATCTATAAGCTTGACAATATCAGCAGCATATCACTCTATTTCCAAACAAACTGTTCTGTCAATGTTCTGTCCTTCAAAGAATATATATATATATATATATATATATATATCTTAAAAGAATATATATCTTTGATAAGACTTTTAGGGTTTCATAGTAAACGAGATAAAACATTTTAACTGGCTGCTGCTGATGTTCTCACGGCTTAACTCTTTCCCAAGCTGTCCTCCTGGAAAAGGCTCTTAAAAGCATTTTGGCTCTTGCATTTCTTCCATCAGCCTTGAGTTGCTTTTAGGAAACAGAACCCAGGGGTTGGGTACTATAATTATTTTGCTTACAATTCCCAGATCCTCCTCAGTTCGGCAGACTTGCCTCCAAATTCTCACCAGATGTTTTTTAAGTGGATACTTGCCTTCCCTTGGCTGAAATAAAAAGCACATGTCCCTTTAGACAAAAGCTATGCAGCTAGCTTTTAGTACATTATTTCACAATTGTGTTTAAAGGTGGGGTAGGTTCCATGGAATGCTCTTAACATCCCGATAGCAATGAATACATGAAATGCTTTGACAATAAATACATTAAAAAAAATCTGTGGAAGCCGTGGCGCTGTAAAAAGCACGACCAATCATCTGAGCCGGCCCGGCTAAAGTAACTGGATGGCCTACCTGCCTGTCAGCCTTCCAACTGGGCACAAACTTATCTCCTGCCCTCATTGGTCATGTGCGCGTTCGTGTGTGTTGGAGGAGGGGCTCTGTAAGGAAGAGGCAGATTTTTTTCGGCTCCGTACTTTCAAATTGTAGCGCACTCAAGCTGGTTTCTCCATTCTTACTTACCCTACCTTTAATTGGTATGGGTTAAACTCATGAGTAAGACTAAGAAATCAAGAAGAGTGGAGATTACTCATTAGTTATTATAAACTGTCACTGTGAAATGTAGAACATACGTTTCTGTCATGGCTTTCTTTTGCTAAAGTTCCTTCGATTTAAACAAACAAAAACCGCTAACCCAACTAACTCGGGTAACTATTTATTTGAAGCTAAAAGAATAAATACATCTTTAATCAAGACCTAAAAGAATAACTATCCAAGTCTAGGCAATTGACATGGAGCTGTGTGCCTCTGTAGATAATAACCAGCAGGGGGCTATACTGCACGTTATTGCTTTAAGCCCCAGCCTTTGAAAACAAATGTTCAGAATCAGAAACAGGTTTATTGCCAGGTAGGTTCACACATATGAGGAATTTGACTTGATGTCGTAGTGCATACATCAAATATAAAACAAGAAATCTTTAAAGACACTGTAATAAAATATAGTTAAATAGCAATAAATTAAAGCAGTAATTTACATGGAAATAGAATGCTATGAATGAATTATAGAATATGAAATATGTGCAGTAAGCAGTATGACCATTGTGTGCATTAATGTAATGCATATAGCGACTACGTTGTAGCAGAGGTAAGTGTCAGTGGGGGGCCGGGCCTTGTTTAAGAGGCCGGTAGCGGAGGGGAAGAAACTGTTCAGGTGGCGAGAGGTTTTGGTCCTGATGGAGCGTTGACAGGTGTTATCAGTTTAATGTGGAGGAATGTATTGGTGTCGTTCCTAGATGGAGTCCCAGTGCTTTCCCCTGCCAGAGGAATGGCTTAACGCTTTGAATGGGCCTTGGCTGCTGCACAGTACAGAATATGTGACTGAAAACAGAGTTTTGCTGCACCCCACAACCCCTGTCCACCTTTATTCTAACAGATTACTACTACAAAATAATACATGAAGATGTAAAAATGTGTTTTACCTGATCGCACTAACCCCAGGCAAACCGTATGTCGTCATTTAAACAAAGTGTGTCTGTGCCTTTTTTGTTTGCCCAGGCCACTTGCGGACAGTGAGAAGCTGCCCGTCAGGTCACACCGTGCTGCGGAGGTTCTGAAAAGCCCAACTGAAGATGTAGAAGCAAAGAGGACCGTCGTCTCACAGGAGCCCAAGAAGAAGAGCAGCAAAGAAAAGAAAGAGAAGAAGAAGGATAAAGACCGGAAGGTGAGGCGGAAATGTCAACAGGGCTGTGCTCCTTTTCTTCCTGGAAACCACTGTAACCTCATGCTGATGAGACTGCGGGTGTTTCTCAATGTCGAGGAAGGCTGCTCCAGAGCCACTATTTCAAGGATGCTACGTTGTCGAGTCCCGCCTAGAAATTTCGAGGCTGCACATGTTTCTCCGTGGTCTTAAAATCCCCACAATGCTTTGCGCACGGGCCAATTTACCAAATCTTTGGTGGAAATCTCGCTCCTTTAAGGCGGGACTATTTTTTGACTCGTGTTTTTGTGTCTAAATGGATCATTTGGACAAGAACATTTAGAATTTTCCCCCAAATGCTACTTTATTTTTTAACTAATACATGTTAAGTTGATTTAGTTTTTTTAGAAAGACATTTTATTTAGATTTTATTTACAAATTGAATTTATACATATTTTATACAAGTACATTTTAGTGTATTTTTCTATTTTCACCAATACATTTTATGGTTTTGTTTTTTCCAGAAGAAAAAAATAAATATATTTTTGTATCAACAAATACATTTTATGGTATTTCTGTATTTAAAAAAATATATATATTAATTAAATTAAAACAAATACATGTTATGGTATTTCTGTATTTAAAAAAAATATATATATGAAGTAATTAAATTAAAACAAATACATTTATTGGTATTTAGAAGAAAATGTCATTTAATTTAATCGTTTATTTGAACCGGGACAGTGCACATCGATGAACACTTTAAAACAAAACAATGCTTACAAGCGTAAGCCGGATTTTAGCTTTAAGCTAATTTCCATCCGCAGTCCCCTCACATACAACATACAAGAACATGACATTTATATACATAGCAAAAATAAATACATGACATGCAGAAAGAGCATGAGCCGCATACAAGCATTTACCACATGGCGGTACAATGTAGCAGCTACGACTTATAAAGTGCAAGATAAGATAAAAGTGCTACATAAAGTGCAAGAGGAGATACCCCTGTGTTAAAGTGCATTTAGCGGTGATTACACGTCTGTTTGTTGCTCAACCATTCTTTAAGTTGTCCTTTAAAACTATTGAGAGTGGGACAATCCCGTATCTCAGTAGGGAGGCTATTTCTGTATTTAAAAAAAATATGAAGTAATTAAATTCTAAATTTAGTCTCGCTGATGAAACAGCTTCTTTAGACCAGTAAATCACATTTATGATGCAGGGGAGAAAACAAGAAGCTGCCAACCATTGTAAAGTGATGAGTCAGAGGGGGTGGTTCTCGGTAAACCGTTTCGTGACGCAAAGCTGAATTTATTCTCCTGTTTTCTTGCAGAAGAGCAAAGAAGAGAAGAAGAAGAAGAAGCACAAACATGAAGACAAGGGGGAGGATCTCCTCGGGGGTCAGGAGGACGAGCCTGTGGTCCAATCAGAAGAAACCAGTGTGGTGGCGGCGGCTCCGCCCACATCCACCACCTCTGAGGTACGTCCTTACAAAAACTTAGAGGCAACACCTGTTACCACTTAGCAACGGAGCTTAATTCTGAGATCTGATTTGACCCAGAATTCTGATTATCTGATCTAAAATGTACGGTGGCCCTGAAGTGCAAGTCAAAACAACATTTCAGAAAACACCACAACATTTCAGGAAACGCTACAGCATTTCAGAAAACACCACAACATTTCAGAAAACGCTACAGCATTTCAGAAAACACCACAACATTTCAGAAAACGCTTCAGCATTTCAGAAAACGCTTCAGCATTTCAGAAAACACCACAACATTTCAGAAAACGCTTCAGCATTTCAGAAAACGCTACAGCATTTCAGAAAACGCTACAGCATTTCAGAAAACACCACAACATTTCAGAAAACGCTACAACATTTCAGAAAACACCACAACATTTCAGAAAACGCTACAGCATTTCAGAAAACACCACAACATTTCAGAAAATGCTTCAGCATTTCAGAAAACACCACAACATTTCAGAAAACGCTTCAGCATTTCAGAAAACGCTTCAGCATTTCAGAAAACACCACAACATTTCAGAAAACGCTTCAGCATTTCAGAAAACGCTACAGCATTTCAGAAAACGCTACAGCATTTCAGAAAACACCACAACATTTCAGAAAACGCTACAACATTTCAGAAAACACCACAACATTTCAGAAAACGCTACAGCATTTCAGAAAACACCACAACATTTCAGAAAACGCTTCAGCATTTCAGAAAACACCACAACATTTCAGAAAACGCTTCAGCATTTCAGAAAACGCTTCAGCATTTCAGAAAACACCACAACATTTCAGAAAACGCTTCAGCATTTCAGAAAACGCTACAGCATTTCAGAAAACGCTACAGCATTTCAGAAAACACCACAACATTTCAGAAAACGCTACAACATTTCAGAAAACACCACAACATTTCAGAAAACGCTACAGCATTTCAGAAAACACCACAACATTTCAGAAAACGCTTCAGCATTTCAGAAAACGCTACAGCATTTCAGAAAACACCACAACATTTCAGAAAACGCTTCAGCATTTCAGAAAACGCTACAGCATTTCAGAAAACGCTACAGCATTTCAGAAAACGCTACAACATTTCAGAAAACGCTACAACATTTCAGAAAACACCACAACATTTCAGGAAACGCTACAGCATTTCAGAAAACACCACAACATTTCAGAAAACGCTACAACATTTCAGAAAACACCACAACATTTCAGAAAACGCTTCAGCATTTCAGAAAACGCTTCAGCATTTCAGAAAACACCACAACATTTCAGAAAACGCTTCAGCATTTCAGAAAACGCTACAGCATTTCAGAAAACGCTACAGCATTTCAGAAAACGCTACAGCATTTCAGAAAACGCTACAGCATTTCAGAAAACACTACAACAACTCAGAAAACGCTGTGTGCTAACAGCTAACGGCTGATGTTTTGGGACATGTTGAGTGGGTGCTGACAAATCACGAAGCGTAATTTCTTGATTGGCAGCAAAAACAACCAATCACAGCAGTGCTTCTCTGGCTGGCTCTGTTCAATCACAAACAAGAAGTATTCTCCCTAAAGGAATACCCTTTCTGTAAAAGTTGAAATGCTGTAAGGTTTTCTGAAATGCTGTAGCGTTTTCTGAAATGTTGTTTTGACTTGCACTTCAGGGCCACCGTAAAAATTCATGATAAAAAATGGCTTTAGAACATCATAAAAAAATAGTCAACAGCTTCTGCTAAAAGGTAACATGCATACAGAAATCTTTGATAATTTTCATTGACTCAACGCTTCCATTGCTTCCTCCCAATCAGCTTTAGTGATCAAGTATCAGTTTCCCCGTGGCTGACTCTCGCCAAATACTTGATTTATTCATGAAATAGAACGGGTTAATGTCTGTATCCATTTTCATGAATAGTAGAAAGATACTGAGCCCGGTTGGCCCTCACCCCTCTCACCTCCTGGCACTCCTTCTCCCTCCCTCCCTCGTCTAGGTTTCGGATCTGGATTTCTGGCTCTCAAACGCTCCAGTGCCCTCTAACGCCCAGGTTGAGTCTCCCCCCTTGTTCCCTTGTTCCCTCCCTCCTCCCCTCATCTCCAAAGTTTCTCTCTCTCTCATTACTCCATTTTTTTATTGATCTACCTCATGTTGGTTTTAGCCTTATGTTCTCCCATTATCACCTCTTTATTTAGATCAGTTTGATTTCTTCAGCACTCACCTTTTGACACGACTTGCTCTCTTTCACAGGTCACATAACGCCTCTTTTTCATTCTCCAGCCTTTCCTCTGTTTTTCAGCATGTCTGTATTTATGTCAGTGTTCACGGTCTGTCTGTATTTGTCTCACGATGCCAGTGGTTCTCTCCCGCAACTTTTTGTTTTTCTTTGCTCGCTGGGTGTCGTGTCGGTCGTGAAGTCAAACTAGAATTGGTTATTGTTGTGTTTGGTGGTGTCGACAAGTTAAGCGAGGAATGTGGCCTGAAGTCTGTTTACTTTTGTTCCTGTCGTCCCCACATGTGTCCTCTGACTGCTTCTACCACGATCCCATGTGGGGTCATCTTTGTTTCTGTTCGACCTTTTGAGTGTCACGACTGCGAAATCTCAACATTTGGGCTCGAGTTAAAGCTGCCCTGTAAATATTTTTGACCACTATTAGTGCTACTGAGCAACTTGTTGAGTGAGTCCACATTTTGTTTGTCCTGGCGGAGATTTCCAGCTATTCTGCTGAGAAATAATGTTAAATAGTGAAAATCGATGTAAACAATTCACGATTAAAGATATTTTTGAAAATCGGATTTGCAGTAGTTGAAGAGAAAGAAATTAATTGAGGACGTTTGTAAGACCTCAATATTTCACAAAATACCTTCGGTTTAGATTTTAGTCTTACCTTAACACTCACAAAATTAGAAACATTTTATTACTTGACTTTTATTAAAAGAAAATGTCTGCCATTTTAATATATCACTTTTTTAAAACCTATGGAGAGGGCCAGGCTAGCTATATCCCCTTATTTCCAGTATTGATGCTATGCTATGCTAACAGACTGCTATCTCCACCTATTGATTTTCTAATTTAACACTCAACAATAAAATATTAAGCAAATTCACCGAAAAAAGGTCACACTATTCCTTTCATCATTCCCCCTAGTGTGACATTTGACACACATTAGTTCAGATTTCTCTGGACAATTCAGAGAATTCAGGCATGTGAGGAACCAGTTCTTTCGTTTAATTGTGAGAGCACTAAAAGCACTTTTGACCCTGAAACATGACCCTTTAAAGACATGCCTTGACATGTCTGTGTGTTAGACTTGTTTTCATATTGGTTGTCACAGTTGCATAAGAGATCAGATATTGACCCGCAGGCAGCTCACAATAGCATTGACTGTATGTAGGTTGTCATGAGGATCCTGTAAATCAGGACCTTTATTCTGTTAGCAACTGCTAGTGATATCCAACAGAACCAAACAAAGCCACTGCACATGTGTAGAGACCTACAGACATAACATAGTTGTTTCTAAGACAGGCACTTTTGTGATTTAGCTCTTTTCTGGTTAGTAGTATTAGCATGTGACGCACTTCTTTTAACAAATCACGTTTACATTTGTGATGTCACACAACTCGTAGGGTGCAGCTGATCAAAAATAACTTTCTTAATGAATGAGTGCACTCCCTAACTTCACTTAACCTCAATCAACTCCAAAGTGGCACCAAAGTGTCTGTGTTTAAATGCTTTGTTTCTCCCTGCTAACCCTGTGGTGTGTGTTTATGGTGGTGTGTGTGAAAACAGGAAGCAGCAGCAGCAGCAGCAGCAGTAGCAGCAGCAGCAGACCCTGTGCCTGAGGCGGCCTCTGGAGCGGCGCCAGACTCCGAGCCTGAAGAGCCCAAAGACACCGAGGCGGAGGAGACGGTGAGTCACTAACGACGAGGCGATAATTAGGAAGTGGAGAGTTTGGCTGCTGTGCTGCAGATCCCAGATCTCAGTGGCCTGACAGGATGCAGCACACTGGCTTCTTTTCATTCTCACTTTTGTGTGAATGAAGTACCACAGACCTGCCAGTTCCTATGTGGTCTTCTCATTAAAGGTGGGGTAGGTAATTCACTTCAGAAACACTTTGTTATATTCCATGGAATGCTCTTAACATCCCAATAGCAATGAATAAATTAAGTGCTTTGACAATAAATACATAAAAACATGTCATCAGTGGAAGCCGTGGCGCTGTAAAAAGCACGACCAATCATCTGAGCCGGTCCAGCTAAAGTAACTGGATGGCCTACCTGCCTGTCAGCCTTCCATCTGTGCACAGACTGATCTCGTGCCCTCATTGGTCATGTGCGCGTTCGTGTGTGTTGGAGGAGGGGCTCTGTAAGGAAGTCTGAAGGAAGGGGCAGATTTTTTTCGGCTGCGTACTTTCAAATTCTAGCGCACTCGAGCTGGTTTCTCCATTCTTACCTACCCTAACCCTTTAACAGTGTAAAAAATATATATTAAAACAAAGTGAAGGCTACAGCAAAATGTTAAGATAGCAAGCAAGACGGAACAAAACTAGGCACACATAAATAAAAATGCGAGAAAATGCATCTAAAGAAGAAAACAGATAATTTAGTAATAAGCAAAAAATACATTTAAAAAAAGAAAAAAAAAGTGTTTTGTTCGAGCGTCAGATCAGAAGTTGAAAACATTTTTGAGAAAACACCTGCTTTACATTTCGGAGGAATGTTTCTACACATATTAAATAACCAATTCAACCTCGTAGCATTTCTAATAAATGCTGTCCTTTCTCATTGTGTGTTTTCGATGATAAGAAGTCCTCCAAACACAAGAAGAAGAAGCAGAAAAAGGAGAAGGAAGAGAAGGAAAAGAAAAAGAAGAAGAAGCATCATCACCATCATCGCCACAGTGACGCAGGAGGGGAGGAGTCGGTGCAGAACGGCACCGTGGAGGAGGAGGAAGAGCCGCTGCCGGTCAGTGTCATCAACAGCTTTACCTCAACCAGCACTGGGAATGATAACCTTTAGCTCACTCAGCATAGCATGTTTTTATTTAATGATCGGGGATAACAAGTCACTGACATCACATTACATTTAGCTGACGCTTTTTATCCAAAGCGACTTACAATGACCAATTGCAGGGACATTCTCCCTGGAGTAACTAAGGACTAAGTGCCTTACTCAAGGGCACACTAGTGGTGGTGTTCCTGGCGGGATTTGAACTCACAACCTTCCGATCTTCAGCCCACCTCACTATCCATAGACCACCACTATCCTACATCCGACATCACAAGTCACACAATTAGCTAATAAACGCAACATTGTTTATCATGACCCTGATCTGTGCTTCTTTACTGCAACGTCTTTACTAAACCCCCTGACCGCTACACACACACACACACACACACACACACACACACACACACACACACACACACACACACACACACACACACACACACACACACACACACACAGACACACCGTGTGAAGCAGCTCCTGTTGCCTAGTTAGCATACAGAGCGACAGAGAATGCCTGATCTGACCTGAGCTCCTCTTTCCTTTCAGCCCATGTCCAATTACTGCCTGCTGGCGGAGAACTCCTACATCAAGATGGTGAGTGATGTGGAGATGCTGCTGAAAGAGGGACTTTACCACTGGGCTCGGGCATGACACAATTTGAGTCACATAAACATTTAATCAGCTAGTTTAAATTGGGATATCCAAAGCTTTTCTGAGCATGTTCTGATTGGGCAGTCCTTATCTACCTGATGTAATGATGTTTACAATATAGAGCAATAAGAAAAGGATTGCTTTGTTTGCCAGATAACGTCTGATTGCCCTCATTTGATGTTTGCCCAACATTGTCAACTGCTTATCTCTGCAATAGAATGTACCTCAGGGGTTCCAACAAAATGAGGAGGGGATTCCCTAGATGTAATAGAAAAATGTTTGCTCCTGTGCATAATCATCACCACATATTTAAATGTGCACTGCACGCACACATTAAAGCTTCTCCAAAAGTAGCCAGATAAAAACGTCCACAAACTCGTAATAATTTATAATTGAATTCTGATGACGTAACGAGTGAAATATACTTAAGTGGCTTCTAATATAGCAGTAGCATTCAAGTATGCAGATCTTTGATTTTCTCTCCCTCTCTTTAAAGATACTGGAGGATGCTGATCAGGTACTGGTTGAAGTTCTGTCAGTGGCAGAATCTAAATAAAACTCCTTTCTAGATGTGTTTCTCTCTGTTCGTGGTGCTCTTCACAGAGTGAATCACATTTTCTGTGTTTACTGTGTGTTTCTTTGTGAATAATCATGGCTCAGTGAAATACATGAGAGTAACAAATGCATCACTTCCGGTGACGCTCCGCCCACTTTTTGGATAAAATAAAGCTGTCATTTGAACGGCGGTCAATACAAATTCTGAAGTTTTTGCCAATCCGATCAGAAATGTAAGAAAACCGTGGATTTGTGGATCTTCAAAGAACCCGATTACAATGGCCAGAACGGCAAACAATTACATTAAACCATTGTAAATCCAAGAACGGGCTCGACATATGGTTAAATATAGCAGTAGGTGATCGATGTCCATAGATGAGAGTAACATCTATGTCACTTTACGGCCACGCCCACTTTTGGGGGAAACCAACGCTGGCGAAAATTACAGCGTCTGATTTTAATTTAACCATATATCCAGCCCAATTGTCGATTTCCAAAAAATACCGCTATTCAAATGATGGCTTTATTTTCCCCCAAAAATGGGCGGGGCCGTAATTTTCGTCTGTACATGGAGAGGGGCTTAGAGACAGCTGATCAGTCTTTCCCCATGCAAATGAATGTATTATGTGATAATAATAATAATAATAATAATAATAATAATAATAATAGAAAGGTTTCCTCCCACAAAGGTGAACGACATCCAGGGAAATCTGCAGGACGGCAGTCAGGTGGTGGTGTCGGTAATCTTTGAAAACAAGTGTGAGAGCTTCCTGAAATCCATGGAGTTCAACGTCCTGGACTCTCTGAACTCCAAGCTGCAGAGACCGGAGGGCTCGGGCGCACACGACGCCCTCTCCGTGCCCTTCCAACTCCCACCTGGTCAGTGAGCATCTGAAATGTAGAAATAGGTCTAAGGACAAGAAGCATTCGTTTCACTAAATCACTGACTGCCTAGGGAGGTGTTGTTGATTTTAAAAGGTATCGACACTTTTAATAAACAGTTGGCATATATCTTAGGACTTCATTTGTTTCTGTGAAGATACCTTTTTAAAGTTTTCAAATTTGAATGATAGATAATAATACAGGCCAAAACATGTTTTTAAATGGTTTCATTAAAATAAAAGTAATGCTAATCTTTAATGCAATATTCACATTTACATAATTTGCTCAAAACTCATTGGTTAATGCAAATATCCTGCAGTTATTGAGTTCACTATTTGGTTTATTGTACAGTTTCACCAAATGTTTAGTGCTGTCAAGGTTGCATTGACTTATAATAAAGGGGCCACTTAATTGAAAGGGTTGGGAATCAGTACCCTAACATATACACATACAACATGTCACTGTAGTTCTCTAAAGTTGTGTCGGTTCTCAATTTAATAATCCTCAATCTAATAAAAACCTCACTTTGGGTTGTTTCGTAAAGTCTGATCACTTATCCGTGAACTCTTCTCTGTGCTTCAGGGGTTTCCAACGAGGCGCGGTTTGTCTTCACCATGCAGAGCATCGTAATGCCACAGAAACTGAAGGGAACCCTCACCTTCATCGTCAAGGTGTGAAGAAAGAACAAATACACTGGAAAATATAAAAAAGATGTATTCCTGAAAACGAACATGATCTGTTTTGGTAGCATATTTAGCATGGCTTCTATAAAGTGTTGTTCAACTGTCCGTGCTTTTTTTCTTTAACGCTCTGATATGATCGATTTTTAAGAAGCATTTTCAACGCAGTAGTTTCCCGTAATTTACAGAAGCTGTGTACTTCAAGGGATCCTAACCAGCTATACGTTTCAGCGCTTTCCCCCAGAGCTCTCTGCAGGCCCCTCCGGCCAGAAGAGCATCGTTAAAGTGCCACGTTGCTTTCTCATTGATGATCTGTTCTTGTTGTTCCCGCAGAATGAGGACTCCTCCACTCACGAGAAACTGGAGTTCAAACTGCACTTTACCTGCACCTCCTACCTAATCACTACTCCCTGCTACAGGTTAGTTTGTTAAGTGTCACACAGAATTACAACCAACATTACAAAGGAGGAAAAACTTCATTCTGACTCCTTAAATCCGTCTTTCAAATAAACTTGAAGGGTTGGCTGTTTTGCTTCAGGACAGTGCTTGTTGAGAGCCTAAAATGTAAATGCAAAACATTTGAAATGTATGATTGACTGTGACACCAGAGGAAAAGTCAGTCGGTGGTCAACCACAATTTACCATCTGAAGATAATTAAACAATGCCACAACTATAATAGAGATCTGGGTATTGGTTCCTGAGTTGTCTTAGCTCTTCCTCAAGTATGAATTGAATACTGAATTGATTTTGTTTTGTTTGTCCAGTGATGCATTCGCTAAGCTGCTTGAGTCGGGCGACCTGAAGTGCAGCTCCGTCAAACTGGAAGGAATCAGCATGCCCTTCCACCACCTCCTGGCCAGGATCTGCTTCCACCACCATTTCTCTGGTACACACACACACACACACACACACACACACACACACACACACACACACACACACACATTTATCCAGAGATATAAACAGTTGTCTTTATACACGGAGGTACCAGACTTGAATTGTACACATACAGAATAAAAAAATTGTTTTGCATGCATTTTTGTGTTGGTTTCGTTTAGTGGAAGACTACTAATCTCATTATTGCTATTTTTAACTAATCAGTATTGACCAAATAAGCCAGGGATGGGCAACTTTGATGGTGGTGGGGGCCACATCATTGATGTACTGGCCACCAGGGGGCCGCAGATTCACTTGGAACACACACACAAAAATTCCATGTGTTGTATGTAATTATTAACAAATATACTAAGTCTGACATCTTCATTGACATTTTACAATCAAAGGGAACATCCCCAAAAAATGTGAACATCCTCTAATAAGCTCACTAAACAAATATCAGTTCACAGAAATGTTATTTCATTTTTACAAGTGGCATGTTTGTATTGAACAGGTTATTAAACAGTGGAATAAAGCTATTTTAAACTATTGGAAAGCACGGAAAATGTGTGTGTATTGAGATTAACCATTAAGATGACATACACATGAAGTCATGAACACTAACCCAGACATTAGTTGTCTAACTTGAACCTAAAACACTTGTAGCCAGTCTCTGCGTTCCCCTTATTCCACAATAAGGGGAACGTCAACACAGACACCTGTCAGCCCGCACTCTGCTGTTCCTCAGCGCCGCTCCCCCTCCCTCCCGCTGAAATTATGAATGAAAAGCGTAGTAATCATAGATAACACGGCAGGGTCCGTGACAGTTTGTTTTCATCTGATTTCAAATAAACAATGTCTTGGTTTTAAGAATATTAAACTTGTTTCGCCAAATTCAGATGATAAAAACAACTTTTAAGCTTCGGCATAATTACAAGAGGCAACTTAACGTCACAGCAGGCATAACAGCAGCCGGTGTTTCTTGTGAGTGTTTCCCCGGGAAACAAACACAATACACACAAATGCGTCACAGATTATTTCGTGGTATTTGAAATAATCTACGCAGCTCGCGACGTAACTAGGAGTCTAGTGGACGGTATCAGTACTACATGTAAAAAAATATATATATATTTAAAAAAAAAAATATTAATTACATTCTTTATAAATTAATCTGAGGGCCGCAAAAAGAGGAGGTGGGGGCCGCATGCGGGCCGCCATTTGCCCATCCCTGAAATAAGCAAACATAGACAATGCCAACAATATTAGTCTTAAATAAATAGTAATTTCATGTTCATTTATTTGGTGACTCTATTATAATTAGTCAGTTTGGGTATTTTTCAGATGTAAAAAAACAACAATGTAGCCACTATATTTCTACCATCGGCTGCCATGCTTTCCAAAATTCAGCATCAAGCATGGAGAATTAATCCTGTCTGTAAACCACTAGTTTGGTTTATTTCTGGTTTATGTGGTAAACCGTGGATATAACAAGAAACACTAAGAATATTCAGATCACATGCAGAGTGTTTCTGACCCGTTTCTGTTTGCATGGTTCAGTTGTGGAGAGGATCGACTCCTGTGCCTCCATGTACAGCAGATCTATCCAGGGTCACCACGTCTGTCTGCTGGTCAAAACTGTGAGTGAACCAAAGAACCTTTTATCCTCTGCAAATTCTGATTTTCATAACTTATAATTGTAGTTTCCTTTTTAAAGTAAACTTAGATTGTGAGCTTGATTCTCTCTCTCCTCCCAGTCTGAGCAGACGGTGTCCATTGACGCTAAATGTGACGAGCCGACGCTGCTCGGGAATGTGCTGGATGAGATCAAGCAGACCTTCTCTCAGTGCTGATTGTGTCCGACAGCCCCAGGGTGCCCCCCCCCGACCTCTCCACCCCCCGCTGCAACACAACATAATCATGTTACGAAACACTGCGGCTGGCACTTCCAGTATCGCCCTATTTATTAGTCCTCAGATTCGCAAGATTTCTATCCCCTTACCTCCTTCTTTTCACACTCTGTTGTTGCGCTGAGCTCTGTGGTCACTCCCCAACACTCAATGTTGTTTTACAGACTCACTGTGTAAATGCGCCCGTCTTCAACGCACTTTCATCTTTACCTACTGGTTCCCTCTGACTGTAATGAGCTCCTTTTTCTGGATGCCCTGTGTCCTCTGCTCCTTCCTGTGTTCCTACACTCTGTCGGCAATTCACTCTGTGACAGTCATGTAATGTAACGTTGAGAACTGGACTTTTGCTGTTGATGGTTGAAATGTGATTTTACTGTTTTGCGTTTTTTTTTTGTCTTTTGGTTTTGTTTTTGTCTCTTTTTATTTGTCTGAAACCTGTCTGCGCCTTTGTCTCCCCCCTTTTCTCTCTGCCCTCTCCACATCAGTGTTTGTGCTGCTCAGCTTTGTAGACCTTGTGACGGACGTTTCTCAAACTGGAAAATGGGGACTCTAGCCTCCTCACAGTAGTGTGGAGATGTAACCAAAGCTACATATAAGGCATGGATTTTAAACTTCTTTCAGAGCCGTTGCCGTACTTGCCTTTTGGCAAGGCTCATAGCAGATCTGCTGGTGTTAGTTCAACACAATCCTTGTGATTAGTACAGTAGATGAGTGGTTTTGCTCTGCCTTAGATGTGCAGTCTGACCTACAAGAGCCCCCCCTCTCTACCCAGTTGATCTGCTCCCTAACCAACTCTGCTAAGCTGCAGTTTGACCCCCTAAGAACTTCCAACATATCATTCCTCTCTAAAATCAAAGATTAATTTGAAGGTATCAAAAATAATTACATTTAACCCCAGAGTAGAAGTGTGCAGTCTAACATGAGTTTTTTCTGGACAGTCCCACCTTCATCAGCCTCCTCTTCAACTCACAGATGGATTTGTCAGTTAAATAGAATATGCTATTTTACTGTAATACCCAGAAGGATACTGTTATTTCTATGATACTGATATGGTGCTGAGGGCCTTCATTTGTGTCACCACGTGGTCAAGTTAGGGACAGAATAATCTGGCATGAAGCGAGCTGCCCATGTTACATCCTGTACTTCCTCCTTTCTATGGGAAAGTCAAATTTGACCGGCTAAGAGATGAGAAAGTTACACTAAAAACCTGTCTTAAATGTTAAACCATTCAGATTGCAAGTTGTTCTCTTTAAGCAGAAACTGCTAAATGGTTTCAGGTTACTTTTCAATCAGTATTAGGCAACATGGCTGCCAAGGAAAGGGAGCCTCCACCCTGTAAACAGCAGCTCCGTCTGTCTTCATGTGGAATTATGTGAGACATTTACACCTGTGCCACTTTGACTAGCATCGCAGTAGCTTTACTGCCATCCAGATAAACCTCAATGTTTCCTTTCCCTTCAGAAACTGCCTTGCCGTTTTTTTGTGCATTGACATTATGATAAACATGAATGGGCCATTTTTTTATTTTTAAATGGCTACCTCTTGTTAATCTCTCAGAGGTACTTGTGATGTTTTACTTCATGTCTGAGGTCACTACCCGGTCCAGCACGACTTAACCTTGTAGTAGCAAGATAAAAACTGACTCGGTAGCATCTCTGAACACACATACTGGTAAGGCCCTCTTCATATCTGTCTGCTATTGTAGATAACGACTATGATAATGAGGTCGTGACCTGCAGATCAGGTCAGCCATTCCATGAGATCTTCTGTCCGGTAGTTGAGTCTGAATGCTGAATTGATCCGCTGTATTTCAAGACTGTCTATAGAAAATAAGTATGTATGTATTCCCTGTTCCTGAGAATGACTGATATAAGAGAACCTGAAAAAAACAATTCCCCTAATCATCCATTGTCCTGATTCTGATCATTATCCTGTGCATATTTGATTAAAATGTGTATATTGCATGATTAGGAATGTACACTTTTTATTTGCTTTTTATTTCTGACATGCTTACAAAGAGAAACCTGTCATTCCAGTTTGTCCTTTTTCTTTATAGTTTTTTTTTAAAGAAGTTTATTTGACCATTCTCTATTTTTGATGGTATTGTGTTTTTATCTACAAGTTCAGACCATTAAAAAGTGATATCGTTGAATGTTTTAAATTATTAAACACAGGGGAAGGAAGGGGGTTATAGTTGGTGTCATTACACTAAGGGCATGGGGCACCCTATAATAAGTGGAATAGAACAGGTCATGTGAAGCAGTGTACTGAGAGGCAACCCACTCTGTCTTAATTTTCTGTTGGTTCAGTTGTAGTGAGTTATAATACCAAGTTTGGCTTGTGACATTGAAATATACTCTGGTATGACTCTGACTTTGGAAGGTCCTGTCTTTTTATTTCTCCATATTCCATTATCAAGCTGTACAATGTAAAATGTTTTAAAGGGTACAACATAAATTATCTACATTCCCTTTAAAGAAAGTCCACCCAAATGAAAAAAATAAAGGCTTTAAGAAGCTTCTGTTGTACTTGTTGTGTTTTTGTGAACCACATATATATATTTTTAATCTACTGTTTGAACAGATTGCTCACATAATAATGCGTGTGTTGAGGTGTTTTTGTATATTTTAATATGTATATCACAGAGGGAATGTAACTTGGCACATTATCACTCAAATGTGTGATTACTTAGACATCTAGCTGCATTGCTTTAAACGTCAATTCCCAGAATGCCTTGCGTGTAAGCAGGAGTAATCGACCCCCATAATGACTGACAGCGAGCAGCTGAGTTTAGTAAAGTTCAGCTAACAAAGCCGAGAGGTTTCCTTTTTTATAGATGTATGTAGAATTAGTTTATCTAACTTTAAATGTAGCTTGGACCACCTTTTTTTATGTATGATAGAAACAACACTCAATCGAGGAACCGTGCTAGCTTTCTTTAGCATCACTAACAAGCTAACCAACTGGGTTTCCTGTGTTTGCTTTCAAAATAAAAGCTTGTGAATTTAATATATTTTTGAGAATAGGTTCATTTTCAGGTGCAAGTAATTTGGCATCTTTCACTAGGGGATGCCTTTGATCTAGAGCTTAGTTCCAACAGAACAGCAATTAATTTGAAACTAAAAGGAGAATACATACAACTGGGGTTTAGATATTTAGATAGACTGATGATAGATACTTTATTCATCCCAAATTGGGTTTGTGGGTATTGTCAAGCATTACACACGAGTTACAATTTAACATCCAAGGTGAATTTCGGAGCTGTATAATGTGTTCCAACTTGTTATTGCTATTTTATTTCTACTTCAGAAATATTTTAAATTGTTTATTGCTTGTGTCTTAATTTCTTTTATGTACATTGCCTTGTTTTTCATCCTGCTGCAACGCAAACATTTCCCAAATTGGGATCAATAAAGTATCTATCAACAATGTTTGTTCGACCAGATTTAAAAAAGGGCCTTATTTTGAAAGCTGTACCGGAAGTGCAACATGCATGATATCTGACTTTAGCAGGTTCAGATGGACGTTAATAACTGGGGCTCCCCGGGACTGTTCACAACAACGGAGGAAGCCGCACGAGCTCTGACCAAATAAAGACCCGTTTTCAGATCCTGTTTTGGAACCAGACTAACGGAAACCAACGGAAACTCACGTTCTTTCTCCACTGATAGCCATTGTTTGTTCGTAGCTAGCTTTGTCCTTCTTCCCCGTCACAGCTGTGGTGGGTTGCTGATATATTTACACAGATCGTTGTAGGAATATGGCTCAGCATGGACACCATGTAGCCAGTTCCCAAAAAGCCCTGATGCTGGAGATGAAAAGTCTCCAAGATGAACCGGTCGAAGGGTTCAAAATAACTTTGGTGGACGAGTCGGACATGTACAACTGGGAAGTGGCGATATTCGGACCCCCGAACACACACTACGAGGGTGGTTATTTTAAGGTGAGTAGCTAATGTTAGCTAGCAGTCGGTCTATTGTTCTGTAGCTGTGAGATTTAGCCTGTGTTTAAGTAGTTTACTCATGGAGAAGAACCCAACGGTTAACATTGGCCTCCAAGTTACGTCTTCATACACAGCAGGTAACAGTTTAAAACGTTACATTAGATAATTGGCAGTTGTTCTTTATTACTCGGATAAAACAGGCTCTACTGCTTTGTTTAACTTTAAATACACTGCACTCGATCAGGATTATGACGTTTTCAAGCTTGAAAACATTGAAACTTTTCCCATGTGTCTTATGTATACTGGGATTGATTAAGGTCCTTTATTTTATCTGAAAGTTAGCCAATGTGGTAAGAAGATATTTTGTTAAAGTAGAAATACCAAAGTGTATGAATACTCTGGTACAAGTAAAAATCCTGTATTCATTGTGTTACTCAAGTAAAAGTCCATATGCAGATTGCCCCATTCCCGAATCAAATACACCATGCTTTGATTATAGTTATTGATGTGTTTATCATAGATGGTAAAAGTGGAATTAGTTGTAATCACTTTATTTACTGCTCAGTAGCCTGTGAGTGTAATCCAGGTGTAACTAAAGTCATATGTAAGTGATTATATATGCAAAGTAACTAAAGGTAGTGCAGTAAAAGTACATTATTTACCTATGTATTTTTGTAGTCCAGAAGTACAAAGTAGCATAGCAATGGAATTACTCAAGTAAATGACCCATACATTGTACTTATGTACAGTACTTGAGTAAATTACAAATTAGTTACATTACACAGCTGACTTTAAATAAACTCCACTCAATCAGGATTAACACCTTTTTATTTAACTACTTAATTGGTCATTTATTTATGGTGACAGTTAGTACATGATCATGTGTTAACTTGTTTTAATATGAAACACAAGATGGTTAGCATAGCCACCTCAAGCCTTAACGTTACTATGATACGCTTTATCATCTCACTCATTTCATCAGTTACTTGGTGTTTTTACAAAACATGTTGTACTTTTAATATATATCTAATCAATCCAAGATGTATGTCACTTTTGAAATGAAGAACCTACACCTAGCTTATCTAAGTTATGGTAACTGAAAAATACATTTAAATTGTTTTTCTTGCACTCTTCCTCCCTTGAGAGTGGAGATACAGATGTGTTCCTGTTTGTGAGTGTTATTGAGTAGAGGGTTGGCACTTTACAAAGCAGCTGCTGATTTGTGTGTTTTAAATGTATTTTCAAGGCTCCGTGGCCCTTGACCTTATAAAAACTGGTTGTTTTCACAGGTTTGGTCCTTTGGAGTTACAGTACCTGGTTACCGACTCACTTTAAGTCTCAGTGGAAAACACACACCTACATTGTAAATATAGAAAAGCATTTGTTGCCATAGCAGAGCTGTTGATTAGTCCTAAACCTAATGAACATGTAAACATCAACGTCACACATTGCCAAACACTGAGTGGATTGTAGCTCACCCGAGGCCTATGCTAAAATTGTTATTCATCCTTTTAAAGTAGTTTGATTTATTACTTCGTCTGGCCAATTCAAATAAATTCCTCTCACTGCTGCTTCAAATTTGTCCTACATTGTTGTTTTATTGGATATCAAACGTAGGATAATGAGGCTTTATTATTGAGGAAGCATGATGGTCTGTCTTTGTGATCTAACGACAGTAATAATCTAGGTCAGTACCCCGAGAATACACTTAATTCGTCTTTGAGTTGCAATAACAACATACTCATATGGTAAATGGTGTCTTTACAAGGGGTTTTGTTGTAGTCTCATAATGCTAAGCCCCACATTAGCCATAGTTGTTTCCATATTACAGCTCAACTGTAATGTATCAGTGACGGATCCCACTGTGTTCAGATTATCCAGCATATACATAACTGCTCTGTGTAAACCGTCACTACAGCCGTACAGCGTTTTTGTTTTTCCAGTTCTTGAGAAGCTTATTCATTTTGCCTCTGGTGTTTCTGGGGCCTGTGAATAAAAGCAGAGGGCCAGGCGACCGTAGATGGAGCTCAGTGTATCCGTGTGGGTGCTGCTGTGTACAGGATTCCTTTGTCGGCCAGGAATGCACAGCCTGGCTGTGAAATCCACCGCATGGTTGTGACTCATTGTTCTCTCTGCTGGGTTTCCATCCAACCAGTTTGCCTTATTCCAACTAAAAAGAAAGAGAATCCCACCCTGTTCTGATTCAGGTTACCCAAACAGCCCTGACCGGCTGCAGCCGCCGGTTCACCTGAAACACGGCGACTGAACGACGTCATATACGAAAACCTGGCTGAGTCAGGTGTTCTTTTTTCGTGGGTGGTGCTCTCGAAGAGTCACACCATCACAAATATATCAGAACTGCTGAAATATTGCAGTATCATTCAAAGAACATTAGATAACTGTCCTTGATCTACAATAAGCAGGTCGTGTTTATATGGTAACCATCAAATTGTAAAATTCTTGTGAACAGGTTATGGTGTGTGTAGATACGACATCTATTGTACGCATGTCTGTTGGAAAGTGACCCCTCCGTATTAATTATTGTGGAGTTTCTAGGTTTAACAGTCTGTAAAGCACTCTCTGGCAAATATGTAATTTCTTATATTGGTCTATATAAATGAAATTGGATTGACCTCAAATGTGATGGGTTCTGATAGGCTATTGCCTAGATCAGGGGTGTCCAAACTTTTTTCTCTGAGGGCCACAGACAGAAAAATATACGAAGGGCTGGGCCGCTCACTAAAGGTATATTACATCATAAGTTCAGTTATAAGTTATTTCAATATTTCAAGCTTGTAAATAAGTTATTGGGCTTTTTTCTTATCAACTAAGATATGTTAGAAAATGTTTCCAACTTTAATTGAATGAATTTATTTGAAGTGTTGTTATTAACACATGAATACTACTGTGTAATATATTTTAACATTTATAGTTAAGAAGTACAATATAAGACAAGCACAAGTTTCATTTGTGGGCCATATTCTATTATACTTTTTGAATTCAAAATGGCCCCCGAGCCGTAGTTTGGACACCCCTGGCCTATGGTAACCCTGCTAAATTTTAAAAGGTTATTCAATGATTTAATGTTAGGACAGGTTGTGCCTCAGCAAATCTCACGAGAGTTTTCACAACGTTTTGGCAATTATTTGTTACCATCAGATTCAAAGTAATGTTCCGACTTCAGCGTGTTCAAGTGGTTGTATGAAAACAACATTGAAGATGTGTTGATGCATTTATTAAGAGGGATTTAACACCACATTGATAGCCGAGGCGTACATCTTTCAAGCTGGGATTTATTTTGCGACAACATTCCGACACCACGTGAATGCGGTACATTTACCAATTTCTCAATGCTAACAGAAGAGAACAACAGCTGTCTATCTGCCACGTGATTTGGGTCCGCTCCAAAATATCGGTTCTTCCTTGGCCCATGTTACACCCTTTCACCAAGTTTTATGAAATCAGGCCGCAGTTTTACAGGCAAACTGAGCCAAGATAATAAATTGATCATTGACATGTTGGTCTCACAGGAGCTGATACTGACTAGGGTTGTAACAGTGTGGTGTAAAGTGTGGAGGTTATCATACCATGTACATTTGGTTATCTAATATATTTAAAAAAAGAAAATGACATAAGTGTGAGTTAAAGGTAGACACAGGAGTCCCTACTATATATATATATATATATATATATATATATATATATATATATATAAATAACATGCTATAGTTCTGCTTTTTTGTTCAATATTATAATTTGGTTCTCATTCCTTTTTAGGGATTATTGTAATTGATGACAATAATAGTGTAAAGCTTAGGTTTTTCTTAGATGGTTGTTCTGCTGTGACAATCTCACACCGTTACCCCCATTAATACTGGCATTCATTAATTGTTTCTGAGACCTTTCCAAGCTGAAGGTCCTTTGTGTGTGTGTCATGTGAAGCATCCCTTCAGGCTCAGAGTGTGTGAGGATTCCTGGCAGAAGGCCCGTCTGTCCCGCAGCCAGCAGCGGTCCTGGGACACGTTTGAAGCAGATTGACTGTGTTGTTTTCACCCAGAGGTCGGATTTACAGGAGTGTTCTCACACTGACTCGCTGTGTGTTGTTGTTGTACATGTTTAGTTTGATTGCCCAGACGATGCATAACTATGAGGTTTTATTTGCTTTTGTAGTTTAATACAGAGTTAATCTGGGGTTGAAAGATGTACAGTGCTTTCAGTGTTTCCCTTAGGATGGAGTCATAGCAGCGGTGCTAAGGCACGCGGGTCCAGCTAAATGTGAGCACGAAGCGGCGCGCATGGACTTTTATTTGTGCGTGCGAAGAGTGCCCCGCTAATATGTTTCTATGTGTCTGCCACCACAAGAAAGGCTCTTGAGGCCTTGCCTAGTACATACAGTGGCAATGTCTCAAGATTTAGCAAAATACACCTTTATTGAACATACAGTAACACAAATACACATAACAAACAATCAAAAAGGCCACTTATTATTATTTTAATGAAAAATAATGTTTTAATATATAGCTGCCGCTATTTGTATATAGGGGAAACACTGGCTTTATATCCAGATATTTAAGGTCACAATGAGGTACAACAGAAACAACTGTACTACTGTGGAAGAGCCTGGAGTCTGTGAAAATAAATGTGTGACCCTATTTGAAATACTGCTGTGTCAGCACCTGGTAGCTCTAATTATGCTTTGTGTTGCTTTTAATTCTGACGTAAACGGGGTCTCTGCAACTCCAAAAATCGTATGGAATGGAACATCTTTCATATCGCACTCAAGTGGTTTCCTCCTGTGGCTTCAAAACACAGACAAACCACTTCTTCACAGCAAACATGAAACAGAGGGGTGTTGCCCTCTGCTTTTGGCCCGGGCCTGTGTGTGTGTTTTCCAGACAATCAGTCAACACTTGGTTCTGTTGAGGCTGGGTGGATGCTTTGTTACGTGTCCCAGCGCCATGTTAGTAGCGGTGGAGGGGCGAGGGCCGAGCTGTCGGACTCATGTTTCCCCCTCTGGCTGTGTCACAGAGAAACGAGAGCAGGGCAAAGCAGTGGGAATACAGAACCTGCCATACAAGAGCAGACGGGCCCTTCCTCCAGAGCAGGGGTGGTGCTAGGGGGGGCTGAAGCACCCCCCTAGCTCCCCCCTGGCGCCAAAAGCACCCCCAAGAAATATGTTTTTGTTTTTTTTAATTATTATTATTTTTATTAAATTAGAAACATTATTATTATAACATTATTGATTACATCAAACACATTTTTGACCAAAAACATAAAGCCAACACAGGTGATATGATTAGGCCAATGGCCAGCACCCATTCGATTTTTGACTTACCCATAGGCTAAATTACTTTGACACTTGAGTGACTTCCTGTTAGCTAGAGCACCAAATTATTTGCAAACAGCAAAATGAAAGATGGATCGTTTTTTAGTCCTTAAACGTCCACGTGTGGACACTCAATCAAAACCACCTGAAAGCGAGAGGGATTCTGCACATAATAGCCTAGCGTCATGAGTAGCCTACAAGGTGTGTGTGTGTGTGTGTGTCAGACAGACAGACAGACAGACATGCCCCCGGACCCCACTAGAGGAGGTGAGGTCCACCCCCCCACTTGTAAAAATAGCACTTTATCCCTGCTTACACCTATATGCCGTGAGCTGATTATCGAGCCTTCATTGTTACAGTCGCGGGTACACTGTGAGGGGAGTGTTGCAGAAGAAAATTAAACTGTAGCGCTGGTGCATTAATGGGAAACGCTTAATGTTTGAGCACCCTCTATGAAACGTCAAGCTACCCCACAGCACCCCCTAGAGAAATTCTCTGGCGCCACCACTGCTCCAGAGTGGTGCCTCTTTTGAATGCAGAGCCTGCTGTGAATAGAGGTGAGCGTGAGGGGCCACCAGGGAAGTACCCTTTAACGCAAAGCTGTACAAGTTGTTTGTTTGAAAGTCCCATTTGTTGCGTTTAGGGATTGGACGATATAGGATTTACCCAGGATGGCAATAAAAACACTTGATTTCCATTATCCACGATAATCGGGAATATCCTCAAATGAGTGACTAGAAAAAACCTTGCCAGCTTGCTGTATTGGTAGAGAACATTTAAATAAAGATACATGAATTATCGTTAGACCCTTAGGGCCTTTGCACACCATGGATGTGACTAATAAACAACAAGCCCAATCTTGGGCGTAATACTCGCCTTCGAATATGACGACTTTTATTGTTAAAAAAGTTTGGTGTGCGCTGCCTTTGTCAAATGTTGGGGTGTAACAACTTGTTTCGCACCACAGAGCCCACAATTTGATATTTTCTAATTGTGAATTAATATAGACGCGACTCAAATCGTTCATAACGTGATAGTATGATGCCTTTCATTCGCAATGCAAAAGACCAGACTACTGTTGCTATGAGGGTTAAGTCTAAACCAGGAGATGAAGCTTCAGTATTTGATCCTTTCCTTCTCATACACCGTAACCTTCTGAGTTAATGAGGTGGGGGACCGCTGGGGGACCGCTGTGTGTTAGTGTATGGAATTGGCTGTACAGAAGGACTTCGGTGTGTGAGGATAAGGTCTGTAGGGAAGACAAAGAGCTGCTCAGGGAGAACTGAACGATTTGTTCTGTTCAGGGTCTTTGCATTGACCTGGTTTACTTCTCCTTGCTGTCACTTTCCACACGGTGGGCACGTTCACTCTTGTTCCTGTTCTCTCTTCAAGGTAGCGTTTTAGCACCCAATCCGAAAGAGATCTAGGAGTCTTTTTTTTTTGTGCATGCTTGGCAGGAAACTGGCTTCACTTCAAATGAGCTCTTCAGGGTTGCTCACCTCCTGACTGTGGATGCTGTTAATTCTTGTCTTAATCCAATTATGAGGCATGACATGCAAGTCAGCTGTAGCATCTTGAAGCAAGTGAATTGAAGATGGCACTTTGTGATGGGCAGAGAGCTTTTTGAGCTTGTGTTGTGGAGACACTGAGAATGAAGAGAGTGGGAGTTGTTTGGTAAAAGTACTGTAACAGGAATAGATCTATTCAATGCACGAAAATGATCTTTTGGAATTAGAAAGAGAAAGATGATAATGGCCTTTTAAGACCCTCCTGTATCGTTCTTTGTGTTTCCTTTCTTCTGTCTACTTACTGCTGGAGAGCAAAGCCAATAAATCATCCACCTCCATCCCTCCGTCTATCCAGGGTTTGGTGTCACCTGGGTGGGCAGGCTGACGTTTCATTCCTGACCCCGGGAGGCCTAGTCCTCACGTCAACAATAGTCACAAAGTAGCTTTTTCTATGCCTTTTTTTTGTACCTTTTTGTCCACACATTACCAGCGTTTGAGGTTACAAAAGACCTTTTGTAAAACTGTACAGGGGTTTTTGGCTTGTATCGTCAGTTTGTGCCACCATCTTCTTTTGTGATGACAAATGAGGCAACATTTGGTATAATAACAGGCGTTGACAATTTAGTGCTGTGTCTCATCTGGCCAACAGATATTTGTTTACACATAAATGTATAGTCATTTATCAACTATATTGATCATGGTCATAACGTGCAACGTCCCCAGTTAGATCTGTCGTGGGGCCCATCCCGACCCCTGGCCTTGACAGTGCCAGAAGGTTTATTTGCATTTTCATTTTGAACAAAAACATTTTTTTATCTATCTTGTTTTTTTTATATATATATATATATATATATATATATATATATATATATATATATTGGAGACCCCAAAACGTCCTTTATTGTGTGTATATACAATAAAGGACGTTTATATATATATATTTTATGTATATGTATATATATATATATATATATATATATATATATACAATAAAGGACGTTTTGGGGTCTCCAATATGGCTTGTTGTAACATATCCTTTGCCTGGATAGACTTCACAGACCTTTTGCTTTCAATAGTTTTAAATCTGTAGTTTTTTCCTACTATAAGCACAAAGTTCACACATTTGTCAGTTCTTCACCTGCCTACTGACTGAATTGTGTTTCATACTATCATGGAGCTCTAATGTTTACTGTATCCATTGCGTGGTATACAGTTTGTGAAATTGCGTTAAAAGGAATACGGTTTAAAGGCTCCTGGTAAGCTGCATTGTGAAACCGTGCTCCTACCCTCTCAAAGGGATCAATGCTTATCCTTAATGCATATCCCCACCTTCCTGTAGCTTGCATTCAGACTGGCAGGATTGTGATGAATGGAGCTATGTTATGGCAAGTGTTGATGCCTCATTAGACATGGGACAATTTAGGGGCTTAATTCATAAAAGCGACTAAGTATTTGGAAACATTTTCCTGTGGGTCACCAAAGAGATGTTTTGTTTTTGGTGTCATATCCTTGATTTTCAATCGTGTCTTGACACTGGATTGATAAATGGTGCTTTGCTAAAATAATAGTCAGGGCTCGACATTAAGGACTGCCCGATGGCCCGGGGCCATCTAGTATTTAGCTTGGGCAATGAAGCCTCACCTGCTGGTTGCGGATATGAGTAATGAGTGACCCGACAGTAAAGCTAAACATATCTATAACTAGTTACGGTAGTTTGAGAGGTAATTAAAATAGCTACGTGTGATATTCTAACCTGAAGTGTGTGTTTTGTCCGCTCACCGTTGCATGTGATCATGCAGAGCTGCGTGTCGACTCGTCAGCAGCAGCTGATCTCTCTCTCCCATCAGATTAGACTTTACTCGCGTTTATGTCCATATCGATCAGATCCAGCTAGTTCTAGCTAATGATAGGACTACCTGCTTATTAAAAAGACACCTAAACAATAAGTGTCGCTATGCAACTGGGTGAGGCCACAAAGTATAGCGCAGCATTATGCATTTGTTTACATGCCCACCGGAACCCCGAGGCATTACCAACAGATCAACGCACAATCAACCCATACAGGACATCTCTTTCTCCACATTAAGTGTTAGACATTAGAATTTACTATTCTTGTCTGTCACATAATCTTCTTGTCTGTCACATAAGTGCCGCAACTGAAGCGGTATTGCGCTAAAGGGAAATTAGCGCGCATTTTTCAGGGCAATCTCTATTGGGCTCAGGGCTATCTGTAAATTAGCTTATCTGATCCCAAAATCCTCCATGTCATGCACTGATAGTTTGTTGATGTCTGGAACTTTCCAGCTGCTGAAGAGCATTTCATTCACACGCTATTTTCTTGGAAATATTGTTCTGGAAGACAAACTAAGCTCTCACCGTTGTTCCCTGACATTCCCCCCCCCCCCCCCCCTGCTGGCTGCTATGGGTTGCACTGTTTCTAACCTGTAATGTGTACAGCGTTGGCTTGCACTCTGAAGGGCTGCCAGCTTTCTGGCTCGGTCAGGCAGACCCAGGGATTTAGTTTTTTTCCCCTACAAGCGTCATTCTCTCAGGCCTGGGTCAGTGTTTCTTCCCTGCTCTGGTTTTATATCATGGGAGTCGTTTATTTAGCATTTCAGGGCCAAAAAAGGACATACTGACTCCCTTTACAGACCTTGAAATGCAGAAACCACTGAACAGTTTGGTCTGAGTGTTGACTTTTTCCGTTACATCCAGCCTGGTTTTAATGCCACATTGCATGCAAAGAGGGATGACCTTAATGTTAAGCACAGTTATTATATGGAGCACAACCCCTTTTATACAAAGTGAAGTCCCTCCCACTCCCGCTCGTCGGCTCACTGTGGCGAGGACCAGCTGACCATGCCGAATCAGCAAATGTGAGCAAGTGTGTCTATGTGACGGTGGTGGTGGTGGGGGGGATAAGCAGAAGGTTTCATGCAGTGAGTGACGTGCGTGTGTGTAATCAGTGTAGTTGGTGTGTGCGTGTCCCCAGTCCCACCCATTGCACTTCTTCTGTAACGGGAGGAGGGGTCCGTCACACACAGGAGCATTTATACAGTGTGTGTGGGGGGGGGGTGGTGTCAGCGTTGGGACATATAATAGCAGAACACGGGTTTGAGCAGTGGATTGTCTTGGGTTGCAGTGACAGCTGGAGAGGACAAACCCCCACAATGTCTCTATACCAACCCAGCCCCCCCCCCCGCACACTCGGCAGCTGAATGCACTGAAGCCTCCACCCTGCCTCCACACCATATTACATTACACTGTCATTAGCTCCTCCTTGCCCAGCCACCTCCATCAGGTTTGCCATGACTCTTCAGCTGCTATTTATAGCCTCTCCCAATCACTATTGATGCTCCTCCTTGTGTGTGTGTGTGTGTGTGTGTGTGTGTGTGTGTGTGTGTGTGTGTGTGTGTGTGTGTGTGTGTGTGTGTGTGTGTGTGTGTGTGTGTGTGTGTGTGTGTGTGTGTGTGTGTGTGTGTGTGTGTGTGTGTGTGTGTGTGTGTGTGTGTGTGTGTGTGTGTGTGTGTGTGTGTGTGTGTGTGTGTGTGTGTGTGTGTGTGTGTGTGTGTGTGTGTGTGTGTGTGTGTGTGTGTGTGTGTGTGTGTGTGTGTGTGTGTGTATAATACTTTTTTACTTAAGTACAATTTTGAAAGTATTTTTAAAGCATTTTCACACTGTAGTATTGCTACTTTAACTTAAGTAAATAATCTGAGTACTTCTTCCACCTCTGCATTTAAGTAAAGTTGGATCTTTAGACCTCGTCAATCATTTACTAATGACCACATAACCGAGGGGTTGTGGAATGTTCTTCTGATGCTGCATGGGGTGAAGCTCCGTGCAGCGGTGTCAATAACATCAAACTTCACAGGATTCATCTCAGAGAATAACAACTCAAACAATTAGGAAAGGCAGACCTGGGAAATGGAAACTAACAAAGTGAAGAAGAAATACGGCTAAATGTACAGGACGCCCAGTCCACCGCCACTAACTTGTGGTTTAGATTCCTGCTGGAAAACCTGGACACTTTCTTTATTACCACTAACCACAAGTTCAATATCTCAACAATCCTGCTAGAGGGAGTGTGGATCAGCTTCTGGGGACCATGCACGTGTTTTTAAATCCACATAAATATACGTTTTGACATTTAATCTCAGAGATTCTACAACTGAAATCGTCCCAGTCCACTCCTGACCTGTTCTATGTTAAATAAATAAAAAGTATGAACAAGAAAAATAACGTGTTTCAGAGGACGTAATTCACAGTGTTTACAAGCTGATTCAGAGTGCTGTGCGCCTGTCAGCCGGTGGGAAATGCTTCTCCCACGCAGCGAGCGTTTGGAGGGAAGCAGTCCTGACTTGTCTGCTGTGTTTTAAACTGCCTGCCTCATGTTGCTAATATGTGTCTTCTCTCGCCCTCAGGCTCGGATCAAGTTCCCCGTCGACTACCCTTACTCTCCACCTGCCTTTCGCTTCCTCACCAAAATGTGGCACCCCAACATTTATGAGGTAATTGTGAACAGTATTAATCATTGGACAAAACCTACACACACTCCTTATAGGCCCTATGAATACACTAGTGGTCGATTATCATTTGTTTAGGGTTTTATATTAGTATATGAAAACACGGGATCCTGGTTGGACTCTATTTTCCTTTTTAAAGGTCCCATGTCATGCTTTTCTGGTTAGTACCTGTCCCCTTGTGTGTTATGAAGGTTTTTATGCATGTAAACGGTGTTCAGAGTCAAACCCCTTAAAGTACACCATGTAGCGAGTAAAACTCTAACACAGAAAATACCTCCCCAAAACGCCTCGTTAGAGATACGTCACTGTCCATTTGATTGTTCCGGGTACATCATGATGTCATGTCGTCCCCGGAACAAAATGGACCAATCCGTGGAGCCGTTACGTTACGTCCGCGGAGCCGTTACGTCCGCGGAGCCGTTACGTCAGCGGAGCCGTTACGTTAAGTCCCCACTGATTGGTCCAAATTGACCAATCCACGGACTTCCTCACACACTCAGTGCAGGCAGCTCTGCTGATTTCTCCTCCCCGGCTGCAGGCTGATAACAGACAGTTGGGATCGCGGCGAAATTCTCTCTGCAGACCCATTCTCTCTGCAGACCCATTCTCTCTGCAGACCCATTCTCTCTGCAGACCCATTCTCTCTGCAGACCCATTCTCTCTGCAGACCCATTCTCTCTGCAGACCCATTCTCTCTACAGACCCATTCTCTCTGCAGACCCATTCTCTCTGCAGACCCATTCTCTCTGCAGACCCATTCTCTCTACAGACCCATTCTCTCTACAGACCCATTCTCTCTGCAGACCCATTCTCTCTGCAGACCCATTCTCTCTGCAGACCCATTCTCTCTGCAGACCCATTCTCTCTGCAGACCCATTCTCTCTGCAGACCCATTCTCACAGCGTTTATCAACCTTTTTCTTACTCAATATCAAGCCACACTTATTGTTTTTACTTCGGCTGTGACTTTGTGTGTGCTCAGGATGAGTTTGGCTGTGTTTCGCTGTGTATCGCTAAACAAGGAAATCACACCTTCACGGAGCTCAGCACGATTCACAACGTCCCGACTGGTCCCGACCAATCGGAGCACACTGGGCTCACAGGGAGGGGGGGGCAAGAGCTGCAACGAGCCGTTTAGTGGAGAGAGTGAATACTGCTGAATACACATACTTTACAGAGATGCTGTTTGAGAAACCAATGTGAGTTTGGACAATTGCACAGTATAAATCTATTCTAGGGGACCTCAACAATGGAATTATGATCAGTGGAAATGGCCATGACATGGGACCTTTTAAGGATTTTAAATGTTCGCCTGTGGATGACTATCTTTAAACCCATTTGTGCCCACAACTGAATTTTTAAAATGCTTTATTTGAGTATAACTTAAATAGGTTTACTGGTGTGTTCTTATCATACATACTTTGTGTTTGGGCACATGTAAGTAATGTGTTGCTATATATTTCAGTTTATAAAGAAAAAAGTCTAAATATAATACTGTAAGAAAAGGGCTGTCTAATAACAACAGGGAGTACAATTCAAGTATTTATATCAATGACTCATGATGAAAAAATCATATTAGTTCACACATGCAAGAAATACAAAAATTATAATAATATGGAAGACATTTAATAAAAACAATTTCCACATTTTTCTCACTGACTTTCTTCCATGTGATGTAAACATGTTGAAGTTATACTGTTAGGAAACTTGCCCAGAGTGTGTTGTGGCATTTATCCGATTCCTTATGGTGCCTAAGACATGTAAGGTGGTAATAACTATGTTCTGAACATGGTTGTGTTTTCTCCCGTCTCTGTAGAACGGAGATGTTTGTATCTCCATCCTGCACCCCCCTGTGGACGACCCTCAGAGCGGAGAGCTGCCTTCAGAGAGGTGGAACCCCACGCAGAACGTCAGGTACTAAACATCCACTCATCAAGCCTAGATTATATCTTAAAGAACAAGGATTAAATAAATAGTTACCAGGGTCGCTCTACTTCTGTCCCTTTACCCATCTGGACAGACGAAATCGATGTCGCTTGAATACCCTTCTTCTTCTGCTGTCCCTGCTGCTCGTTGTCCACCGATCAATAAAGACTAAAAGCTTAACAAATCATGCAGAGATTGATGCAGCAAGTTGCCCAATTTTGACTGATTGTTGGAAGTGAGCGTTACCAAAGTGAGAAGTAATTAAGCACGCATTTTATAACGGCTGCAAATCAAGTCCCTAATCAAGAAAAAACCTTTAAAGGTCATCTGTTATGCAAAATCCTCTTCTTCATGTCTTTTCTACATCAACATGTGTCCCCTTTTCTTCATGTCTCCTCTACATCAACATGTGTCCCCTCTTCTTCATGTCTCCTCTACATCAACATGTGTCCCCTCTTCTTCATGTCTCCTCTACATCAACATGTGTCCCCTCTTCTTCATGTCTCTTCTACATCAACATGTGTCCCCTCTTTTCATGTCTCTTCTACATCAACATGTGTCCCCTCTTCTTCATGTCTCTTCTACATCAACATGTGTCCCCTCTTCTTCATGTCTCTTCTACATCAACATGTGTCCCCTCTTTTCATGTCTCTTCTACATCAACATGTGTCCCCTCTTTTTCATGTCTCTTCTACATCAACATGTGTCCCCTCTTCTTCATGTCTCTTCTACATCAACATGTGTCCCCTCTTCTTCATGTCTCTTCTACATCAACATGTGTCCCCTCTTCTTCATGTCTCTTCTACATCAACATGTGTCCCCGCTTCTTCATGTCTCTTCTACATCAACATGTGTCCCCGCTTCTTCATGTCTCTTCTACATCAACATGTGTCCCCTCTTCTTCATGTCTCCTCTACATCAACATGTGTCCCCTCTTCTTCATGTCTCTTCTACATCAACATGTGTCCCCTCTTTTCATGTCTCTTCTACATCAACATGTGTCCCCTCTTCTTCATGTCTCTTCTACATCAACATGTGTCCCCTCTTCTTCATGTCTCTTCTACATCAACATGTGTCCCCTCTTTTTCATGTCTCTTCTACATCAACATGTGTCCCCTCTTTTTCATGTCTCTTCTACATCAACATGTGTCCCCTCTTTTTCATGTCTCTTCTACATCAACATGTGTCCCCTCTTTTGCATGTCTCTTCTACATCAACATGTGTCCCCTCTTCTTCATGTCTCTTCTACATCAACATGTGTCCCCTCTTCTTCATGTCTCTTCTACATCAACATGTGTCCCCTCTTCTTCATGTCTCTTCTACATCAACATGTGTCCCCGCTTCTTCATGTCTCTTCTACATCAACATGTGTCCCCTCTTCTTCAACATGTGTCCGCCTCTCTCTTCATGTCCTTCTACATCAACATGTGTCCCCTCTTCTTCATGTCTCTTCTACATCACATGTGTCCCCCTCTTCTTCATGCTCTTCTACATCAACATGTGTCCCCGCTTCTTCATGTCTCTTCTACATCAACATGTGTCCCCCGCTTCTTCATGTCTCTTCTACATCAACATGTGTCCCCGCTTCTTCATGTCTCTTCTACATCAACATGTGTCCCCTCTTCTTCAACATGTGTCCCCTCTTCTTCATGTCTCTTCTACATCAACATGTGTCCCCTCTTCTTCATGTCTCTTCTACATCAACATGTGTCCCCTCTTCTTCATGTCTCTTCTACATCAACATGTGTCCCCTCTTCTTCATGTCTCTTCTACATCAACATGTGTCCCCTCTTCTTCATGTCTCTTCTACATCAACATGTGTCCCCGCTTCTTCATGTCTCTTCTACATCAACATGTGTCCCCGCTTCTTCATGTCTCTTCTACATCAACATGTGTCCCCTCTTCTTCAACATGTGTCCCCTCTTCTTCATGTCTCTTCTACATCAACATGTGTCCCCTCTTCTTCATGTCTCTTCTACATCAACATGTGTCCCCTCTTCTTCATGTCTCTTCTACATCAACATGTGTCCCCTCTTCTTCATGTCTCTTCTACATCAACATGTGTCCCCTCTGTGGAAAGAGACTCTGAAAGTTTCTGGAACAAAGATTCTCTCTCTTTCTGTCCTGATCCATTTCTATAAAAACCTGTGTGAAAATGACAAGAGAATAAAGTAAACAGGTATAAAATACTATATGACAGTAAAAAAAAGTTGTTATTAATAAACAAGAATACAGTTTGAAAGGGGAGTGATTTGTCACATCTCCATAAAGAAACTTTTCCTGAGAGGAAAAAGGTTCCCCACCCCTGATCTAAAGTAACAGACAGAGAATCAGCTCTTTGGAAACAGGGCTGAAACAGAGGGGATTATGGGTAATGCTGCAATGATCTGTTTGGTGTTTGGAGCCAAACACTTCAGAGACATGTTTGTATAAATCTGAGACCGATAATATATTGATGAAAACAGTATAATAGGGGACCTTTTTTAAAACGAGGCCTATTACTTTGTGCCGTATTAGAACAAAATGTCAGCCAAGTCTTTGATAAATAATGAACATACCATTTTGAATTTCAGTGTTTAGGGATGATCATCAGTTCAGCCTGTTAGAAATTGGAGTTGTTCCAGGAGGTTTTTTCATCTCCAGCAGAGACGGGTGGATGTTCTGGGGTTGAGCCGGCTGCTCGTCTGACCCTCCGTCTCTCCCCCTCCCCTTCTCTCCCATATGTCCTCTCTGTCTCTGCTCACTTCTTTGTCCTGCTTTCTCATGCCTCTTGTCTCGTCTTACCTCCATCTTCCTCTGTCCTCCTCCCTAATTGCTCTCCTGTATTTGAATCCTTCTTCTAGGACCATCCTGCTCAGCGTCATCTCTCTCCTCAACGAGCCCAACACCTTCTCCCCCGCCAACGTGGACGCCTCCGTCATGTACCGCAAGTGGAGAGACAGCAAGGGCAAGGACAGAGAATACATCGAGATCATCAGGTAGGAGGAAAAAAGACCACTTCACTCTTTTTTTTTAGGGTCCCCATTAGCACTAGCGTTAGCATTAGCTACTCTGCCTTGGGTCCACACACATACAGACACATTTACACATTTTTGCTCTTGTAAGTTTTATTTTACTGCCGGAGAATGCGGATTACTTCATAGCTATGTTGATTAATGTGCATTGTTCTTTCTTACATAAAGGAATACAAAGATAAACAAACAAAATAACTTCTCGTTAACAATCAAGTATGGAAGTAAAACAAAAACAATAATCCTTTCAACCATCAAGAAGTCAAACATAATATTAACAATCAAAGCATTCCTCGTGGTTAAAAACACAATTATACTACGAATGAATAGTAATTCATACATAAAACACAAGTCCTTGTCCTAGTTACACTTGTATAGATTACTATTTCCACCAGGCAACACATAGCTCATATTACGGTTACATTTAGAGATGTCCCGATCCGATCCGATCTGATCACGTGATTTTCAAAAGATCGGAATCGGGAGAGAAAAATCGGATCGGGATTTTTTTTTTTTTTTTTTTATATATAAAATATTTTTATTTAATTTAATGTTGCAAAACAAAAATGACCATGTTCACGTCTTAAAGTCATCCTGAGGCCTCTTGGTTTAAAATGACACAACATCATGTATTGCTTCTCTTGGACTTGTTTTCAGACCTGGTTGCTTATTTCTCTCAAAGCTGGCAACAGCGTGGGCGCAGTGTCTAATAGTAGCAGTAAGCTAACGAGAGGCTACGTCCAGCTGGTGACTCGGGAGTAGGGACAGAGAAAATGTCAGGAGTTTGGAAGTATTATAAAATTGAAAGCGAAGGCAGTGTAACAGCCAGATGGAAAGAACAGAGCCACGTTCAACACGACCAATCTAATACGCCACCTGAGAAACAAACACCAACAACAACACGACGAGTACACAGCGGCCACTCGGGTAACGGCACTGAAACAACCGACACTTTCAGAGACTTTTAAAAGGAAAGAGAAACTGCCCCAGAACAGTGAAAGGCCAAAATAGGCCAAGATGGCTGAATTCATCGCGTTGGATGACCAGCCCTTTTTCTTTCTTAATGCATTGCATAAAGATCGGATCGGGAAAAATCGGTATCGTCAGATTGTCAAATGATCGGAATCGGATCGGGAGCAAAAAAAGGTGATCGGGACATCCCTAGTTACATTATGACAGCATCTGAAATCCTGTATAAGTCCGATAGCAGGGACATTTACAGCAAAGGTGCCAGAGAAAATAAAAAGAGTAGTCTACCAAATTAAGTATAGAGACAAGCACACGTAATTAAAAATAAACTCACGTCCATGGTACATTTTGAGTGGACATATACAGGTGTTGAAAAGGTGTTGCATGTAATGTATGTTCAGTATAGCACACACAGTGATTATTGTGCTATTTCTGAGTGAAGCAGCAGCCAGAAGAGCGTTAGTTCAATCCAAAGGGTTTTATTCTTCTTCCAATGTTTTTTTTTATTGAAGAACAGGCACACGCACACTGGGGGTGTTTCTCAATGTCGAGCAAAGCTGCTCCAGAGCCATATCAAGCACACTACGTCATCGAGTGCCGCCGAAGGACTGTTCCAATGTCCAGCAGACTTGGAATTCTACTGAGCCCGGCGTACTTCGTAGCGAGACATTTCGAGGCTGCACATGTGTAGACTCCGCGGTCTTAAAATGCCCACAATGCTTTGCGCACGGACCAATTTCCCCAAATCTGTGGCGGAAAATGTAAGACGGGGCCTCTCATATGACGCACACCTGCACACTTGCTCGCCTGTTCCACTCTTTGTTTTCCCAATGCCAGGAAGGATTCTTGACTCGCTTCTGAAGCAAGTGACTCGAGATTGAGAAACACCCAGTGTCACAATCGAGTGTGACCATCTCCACCCCCCCCACCCCCCCTTGAATAGTTTAATACAAAAATAAAACATTGATTCCTAGTTCAGATATAAAAAATAAAAACAGTGACAACATTTTGTAATTAATAATTATAAGTAAATAAAATGGCAAGTAAAAACAGATCAGTAAGGACAAATATAAATGTGTAAAAATAAATAAAAACATTAAAAGAGAAATCATTCCCCCATCAGGTCGGGAGTGTTGAAGGTTGTTGAAATAATCTAGTTGAATCAAATCAAATCAAGAATCAAAGGGTTTTATTCCGTCATCTTTTTCAACCAAAGTCAGAACAGATATTTAGTTTTGCGACTCAAAGCTTCCAGTTCTGACACTTTCTGTTTCCTCTCCTGCCCCCCCCCCCAAACAGGAAGCAGGTGGTGGGGACCAAGGCGGAAGCAGAGCGGGACGGAGTCAAAGTCCCGATCACGCTTGACGAGTACTGCGTCCGCACGCTGGTCCCGCCCACAGACGACGGCTCCAACCTGCTGTACGACGACTACTACGACGACGAGGAGCTGGACGACGACGACGAGGAGGACAACGAGGACTGTTGCTACGACGACTCAGGCACTGAGGACTCTTGACAACTTCCCCTTTATGCCCCTCCCCCACTATACACCACACACACACACACACACACACACACACACCCCCCTCTCTCTCGTCATGGACTGAACTTTAATTCCCTCCCTCGTCGTCCTCACTCTGTCTCGTGCTCTCACAGTATGCACACTAAAACCTGATGCATCAAAACAAGCTGCAGTTGTTTGTTTCTGACATGTTTTCATTTAGTTTTGAGTAGAGGTTACACACACACAGCAGCACAACGTACAGTAACAGCTTCTCTTTGTCTGCACTGATACCGGTTTAAACGTCATGCGTCTTTAGACCTGCTCCTTTGTCCAGCTTTGAACAAAGATGGCCACGTTTCCTCTCAGAGAATTTGGAGAGCTCACGCCTTTTCTCGACATCAGCGAGCTGGAATGTAACGTCACAGGTCCGATCAGATCCGAGTCAAACGAGCGGGAGGCTACTTTAGAAAGAAAGAGTGCACATATGTGTGTGTTTTGAAAAGCTGAGTCACTTCTGAGCCATGTGTGTGACCTCCTGTTAGCGGGTTGTTTGAAGCCCTGCCTCTTCTTGTTCTTGTTCTTTTTCTTTTGAGCCCCAGGGCTTGTGCTGCTCCAAAAGTGATCCATAAAAAAAGCTGTTCACACTCCCTCGTGCCTTCCCCTCGCTCCCTGATACCACAGATCTGAAAGACTTGTTGGAAAGACAGCAGAGGGGGATATTTGAGCTCACAAGGCCTCAGGTGGGGATACTGTGACTCTCAATGGGATTTATTAATAGCAGCATCCGTCTGATTTGTCCGAGGCGTGAGAGAAAGGTGTAAAATCCAACTGCCGAGCTACGAAGACGGGAATGTAGATCAGAAACGTCCTGTCACGCAGCCTTCATCACACAAGCACGAGCTACTAGTGGCCTGGAAGCATTCAGAAACATCTAGCTGCTGAAATCCAATGTACTGTATTTTTTAAAACAACCTATGCAGTCAGTGCTACTTAATATGCAGTGCTGTAAACGTGGCAGGAAAGCTGATGGGGAGCTTCGGACCTGTGGAGCTTCGGACTGTCTCGGTTCAGAAGTGGACGTTGTCTGTTATTCTAACTCTCCAGAGCACTGACCTTCATCAGAGCTCGCCCCCTAGTGGTGGCTCGGAGGCTCTTTTCCCTCCCCCCCCTCTTCCTCTGAAACGCTCCACTGGGCTGCAGCCATCTTGACTCACCTGAGTGAATGAACCCTGTGACCTCAGAGGAGATCAGGTAGCAGTGTGAGTGATGCAAACTGATGGTGGGGGGGGGGGCGAGTGTTTCCTGTCCACACTGTCAGAGGCCTCTCCTAACGGGACACTCAGACACACGTTAACACCCAGCAGTATTTTTAACACTTACATTCTCGCTGTTTCCGTTAGATTATTGGCCGACTGCTTATACGGTGTGCTGAGGGGAAATGGGGGAAGGGTTGAGCATGAGTTGGAGAACGGTTCTTCAGTTGATGTTTGTGACACCTGTGAGGTTTTAGATCAGGGTGGGGGTCGTGTCCAGGGACAGAAACTCCATTTTATCTAAAGCTGTTGCATTGTGAATGGGCTGAGGGGTGTCTTTTTTGCTTTTTGTTCTTTTGAAGGGGGGGGGGGGGGGGGGGGGGGAGTTTGCTTCTTTTACTGTTTTGATGTAATCTTTTTTTTTTCAAATTGTTTTCTTTCTCATGTATTAAGTGCTACGGAAATTGACCTGATTGTTAAAACAAAAACAGGGTTGTTCATGAAAGAATGAGTTCTACTTAAATATAGCAGCATTAATGGACCCCACACAGACGTATACATTAGTTATGAACACTTGTAATAATGATAATGACTGATGTTCATTACACCACCTATGAATGACCCCCCCCCCCCCCCCCTCCCCTCCCCCCCCCCTCCCTTGTTGTGTTCGGTTTCAGGGTGAATGGGATTTCATTATCTGTTGTCAAACTGCTGATATGTCATCGTCTGTCCTCCCCACTCGCCCCCCGGTTCTCTGAGCTCTGTGTCGGCATCACTGAGGGATCAAACAAGCCCAGCAGATAATTACAGAAAACTACAAGAACCTCAGGAAACGAGAAACAAAAAAACCAACTAAACAAACAAACGTCCTTTCTGGCGCTGAGTGAACCCCGGGGAGTCTCGCTGTCCGGCTTCAAAGGACTGTTTACAATCTACCTTGATATGCACATGTGGATATTTGACGATCACTTGATGTGTTTTTTTTTCTTGTTTATATTTTATTTTTTTCTTATGGTTTGTAAATCTATTTAAAATCTGAAATAAAGATCTTTATTAGATATTGACTGTTTCTTTGTCTTATTGAAGTGCAGAGTAAATGGGTGACTTGAGTTTTAAATATCATTTTCATTTGTTGTGTTCAATTTTAAACTGGAACGGTTTAAGCTCCGTGAAGTGACTGGTCTCTTTTCACACCTGTTGGTGGTACCACAGAGAGGAGTGCACGTGGGCTTCCTCCTGCGGGTGGTGGAGACTTTAAGAGTATTTGCTGATGCTTTCCATGTTTTCATGTTACAAGTGGGAGTTTGGGAATGCTCATGTTTTTTGTTTTTTTGATTTGATATACTTTATTAATCCCCGTGGGGAAATTGTGTCTCTGCATTTGACCCATCCTAGTGTTAGGAGCCGTGTGCTGCCATTTTGAACGGCGTCCGGTTCCTTTTTCCCCCTTATCTTCTACAGCTCTCTTCGCACTTCAACCTGTAAAATAGAGCTGCGAACGTTGAGTCTAACTATTAGTAGTAGATATAGTAGTCGTCCATTTTGTACGTTTTTTTTGCATTACTAAATACTGGTAATATGTCCATTAAATATGTGACCGTCTATGTTTCCTGTAGATATTGAATTGCTCTTGTTACTGCGCTTTCAGTGTACAGTTTTACTATCATGCTGCTGTGTTTATTGTATTTGTGTAACTCTGGCGCAACAATTTTCTTCAGGATAAGATAAGTGTTATATCTTATCGGCAGCAAAACTAGAATATCCATTCATCTTTTAAGTTGTGTTTTCAGCCTCAAAGATGAAGAAGTCCTGCTTTTCTCTGTTTTAAATCTTATACAGTACATATTGGGTTTTGAGCTGACACATTTAAAAACATCCCCTTCAATCTGAAGAAACTATTTTCACTATTTTCTGACATTTTTTAGACCCATATTTACTTCTTCCAAGTCACAATTTCTGCTGGGGTTTTATAGAAGTTGCATAATGAAGAATTTCAAGGAGTTTTTTGATCATTTGCAGGAATTTGTTTTTAGGAGATCAAAATGATTAGGCAGTGCAGCTTTATAAAGAAGGTAAAAAAAAGGTTCCTGTCACGGTCTCTTTTTTACAGATGCTTTTTAGTATCAAATCCTGCAAGTAAACTGACATCAGACCACACAGAGCAATAACCTTTTCTTAGTGGAGACACAAGCTCATACCAAGTGCTCTTGTTTGCATATTTTTTATCAGCTGTTTTCATTTTTTGAATGTTGAATTACAGCTCTATCTGATGTGTATTTGCCTTTATATATACAGTCTATGGTATTTGCATGTATTTATAATGTGACTGCTTCCTGCCTCTAGGGGGCAGCAGCAGCCTGTTTCTGGTGTGTCTGTAGAAAGACTTAATGACCACAGAAATAATACATTTAAGAGTCAAAACAGTCCCTCTCATGACTGTTATTAAAAACGCACTTATTTCCATAGCAGTGTATTCAAAGTGTGTGTTTCTCTGTTCAGCTCAAATGTCTGCTATTCTGCATTAAACAGCATAAGATGACGATCACAATATTTCCATGGCTTTCTCTTCCAGCAGGTGGCGCTGCTACAGTCTTACATATACAGATATTAGGGAGTAATATGAGCCATATATTCCACTTTCTCATATCAACGTGTCAAAGTATCCTCTGGTCTTTTTCTCTTCGCTGTAGACTTCCAGTTTAACTCACAGTGCCCTTTTATACTGCACGGGTTATTATCAGCTGTATTACTCCACGTTCTTATTCTTCCTGTGGAAATTGACCGATGATCTGGAAAATGAAAACCATCATTCTGTGAAAATAAGTTTCACCTGACAAAAGAAATTAAGATCAATATATGCTGGAATTTCAGGTCTGCTCTGTGTATATACATTTATATACTTCTTTACTTCTGTTACTTTATAATCCCACTCCATAAAATCACATCTTTTAACTGCACGTCATTATAAAATGAGTTTAAGGCGTGTGGTGCAGTGGGTTGTGCGTTGGTGTTCGGATCAGGGGGTCACAGGTTCAAACCCCACTGCAGTCAGTATGTCGTTGTGTCCCTGAGACACTTCAACCCAAATTGCTCCTGTGGGGATTGCCCACAGTGTATTGAGTGTGTAAATCGCTTTGGATAAAAGCGTCTAACAAGTGAAATGTAATGAATGATGTTACTGATGCAAAACGTATATCATCTTATCCTGATTCCATGTTAAGCTAGCAGTATGATTACATCAGATCACCTTTACCAGTTGCAACATTAAAGGGTCCCTATTATGTAAAATGTCAGGTTAATTAAATGTTGTACTTTGCACTTTGGGATTGTAACCTTTGCAGACCATTTACATGCACAAAAACCTAAATAACACACTGCAGGAAAGCATAGGGCCTCTTTTAAGTGATGAACCCACATGAGAAAATCTATGATTATAAAACTACATTTTGGTACGTTAGCATTTTAAATGCATGACATCTACTTCTAACAGAGTATTTCTACAGTGCGGTAAAGCGCCTTTCACTTAAATTAAAAATCTGATATTACTTCCTGCACCTCCGGCTCTCAGGTCATGCACCGTGCCCCCCTGCTGAGATACAGCGAGTCTATAAAATGTATTCCCATGTGATTCAGGTCTGACATTTTGCCCCGCATGACTCCAATTCAAATGCCAGTTCAGCGGAGCAGAATGAGACAAAAGACACACGCATATCCTCCTGGTGTGTTGCAGCATTGCTTCTCTACATGTGGTGTCTCACATACAGTGAAAACTGTTTCAACTGCAGGGCAGCAGGCAGACTATCACAGCCAGATCTTACACTGCGACAAGTTTTAAGATAAGATGAGATAGAGCTTTATTGATCTCTGTAGGGACATTCAGGTGAGGCGAGTGAATGAGAGTGAAACACAAGGATAATAAATAAGAGTAAACAAGTAGGTGACGGTATGAATAAGAATGCCAACAATAGCATCAGGTAAAACAATGAGTAGCTGATGTTACATATATTAAGATATGAGTTAAGATAATTAAATAAACATACTGGCGTCACGATGTAACACGTGCACTTCTATTGGCTATTGCTCCAACACATTGTAAGTGATAGGCCAAGGGTGCAAGACATCTCTAAGCAGCTAACCAATCACAACAGAGCTCGCCAGCTAACCAATCAGAGCAGACTGGGCTCTGCATGGTTTCAGACATAGGGTGAAAAGAGGTGGAACATTAAAGCATGGAGACATGTCACAGTAGAAGCATTAAATACTAATATGACCTGGAACATTTGCATAATAGGGCCTCTTTAATAAGATATTTACATATTATTTGAACATAACATTTCAGAAAACATAATTATAAATGAGTGTCCCCGCCCCCTTGCAGCAGATGTTCAGTTTGATCAGCGACCTCTGACCTGGACGTCCCGAGGAAAGGCTGAACTGTGTGAACTGTAACAGACCGGAGAGGTGAGGAGATGTGAGAGGAGTCAGAGGAGAGAGAGAGAGGGGGGGGTCCATGTGTCAGGGTGGGAGACGTCTCCAAGGCAACAGAAGTTGTGTGTGAAAGCGGGTTGGCAGAAGCAGAAAGACGGATGGCAACAATGTGACTGAGAGGGGTAAAAATGGACCCTGTGACGCGTCCAGGGGAGGGTCCACGATCAGGGCCCGGAGTGTATATCTTAATTGTAATTAAATCTATGACATGTTAATTAGCTGATGCTTTAAGGTTAAAGAAGGCCTTTATTGCTCCGTGTAGGCAACAGAATAAGAGTGGAAACAGGACAGAACAGGTGGAAGTGCACACACGTATTGTAAGAATAAAAACAAGAGTAAGAAATCAGAAACAGAATCAAGTTTACTGCCAGGTACGTTCACACATACAAGGAATTAGCTTTGGTGTATGGTGGTGCAAACATTAACAATATGAGAAATGAAGTTCTAAGAATAACGATGATAAAAAGAAAGTATTTTAAGAAAGTATTTAGCATTAAATAAAGAATAAAGACAAGTATTTCCACCAAATTTGAATAAACAAAATAGCCGAAAAAGACTTAAGACAATGAATATATGACAAACTAAAGTGTATTATAATTTAAAGTGGAGAAACAATATGAATAACTTCAATAACATAATGTAAAACACTAAGAAGCTGAGTTATAGACAGATAGTGAGTGCAGATCATTACATATATGTACGTATATCTGCAGGTGATATCACTTTTTTAAACTATTTTTCATTTTGTATTTACTTTTCAATATTTACTTGCACTATGTTTTTCTGTTTATCTGTATTATTGTGTTGCACTGTTGGAGAAGCCTGTGACCTAAGATGTTCATCGATCGACATAATATCGTATGACAAATAAAGAACCTTGAACCTGTCCTTCCAGGAACCCATTCTTTGAAATGAACCCAACCCTTTCCCTCCGAAGCATTAAAGTGAAGCTATGATCCAGTTCCATACATCACTGTGAAAAGGGCCTTTCTGCATAGGGAATACGTGTTATACTGTACTTTTATATTTCCATTTGTATGATTGTAATACCCTAAAGTAGAAGATCTGAGTCAATCCACTGAGAGAACATCTAGTTCAACTTTAACAACCCTGCTCTTCTTATTTTCTGCCTCTGTGTTCCTCACATTTCCCGCTGACAGAGATGTAGGGTCCGGCCTCTTAATGAGCGCAGAACAGACACATTAACCTTTTCTCCGGCTGAAGGTCCACAGACGTGCCGCTACAGATCTCATTACTTCAGAGGAAGCTGTTAACAGTGAGAGCATGGAGGACTCTGGCATTCAGATCAGCACATATCGTCTCCATTTTCATAAACGTACAAGTCTTTTGTTACATTTATGTTGAAAGGTAGTCTTTTTTTAGGTTTGTCCTGTACAACTTTAATATTAAAACAATGATTGATGTGCTAGTCAATGGGATGAAAACCTTTGATGATGAATTAATACATTTTTTAACGAGAAAACTCAAACATAACCATTTTTATATTCAACATTGTTATGTCGATTTTTGTAGACAAAAATAAAACCAACAAGATTTTGAAGCTCTGGTGAAAGTACACTTAATTATTAAACATCTATAAATTAGCTCTGGTTCTCAGGTCTTAATCTCAATGAGACTAAAGGTTATTAAAGAAATAAACTAAATAATAAACAGACCTAATGTAAGAATAAAGACATGTATTTTTTGAGTTTCATGCTGTAAATCATTGAAGATCTTGAGCTTCAGAAAATAGGCATGCCTCTTTTTTCTACCAAACAGATATTAAATATTTTAAGATAAGATAAAATAATTCTAGGGGGGGGCAGGAGCTCCAACAAGCCGTTTAGGACAGAGAGTGAATACACATACTATACAGAGATGCTGTGAGAAACCAACGTGAACATTGAACAATATAAATCTATTCTATAGACCTCAACAATGGAATTATGATCAGTGGAAATGGCCATGACATGGGACCTTCAAAGCCATTACACTGCACCCTCACCACTAGTTTGACCTCATTCAGTTGCAGTGAAACACCAACAATTAACAGCACACATTTAATTGAAATAGTACAGTTTTTATAGGCTTGTAACCTGACATTATTTAGTTTATTCCCACATTTTAGCACAGTTAACAGTTTTTGTTGACTTCAAGTTACCGTGGTTGGGCTCCACTAGTTCCTTTCTAAAAAAAATAACAAATAAAAGTCAATTTCTCTGAAGTTTTAATAATTTAACTGAAGATCCACCTTTTTAATATGGCTTTTATTGATTTGTATTTATTCTTATTTAATTCTTATTTTACCATTTTATTACCTTCTGTCAGTATTAAGTGTGTTATCAAAAAGCTATGTGTTACTCTGTTTAAATGGGAAGGGAGGGTTACATCTCTTTAAATGTTTGGTTTGTTAAGCACCTTTGTGTATATAAATACACTTTGATTTGATTACTTGAAACAGAGTATTCCAACACTTTATATGAAGTAAAAGTATTTCTTCTACCTGGATTTGGGTCACTCTGAAAGGCATAGTTGCTCCTCATTAAACACTTTTTCCTGGACAGTGTCACATGTTGAGGGTCTTTAAAGTGCAGCGGGGTCTCACCCTGCTTCAGATCACAGACAGCAGGGGTTGAGGGTTAAAACGGTCCTGTTCCCATCAGACATGAACTCTGAAGGACCTCAGCAGGTAAGATGTGAAATATCTGTGAAATATCTGACGTAGTTTACATGCTGAGGCTGAGCTGGAGCGTGTCGTCGTTGAACAGAAACATCCCGGTTCAGGTTCTCGAAGAATGTGAAGCTGCAGGTTTATCCTCCTCTGCATCCAGTGAACAGACATGGTTTGCATGTCGGTTGGTAAATATTGTGTGTTTCTGCACCTGTTGTCTTTGAATGACAAGAGAAAACGTTAAATACATGTCTCTCATCACCAGGCCCGGTTCTACGGGGGTGCATAAGGGGACATTGCACACTCAGTTGAGTCGTTATGCACCCTCATTTGAAAAGTAAATAAAAAATGAAAAGTGAAAAAAAAAAAGTGAAAAATATTACATATAAAATAATAATAATAGTAGTAATAAGAAGAAGAATAATAATAATAAGAATTTAGTTGAAATAAAAGAAATTGTAATTGTGGTTGAATAACATTGTCTGCTGCATTTATTTGGTCAATTTAAACGGTAAGTAGCGTTATTATGTCAGGTGTGCGTGACCTGTGCCGGTGCGCGTTCGTCATCTGCAAGGTGCTTACACAGCAGTCAATGATGGACATCAGAAAATGGTTAAAACAACCAGCCCTAATCGCCAGCAGCAACACTGCATCTACTGCAGGTAATAACAGTTCAGATCATGGCTGGAATATTCATGTAAAAAATATGGCATCTTCTGCTATGCATGTAGACATTTCGGTTCAAGTAAGTCAGGTGCCTTCAACACAACTGGCTACAACAACTGGTGCCATGCTCTTATAGGCTACGTGATAAGGGACTGGGAAGGCATGAATCAAGCAAAGAGCACATAGATCCATAGATCTCTTCATGTTGCTCTCAAAGTGCACCAGATTGATGCTTTTAACTTCAATATTTAAAAAATGATCTTCCCGGAGGAGCATGCCCCCGGACCCCCCTAGAGGAGGTGAGGACCCTCCTAGAGGAGGTGAGAACCCCCCCTAGAGGGTGTTAGGTCCACTCCCCACTTATAAAAATAGCACTTTACCACTGCACCCTCTCTAATCTCAGAGGCACCCTGAGTCATTTTGTTCTGGAACCGGGCCTGCTCATCACTGTAACACATGCATTATGTGTCAGAGAGCTGGAATCCAGTTTGTTTTTTATCTTAGAAAGGTTCTTACCTGAGTGAAAGGATTCAAAGGCTTTATTTGCTATATGCGCAATAGTTACAGTGTCATTTTTTGCAATGAAAATCTTGAATCTCAGGCACCCTGAATAATGTAAATGCAGTATACATAACACAAAAGAGGTGGCAGGCATGATAAGAGCTGTTTGAATTCTTCAAATGCAAAGGAAAGGTTTTTCAATTCCTCCTTTCTTATTGTCTTTTAGAAAAGGATACACTGGACCATCCTATCCTAGAGAAAAGGAGGTCAGTTTTCCTTCACATCTTCCCTTGACCTTTCCATCAAGGTGAGCTTAAAGTGTTTAGGGAAAACACATAAGAACATAACGTAGGTCTTTATACATGCAGCTGTTGGTTGATCTTTAGTGAGTGAGCTAAAGCTATGTGCTAAAATAATTTACCTCGTGCTTTCCCTGCATGCCTCTATGGTGAAAGCAGAGACCAAAAACAGTTACAAGTTGTGATGAATTAAGGTAAATGTGGGACACCTTTGAGAATAGAAATACACAATAATTCTTACATTTGTTGAGTAGTGCAAAATTGAACATTTTAACAAACGTTCAGTCAGACAACTCACGTGTTTCTTAATATGTTTATTAGAAGCAGCATATAGTTTGAGTCTGGCGTCTAGGCTCGGGCCTCATCACTCCACAGATTTACAAAGAACATTGAGTGATGATTAGATAACTATCCCCCGAGCCTACAGGTGGAAGCTGGGGTGGAGCTGGGTGGAAGCTGGGGTGGAAGCTGGGGTGGAGCTGGGGTGGAGCTGGGGTGGAGCTGGGGTGGAAGCTGGGGTGGAAGCTGGGGTGGAAGCTGGGGTGGAGCTGGGGTGGAAGCTGGGGTGGAGCTGGGGTGGAAGCTGGGGTGGATGCTGTGGTGGAAGCTGGGGTGGAGCTGGGGTGGAAGCTGGGGGTGGAAGCTGGGGTGGAGCTGGGGTGGAAGCTGGGGTGGAGCTGGGGTGGAGCTGGGGTGGAGCTGGGGTGGAAGCTGGGGTGGAAGCTGGGGTGGAGCTGGGGTGGAGCTGGGGTGGAAGCTGGGGTGGAAGCTGGGGTGGAAGCTGGGGTGGAGCTGGGGTGGAAGCTGGGTGGACTGGGGTGGAAGCTGGGGTGGATGCTGTGGTGGAAGCTGGGGTGGAGCTGGGGTGGAAGCTGGGGTGGATGCTGTGGTGGAAGCTGGGGTGGAGCTGGGGTGGAAGCTGGGGGTGGAAGCTGGGGTGGAAGCTGGGGTGGAGCTGGGGTGGAACCTGGGGGTGGAAGCTGGGGTGGAAGCTGGGGTGGAGCTGGGGTGGAAGCTGGGGTGGAAGCTGGGGTGGAAGCTGGGGTGGAAGCTGGGGTGGAGCTGTGGTGGAGCTGTGGTGGAGCTGGGGTGGAAGCTGGGGTGGAAGCTGGGGTGGTGGGGCAGGCGAGCAGCAGCAACATGAAACACAGCAGCAGGAACATGAACGTAGCAATAGCAAGTGAACACAGCAGCAGCAGCAGCAGCAGCGAGGCAGAGGCAGGAAGACCTGGCAGCTTCAATAGAGCGGCATGTTTAGGAGAATGTGTTCGGTTGGTTGTGAGAGTGCGTCACGTGTTAATGTATCATTGGTGCTCGAGTTGACTGCCTGAACTAGCTTGCAGGCTTCGCTCCATTTGTGCATGTCTGTATCTAGTAAGCCTATCAAACGTACATCTACTATAAGAAACTGATGGCATATTATGCAAAAGGTGAGAAATTCAATATATTTAAATGCATCAACTCAAAGGTAGCAACACTGTGAAGAAAGATCTATACGGTTTAAAAACTCTCATACGACAACAATCCAAGTCTCATGTATCCTGCTGTATGCTCTCTACTTCAAGAACACGTGCATTTTTACAAATTCTTAAAACAATTTTGCATCAACATAATTACACGGAGGAGTATAGTGTCCCTGAAATCTGAGACTCCTCTTCTTGTGATCAATAATAATGTATTTTTATTTCCCTAACACCCACGGCTTTAAAAGATGCTGAATCTAAGTTTCCATCAGAGTGAGGCACATCTGACTTCCCACATCAACTGTTTTTTTATCAGCTGTTTAAAGCTTTTGTTCGTCCGCGTATTGACTCTGAAATCTTTACATTTCTAAATCCCTTCCTGCCGAGTCGATGCAGAGCTATTATCGTCTCCCTGCAACAGATCTGTGATAAAGCAGCCTCCTCTCAGTCCACATGGCACTTGACTCAAAATCAAGCAATCTGTTCCAATCCTGGGCTTTTTGTCCCGCAGATCAATGAAGTCAGCGGGGCCTTTTCCTATTTTAAGATGGACAAATGTATTTGTTGCCATAGCAAAGTTTCCAGGGAAACCAATCAGTGACAGACGGACGCAAAATAAATAGGAGAAAGAGAATTTCATTTGAATGAATCCACTCAGGTGCTCAAATGCCCGGCTGCATGTGCTTTTTAAGGTCAAACCGTCTTATTATAGCTTTTATAATGACTTACAACAGTCGCCGCAGAGCTGGAATACACATCACTTGTATCTTTTGATGAGCTGAAAAACACAGTGTCATCATGGCTTTAATGGTTTCCTCCATAGAAAGCTGCAAAGTGAGAGTGCCGTGAGATTGAGTGCAATCAAATAACAATGTTTTTACCCCTGGAAAAGAAAACAAGATGACCTGTGCTGAGTGGTTGGGATAACCTTGTTTTATCCCCACGTTTCGTGACACTTGCAGCACATAATGTTCACAAAAAACATCAGGTGGTTAAAAAAAAGTTACTGCTTTTACTTCAGTAAACGCAACAGCAGTGAAATACTCTGTGACACGTCAGTTCTGTACACATGTTTACTCCTAAATAAAAGTACACAGTTATTGGCTTTGAAATATACTCAAATCACCCAAAGTAAAAGTACTCGTGATGTATGATTGGTGGCAGCAGCTCAGTCTGTAGGGACTTGGCTTGGGATTTAAAGGGTTGCTGGTTCAAGTCCCGATTGGACCAAACAAAAGGAGTGTGGACTGGTATCTGGAGAGGTGTCTTTGAGCATGAAACCAAACCTCCAAAATGGCACTGGAAAAACCTGGAAGCCACTTTGCTCTGACACCTATCCATAGAAAAGATGCATGTGTTGTGCATATCTGAATACGTGTGTGTTTGTACTGTGTGTCTTCAGCAGCAGAGTGAACAAAGGGTTGTATTCTTCTTCATATTGGCCCTTATATTGTACAATGTGCACATGTGTACTCTAAGTTCCCCATCTCTGTGTTTGTCATATGGATGAAGTAGAGAAGAAATTACAATATGTCTTCCTGAGTTGTCAAATAATAAAGTTATATTGAAATACTCAATGTATGATCCTCTGTTGATTGTATATACTCTGTTACTAAGTAAATGTATACAGTACTGTTCCTTTAGTATGAATATATAAATATATTGGTATCAAAATACACGTCAAGTACCAAAGTAAAGATTGTCTTTGCCTTCATTTTAAATCTTTTTCCCAGGTTCACTTTGTGACTGGATCTGTGGCTGCAGGTTAAACATGTAACCTGTTAGATTCCTCTGATATGTAACCAGTATGTTTTTGTCCACTTCTCCTGGATGGAGCGCAGTTTGATCTCATTGGTCAGCTGCAGCCTGAGCCGGATATAAAGCCCGGAGCTCCGCAGCAGAGACCGACTGAAGGCGCAGAGCAGCGCCGCGCAGCGCACAGCTTACCGTGGAGAAAACACCTGTTGCCACGGAGCGAGTGGACTAAGACGAGTTAGTGTCTTCTGTGAGTATTTTATTAACACATTTCTGCAGACAGGAGCAGCGAGTTGGATCAGATTACTCAGAGACACGGGGTGTTAGAGGTTTTGGAAAACGGAGGGTTGCGTAATTGGAGGAAGATGCTCCGGCACCTGTTGAATTTAATATCCGTCTGTAACTTTTATTGAACGTTTTCTCCAACTTTTATGATTAAAACTGATATATCAATATGATATAAAGAAGGGGGGATATACTCTGTGGCTAGTTAATAAATATAAATGTGATTAAATTATTTCGAATCGACCATAAAGTAATTTCTTCTGATGTATTTTTTCTCCATCTCATATTGTTTAAGTATAACAGAAAGCCTGGCATGACGTTGAATTGTCTTAGTTTTAAGAATAAAATGCATGCAAAAAAACAAGGTACCATCATTATTTAATGTTTAACAATCATGATAACTAATGAAGAATGATATTTACAAATATCAAGATTTAAAAATAGGAAAGAACCTTTTTTGTTTTGTATTAATCTATTCCAAGACTGGCTCTCTAACAATCAATAAAGCCACTCTGCCGTCTAAAATAAATTATGACTGTTTTTATATTTAGTTAATGTTGTAAAACAGTTGCATTCTGGTTGGTTTTGTATCATGTGTCTCTTAAAAGTCTTCAGTAATAAGCTGAGTAAATCAGATCATCAAAGAGCCGTTTTGAAGATTCAGTTTCACAGCATCTGGAGTCAATCGCGTTTCAAGTTCAGTTTGCTGCAGCTGCAACATTTCCTGTTTATTCTGTCTTAATCCCTCAAATACTTTCATCATATTGTGCATTATCGTCAGAGCTGCAACACCTTTATTTTGATCCGTCTGCTTCCTGTGGATTAACCCTCTGATCCTCTACTCCCTCCCTCGTTCCTTTGTGTGTTATAATTGCAGACTCACCTGACTGCTCTCCACACACCCACACCTCCCACAGTCCGGTGGGACCATGTGGGTTCTGGATAAGATCCGCGGCTCGGTGGAGACCAGCGTGCTGCGTCAGGGCGATAACGCAGATAGGAAAGGCGTCCCCTACAGCAACGTCCTCACCCCGGACCAGATCCCAGACTTCTTCATTCCTCCGAAGCTTGTCAGCGGCGCCCCGGAGCCAGAGCTTTTTCAAGTGAAACCCAAAGAGACTCTTCATCCTTCAGCAGCGTTGGAGCAGAGTAACGGCAGCGGCAGGAAGATCAGCAGCCCGAGGAGTCCCCGCCTGGTGGCCAAGATCGCCGGCGACACCAAGAACCTTCTGCGAGCTGCGAACCGTCACATCATCCAGATCGAGAGCGCGGACGATGTTGGCGACACCAACGCAGACCCTCAGTCGCAAACCGCCATGTCCCTGCCTTACGTTCCCAAGACTCAAACACCGTACGGTTTCGCGACGTTGAAGGAAAGCCCTCACACTCGCCGCAAAGAGTCACTTTTCCACTGCGAGCTCAGCAGCCCCATCTCCTCCCCGAACACCCAGAGGAGGACCCACGGGAGGAGCAGCGATGCGGGGAACCATCTCAACCCCGCCGACTGCAACAGCTCCCACATGAACCCGTACCGCTACTTCAGCGGAGGCGAGAGCGACACCTGCTCCTCCGCAGAGTCCTCGCCCTTCAGCTCTCCGTTGCTTTCCCGCTCGGCCTCGCTGCTCAAGATCTTCACGCAGGAGACCCAGGCCAAAGTCGTGAAGGTCAAGCGGACGTTCGCTCGCCACAGCTCCCTCTCCACTGATGAGTGCAGCTCGGCAGAACCAAGCCCCAACATCCAGCGGCGGCTCCACGGTCCTTCCTTCGGTGGGGCTGGGCTGTCGGACCACCATCGGGAACACACCGTCAACCTGCACAAAGGTGGGACGATGAGGATCAGCGCCAACTACGACGCCGGCACCTCCCGCCTGCTGATCCGCGTTCTGGCCGCGGAGAGTCTCTACGACAAGCACTTTGACATCAAGAGCATCAACTGCTGCGTGTCCGTGTACCTGAACCCGGGAAAGATGCAGAAGCAGAGGAGCAACATCATCAAGAACAGCCGCAGCCCGGTGTTCAACGAGGACTTCTTCTTTGACTCCATCAGCGCCGTGCAGGTGAAGAAGCTGTCGGTGAAGTTCAAGGTGGTGAACAAAGGCACGAGTCTGAAGAGGGACAACCTGCTGGGGGAGCGAGAGGTGCTCCTGACCAAGCTGCTCTCCGGGGTGTAAAGCACCTGGAGGTCAGAGGGGGGGGACACAGATTGAACGACAAATTAGATGTCTGCACTGGTTTCTACTCATACTACTGTTTTTATTCCAATATATGTAAACAAGGTGGACTTTACGATGAAGAAGGAAGTATTGAAATAGAGACTTTCTTTTTACACCAGTCATCAAAGGAAACTCTTGATGTAAGGATTTATGGTGTTGGACGTTTCCCTGGTTCCTTCTGCTCATTAAACCCAGCCTGGCTCGACAGCAGCAGACGAATTTCACAGATGAAAGCATGTTTTTCTCCTTCTGGACAACCCTCTAGCCCACTCCCTTGACTGGTTCAAAGGTTGCACAACATCTGTGCATCCATCGCTGCCCTGCACTTCTGTGTTCCTCGTGGTTTTTATCATTCTAATGGGACATAAATCCACAGCAGCGCAGGATGTGATGCTACACTATCTGCGCGGCGTGTTCGGCACAAAGATGCTTTTGTGAATCAGAGTTTTGAAGTGGCACTACATCCTGATGTGCAAATGAACCTTTGATCCCAGTCCTCATGGCCCGCCTCCTGCATGGGCGTCAGACAAACAATAGGCACATTTACATGCAGATCTGAAAAATGATTATAATGCAAAGCCCTAATTGCCACCTTCTGTCAGTATAGATATTAACGGGATGAAGAGTTCCAGGAACTGTCTAGGGTGTGCCTGTTATTTTAACAAAGCGTTAAAGTAAAGGTTCCCGCAAACACTCGTTTGATTTAAGTCAGTTGTTCTAACTTAAATGAATTGTGTGAATCCTTGAGGTGTAACTTACTTATAAGTTCAAATCCTGCATTGTTTACATCCTAGTTTGCTTTGAAGCGGTCGTCTCCTTGACAGCCTTGGTGGGTGCATTGATACGTTTTTCATTTAGCAGAACAGGGAAAAACCAACGGTAGGATGAGCATTGAAAATTGAAAATAACAAATGCACCTACTACATTTATTTTTCTTGAAACCTGCGCAGGATTGTTTTACCCGTTTTATCTTCCAAGTTGTATTACAAGCTAAATACAAATAAAAGGTTGCTACCCGTGCAACATTGAGAGACTCGTTTACAAACTAGTTAATTTCTATTGGAAACAGGTCCAAATATTCGTACCACCCTTTGTATTTTCTATAAAATGTAGGTTTTCAAAACTCATTGTCCAGAATAAGTTCGCACAGGCTGGAGGAATCTGGAGCTGAAAGGAAGAACATATGATAAACGTTCCCTCATTTCAATTTCAGTTTGGCTGATGAGATATTTGGAGCCTTTTGAGGAACCTGTGAGCACGATCCACTGCAGCCTGTCACGAAGGCCTCATTCATTGTGGGCACCTTGATTAAATCTCGTGCAACCAGGCAACGAGCTCTCGCCTCGTCTTCACTCTGCATTCAGACCGGTTCCATAACGCCGTCTTATTCTGCACAGACTCACAGTCCAAGATAATTACTTTAGTTTCCCTTTTTTTCAGGCAGTCACGCAGCCTCATTTAAATCTGCCTCTCCAACATCTTCTCTAAAGCACTTCACATAATTCCAGTTGTTGGATAATTTTGATCTCAATGGGACAAGAAATTAGCTGATTAAAAAGCTACACTTGTCTGTCATGTAAAGCGAATTTAACAGTCGGCCATTTATGCAACCAGTGCCGCTGCCTTAGTGCCAGTATTGGCAGATACAGTACTTGTGTGCATGTAAATGTATTAAATGTCTCATATGAGAATAACAGAGTACTGTAGTAACAGTTGCATGGCACACATGTCACTGACATACTGGTGTTTGCATGAAATGTTCAAAGTGTTATGAAACCCTAAAGCCTTACGATGTATATGTGTGTGTGAGAATGAGAGAAAGTGTGTGTGTTTTGATTAGCATGACATTTTGTCCTATGTTTTCTATGTACGACATGTTTTGTAAAATGCTTTTGTTGGATTTGTACTGTATATATATCTACATAATGTACTAGTTTCTACGATTGTCAGCCAATTATGCACCATCGAGTGAGCAGTGATCATGAGAGGCATTTTAATTACGCCTGTTTCAACTTTAATTACGCCCAAGGGGAAGAGGTAGAAATGTCAAGATTCAAATAAGGAAAACTAGGTAACGAGGAAGGCAATATTGAGGGTTTTGACGTAAAAAGCAGCTCTTTGGATTATGAGAGCAGACAGAAAATAAATCAGAGACATCACAGAGATGCAAATGACTGAGGCGCCTCACACACAAAGAGCCTTTCTCTCACCTGGTGATTGCAGCTCCCTTGTAGCACTGTTGTTGATATGCTCTCTCTATATATTCGTTATACACAGTGAAACTGCTGCTCGGCTTTGTTTTGGTGTGAAAGTCAGTGATCTGTTGCCTGCTCGTACAGTTATAGCATGACTAACATACTTCAGTAGTGTCAGTGGTGACTTTCAGTGGATTCATATCGTGCAGTGGTGAGTCCAATGTGCTCTGATTCTAGATGAAGATTTACTGCTGACACAAATGTTTTTTACACCTGAAATATTGTTGATTCAAATAGAGTTCTGTTTTGTATTATTAGAAACAATTGCTTATGTGGCTTATCATTTAATAGAATGGAAATGCAGAGGTAATCTGATTACATATCTGAAGTCATATTAGGAGGTTATATCAGCGTTACACCTTTTTAAGTTGAATGCGTTTCAATCACAATGAAGACTGACAGATGGAAGAAAGGGGCCCTATTCTGCTCATTTTCAGGTTCAGGTTCATATTTGGATTTAGTGTCTCTACTGTGACATGTTTCCATGCTTTAATGTTAATGCAGCACCTCTTTTCACCCTCTGTCTGAAACCAGAGCCCAGTCTGCTCTGATTGGTTAGCTGGCATGCTCTGTTATGATTGGTCAACTTAGAGATGTCCCGCCACTTAGCTTATCATGTACAATATGTTGGAGCGCTGGCCAATCGGAGCGTGAGTGTTACATAGTGATGTTACTATTTTACGGATGCAAACAAAGAAGTCCAATTGAGGCGTTTCAGGCAGGGGGGGAGTGTGTCGGAAACCCCCAAAAGCATTACATTTGACAACATTTGTCAAAACATTGGATTTATTGAATTGGTTTGTTCACTTCTGATTGCTCTGTGGATAAATTTTAAGCTGAGCCGGAGGTTTACCACATATATCTATACATATATTGAATAATGAGCAGATTACTCCTGATAAGCACACTTGACTGCTTCTGAGAAAACACATCAAAAACACAAAAAATTATGATGATTTTGATTCTTATCACTGTTGGGGAAAAAAAGTGTTGCCGTTGTTGCAACCAAGAAAAATGATCCTGTTTGAGTAGACATTTAATTTCTATTGTACTTTCTACAACAATACTGACATAATATGCCTACCTGCACCTTTAAAGATAATTAACAATGCATTATATTGGGTGAATTAATTAATACACACTAAATTATAGCCTTGACACAATTGTGTTTTCAAGCCCCCTTTACATTTTAAGACTAGTTACCATTGAATTTCATCTGAAATGCAATTCAAGATTTGTAATTGCAGTTTAATTTGTTACAATTACAACATTACATGTTTCTGTTGTTAAGTTTGAATAAAAGTCACATATTTTTTGTTATCATTTTGACAAATAAGAAATAAATTGTTGATATTTTTATTAGAAACTAGTCAAAATTGCATTATGGATCATACTGTCAGTGGGCTTGAATACTAACAAGTCAAAAAGCAATTGTTGATGCAATTAATGCTCCTGATCACATGTTGAAATCGTTGCAGGTGTTCTGATATTGTAAAATGTGGACGTGTTTGTGAAGCTTAAAACCAACAAAGCAATCAGGACTTTCCCTCTGAGAAACGTAATGGTAATGAACCAACAAACAGACACCATTATTCCCAGAGTCACGCTCATTGTGAGGTCAAAACAAGGTTGTTTATTTAAAATGTTGATCTTTGTTTGGCAACGGGGGAATTACAGGAATCACCTTTCCTGTCATCCTGCTGCTGGGAAATCCGCTCGTATCTCCGCACTCAACAGCTGTTTGATTGAATAGGGGTGGAGAGACTTGACTGATAACATTTAAAATGAGAATTGAGTAAAGTGTGAGTGCCGCTGTGTGTGAGACAGATGGATGTTGTTTTTCATTGACGTTCACATTTAAAATATATTGTACATAGGCTCGAGTCTGAATGTCTTGGCAGGATCTCTCTGAAAAGTGAAAAGTGCTTGTCCTTTACTTGACACCGAAATCTTTCATTTATTTCCAGACGTAGATGAAGACGCTGTTGCTGTTTTCTGTTGTGAGTCTGGATTGTGCAGCTAGATCCCTTTTTTTTACTGTGATGCTACAACCTCTGACTGTCTGCTTGTATACTTGTGGATGTGAAATACTTTAATTAAAGGAAAAGTTCTACAGCATCTCTGCTTATGTCATTTTTGTATTCGAAGTGTCACGATTTCCAGTACTATCAATAATATGATATGTATGATATATGCTGTTTTGGTCAGTAATATACTATCATATATCTTTATAGGGCGACTGTGGCTGCGAGGGAGTGCGGTCGTCTTTCAACCTGAAGGTTGTGGGTTCGATCCCAGCCCGTGCAGCCAACATGTCGATGTATCCTTGGGCAAGATACTTAACCCTGAGTTGCTCCCGATGGCATGGCCAACGGTGTGGGAATGTGTGTGAATGTTAGGTCCTAGAGCAAGTGGTACTGCTCTGTATGAATGGGTGTGAATGGGTGAATGACATGTATGTAAAGCGCTTTGAGGGGTCGTAATGACTGTATAAAGCGCTATATAAGTACAGTCCACTTACCATTTCATTCAAGATGTGTTTATAAATGTGGCACTTTTTTTTATTATAAAGATAAACCAAAGGATTAAATGTTGATAAATGTGCAGCAGAAATGATCACACTTTTTACGTTACATAAAATAGTTGTGATGAATTCGAGTTGCATTGCTGTATTCGCCAATAATGAAACAATAGATATGATGAAATGAAATCAGATGTATTGGTTTCCCAGTTGACGACAGATGTGAAATCCTCCCTTTTCTTATGTTAAGTTATATTTTAAAATAACTGGTCAATTACAAAAAAGCTTTGTCCCAATGACAAGAAAAGGATGGCATTTGTAAGACACATGGTAAATCAATCGTTTATGATTGTAAAATGTGTGATGAAAGAAATATATTTATCTGCAGGATATTTTTCAAACAGTCAGATCACACAGAAAATACAATTTAACGTTATGGTAAGCAATACGAATGATCACACATAACTATCCAAAAACAATATATATCTTATATATAACAATATATATATAAGATATCCTTCATATCATTTAGCTACATGCTGCACCCTTCAAAATCTTTAACTCAAATCGTCTGAGGCTGTCACTCCTTTCAGCTCCTTTTCCAGCGTTACCTGTCCTTTTACCAAAGACTGCAGGCAGTATAAATGGCACGTAAGTGATCTTTGAAATAGCCCTTCCACAAAAATGATTGGGGGGTCTGAAGGAGCTATTTCTATACAAATAACTCTTTGCTTTAAAAGCTTTTATTCAGCGGCAAGTACAGAGTCCTCGCAGTAAATATAGAACATATTCCAGTCCAGTTCGAAATGATTTTGAGTATGATATTTCATACCAGCGGACGGAGGGAGATGCCAGGAATAATCTATGACAACTACGGATCCTAAAACTGAAAGGTAAAACGGACGCCTGTTTCTATCGAAGGTCTGTAAATTGGCTAAGCTAAAAGTTAGAGTTGTCAAGGATATTTCCAGGTGTCATTGACGGTATAATACTACATATTTTAGCATATATATATATATATATATATATAGCATTTATAAAATAAATAAAGCAACGGTTAAAAGCTTCGTAGATTTTTCAGAATCATACGGCTACTCGTTAGCTACAAGTGAAGCAGCGAATTATTTCAGCGTCAGGTATTGAGTCTCTGGCGGCTGGAAGGGTATGGAGTCCCTACGCCTAGTGGAGGTATAGAGTCCCCGCAGGGTATACTTCGCTGGTGGGATTCAAGTAGAGTATAAGAGTCTCTATCCGTGACAAAACTGAATAATAAATCCAAGGCTCATCGGACGCTGGAGGTGCATTATATGTGGAAAATCCAAGAGTAGAAACGCGAACTTCAAAAGCCATTGAAATTAACGGATTTCTCACTGTCTTGTTCTGTTGGGTTTAACGCCCATTCTGTTGAAAGAAATATCGCATCTTAAAAGCTGAACAGACAGCGTGGAGGATATATTTATATATATTATTGAACATAGGAAAGCCTTAGTCAGATAAAGAAATGCGAAGTCATAATGGAAGCACCTGGTTTCAAGAAAGCCCCCCTTTCTCCCCATGTTTCCTCTAATTGCTGAAGCAGCAGCCCCAAGTGTGACTGCTTGTTCTTTTTCTCTAATGCCTGGAAAATGGCTGCTGAGTGTTGAATTTAAGGCAAGGAGTGAAAGATCAACGACTGATCTGAAGTTGGAGTGAATAAAATTGAAAATTAATACATCGATGTGTGATTTGAGGTGGTAGATATTTAAATAAATAAGAAACTATAATTTGTTGTTTTTAGCATAGTTTTTGAGGTATACAGTTGCGTCACATTGTGGTTTTATGAGAATTTTTGAGAACTGATTGTTACTATTGCATTGCATTGTGAATTTCGTGGTATTTGTCATTAACTGAGAATTTTACTTAATTATATTTCAGAGGAACTTAATTGCATACAGTAACGTTGAGGGAAAGTAAAAAGAGGTGTACTGAGTATATGAAGTACATGTAGGTTAAGGTTAAATTCAAATTGAATATTGTTAGGGAAATAATTGTCCTCGACTCCTAGATATGACGTGCATGACTAACCCTGACGTCTGTTTATCTCCTTTAAGGACATAGGCTGCTTCAGCCATAAAGTTATTGTTCCCATTCTGTGACCGGTCAACACTAGGTCAGTGTGAGTGTATATCTGCATGTGATCTGTGCAACTGCATGATTTAAAACAATGACTAATCAAGCATGTTTTTGGACTAACACATTATTCTGGGAATCCGTGGGCAACGAGAGGTTTCCTACAATTCCACAAAAATTGGAAAACCGTACAGGTGACCCGTTTCTAATCTACTTGATAATTCACTCCCACAGGAGGTGGCAGTTTGCAGAATGTGAAACTCAAACTAAAACATGAAGATTCTGTTTCTTTTAGGACTGAATGATGGAGAGAAACACTTCATTTCACTGAAGTGTTTACTGTGGAAATGATGGATGTACATTTGGGAAAATGTTTGGTATTTTCTTATAATTCATGGTTACACATGAGTTCATGTGTAAAAAGGGGGAGTGTAAACTTCACAATGTACATTTTTCATTTAGGGACTGAAAGGAACCTGCTGCTCCAACTCGATTGTTCAATCTGACCATTGATTGACAGTTTTAGAATGGACCTGCTCCATATCTGGGGATAAGATACTGTTTGATGGATGTTGACATGTTTCTAATATTGATTGAGTTATAACAGGTAACACAGATGCAGAATCAGTGGCCAAGGGGCTACTGTGAGAGATGTAAGTCCAGAATGGAATACTGAGGAAGTTGACCTGTGAGTAATGTTTCAACAGGTATTAAAGTAACTGAGGTTTGAAATGTACAAAAAACATATTACAGTTAAAGCTAAAACATAGTAATGTAATGAGACAGAATTGAATTTAGACAACATCATGTAATTTGCCTGGTAAAGAAGAAAAGCCATAGACTTTATTGTTTAGGTCATTATGGGGATATACATTTCATCTAAATTCATAATAGAAAGACATTTGATGACAGTTTGTTGGAATTCTGTATTCATTTTTTCAGCGTGATAATATCTAAGCACTGACCGGTAGAACCAGTATCACCAGGAAATCATTCACTTTGTCAGTATCGTGATTTTGGTTGTTTTTGAATCCATAACATTAGTGTGTTTCTTTACCAGAAACATTAGCAGTTCATATTATATTTAGATTTTAAATGGGATCTCAAGGATTTTATTAAGAATAACACAGACGCTTGTCAGAAATTCAAAGCTATTGAAATATGTTATTTGGTTCACCTAGAGATGTTGGAGTTTTGTTTTGTTGCCATTGGCCAAGTATTAAGATTCTGAAGCTGCACTGGCAGATAGGAGGTCTACAATTAATTTAGAAAACCTGTTCACAGACGTCTGTTATTTTAAGACATCCCACCAACAGGCTCCAAGCTGCTTACGCAGTGGTGGGTCAAACAGCGGAGGGCCCCGGAGCCCTGAGCGTAGGCTTGAGGGGTTTGTATCAGATTTCTCTACACAGGTTGGTGATGCAAAAAGAGGGACCCGAGACGCAGGAGGCGGACACAGCGGAGTTCGTCTGGCTGAAGGTCATCAGGACAAAGTGGCTCAACCCCAGGCTCTCCGGCCCGGACCGAGTGACCCAGCGGATCTCTGATGATTCACCACACAAGGAGACTGCTTTCTAGCACTCAGATTGCCCTCTAATGCAGTGGTTCTCAACTGGTGGGTCGCGACCCAAAAGTGGGTCGCGGACCCGTTTCGAGTGGGTCGCGGAAAAAGTGAAGAAAAAAAATTGAAAAAAGAAATAGGAATTTTTTTTTTTTTTTGGAAAAAAGTCAAACTTTTATTTTGAAGGCCCGATTTTCTAACGCTGTGCATGCAGTAGGCGTTGGACAGGAAGTACCGGAGACCATAAACGGCTTTGAAAACGTCTGTCACGTAGTGATCATCTTCTCAATAAAACATCTTTGCTGATGTTTTTTTGAGTCTTCTGGCCTTTGATCAGAATCAATATTGTTGCCGGAAGTCCCCACGGAGAATAACTTTGCGGTAGAACTATTCTTTATACATCCATGGGTACAACTTCAGATAAAAATGAACGTGTAATGAAATATGACCCTCGGTTTGATGCTTGACAGGTCACAGAACAATGGGAGTTATCTACCCTAACCCACAATTTAACCTGTTAAACCCCGAGCCTGTTTTTCAGGTTTCAGGCTCGAAAATGACATTCCCAGAATAAATGACTATAACTTCACTTCTAAAAGGTTTATATGAATAATATTTGATATCAAAGCAAGGTTACATCTGTGAGTTGGATATAGAAGTGTCAGAATCAATATAGATTTTTCTGTGTCAGAGTAAATTCAGATGGAACATAGCAAAAAAATGTAAATTCCTGTCTCCGCCTAAAGAAAACCCATTACATATAGTGAAGACCACCCTTGAATGATGGGTTAGTAGCCTAAAAGCTTTAGGAATCCAAAGTATAACATATAATAAGTACCCTGTATCAAGATTGAGGCAAAACAAGTGACATTTGACCTTTTTAGAGAGGTTTATGAAAATAAAGTCCAGGCGGAATAAGCTTTGGGCACATTTGGGCACATTTGGTTCCATCAGTGCCATTTGACCTTTTTCAGGTACCAGACTATAAAATCATTGTATTACATTCAATCATCACTATAGGTATTCATTCCACCCAAAACAAAACAAAAAAATATTTAAAAAATAAATACATATTTTTTTTAAATATATATTTTTTTAAATATTTGTTTGTGTGGGAGTGTGTGTAGATGTGTGTGTAAGTGTAGGTGTGTGTGTGGGTATGTATGTGTAAGTGTAGGTGTGTGGGTGTGTGTAGGTGTGCAAGTGTAGCTGTGTGGGTATGTGTAAGTGTAGCTGTGTGTGTGTGTATGTAACTGTACCAACACACTATACAATAAAACTACACTGTAGGTCAGTGTGTGTAGGTGTACTTGCACAATAAAAAAAACGGAAACATAGGTAACATTTGACTCCAACTGGGGCAGATTTATTTCAAACATTTTACCAACACTATAGGCATGTAAAAACAAACATTTTACCAACGTACTATACAATAAAATCACACTAGGTATATAACATTTTTTAAATAAACACTCGCAAACGTTATACCTACCTGAACTTTATACCTACCTGAATGTTCCAGTATTTAGGTCGTGCCACTCCCTGAAACAGTTCTTTTTGGTAGTGAAGCACAGAGGGACCTGGCACTTCCTGCAGTACACGGGTGTCTTCACCCTTTTGAGTCCAGCATCTAGGCACCTCCTGCAGTTCTTCCTGACCTTGGTGGCATCTTCCCCATAATACTCGGGCATGCATGTGAGTGGTGGTGGAGGAGGGGGTGGTGGTGCAGGCCCTTCAGCAAACTCCAACAATTCTGCAGCAAGCTGCTCCCTGAAAGTCTTCTGGGTGTGTGTCTTTGTCCTGCTGGGGTCACTCCTCATCTAACACATGTGGAAAAACAAAGAGATTAGATTAATTCACTGGCTTAAACTTATAGGATAATATTGGACTATAAATGAATAATATTACACCAAATAAATAAGTAAACACATGTATATTCATTCACTGGCCATTCATTTAGAAAATGTAACTCCAAAAAGACAAGTAACACTATTTAGCATTTTGCCTAATCATTTTTTGTAGCTTCTTGGCTAAGCTAACACTGTGATGCAGTTTTACCAAACACAAAAGTAATATATAAAAAGGATAATATTGGACTATAAATGAATAATATTACACCAAATAAATAAGTAAACCCATGTATATTCATTCACTGGCCATTCATTTAGAAAATGTAACTCCAAAAAGACAAGTAACACTATTTAGCATTTAGCATCATTTAGCATTTAGCATCATTCCTGTAGCTTCTTGGCTAAGCTAGCACTGTGACGCAGTTCCACCAAACACATAAGTAATATATAAAAACGGAGAGATTACATACCTTTCCCGTGGTGGAAGTTCAACATCCGAGTCACTACTGTCTGGATCCAGGTCTGGCTGGAGGAGATCTTCATCATCCGAAGAAGAGTCATCTGGTATGATCATAGCTCCACTATCGTCAGCTAGCATCTCTAGCACCAGCTCGGTGGTGAAGCTCTCCCTTCTGGCTGCCATTATTTGCTAAAATGGAAAGAGGATACACAAGAAAAATATCTAAAAGCAAAGAAATCAACGTCCTTGAAATGTGCTCTGTTACCTGTTACCTGCTATCGTCGCTGCGTGCTGTGGTGCTGTGGTGCTGTCCTGCTGCGTGTGCTCTGTTGTGGCTCCTGCTGCGGTGCAGTGCTCTGTGGAGCCTGCTGCGTAATGCGTAATGGAGGCGGAGCAGGCGTAGTTTATACTACGCAGGATCATATCTTTGGAACCCATTGGTCGATTTGGGTGATTGACACCTTTTCTGAACCGTTAGAGCCAATAGAATCGAGTGACAGTTAGTAAGTCCCGCTAAACACTTACGTCAAGTAGAGAGAGGTTTGCGTAAACAGCATGTGAGACAGCATTAGCTTGGGACTGCGAAACTTTATACCTACTCTGCTGCCATGAATGTAATGATAGATTATCAGGAACAATTCTAAAGTGACTAAGAGACATTGGATTAACCTTGAGGAGCGTTTTTATTCCCTTGAACACGAGCTTTGATCACAAAACAGCAACGGTAAGACATAATTATTGTTATGTTTTTAAAAATTGTTGTTTTTTTTCTTCTCTGTTCTGGCTGCTAGCTCAGTGAGTTTGTGTCCTACAGGGATGATACTTATAACAAAATAATCTGTGGAGTATCAGCTTTCCAGATGATATGTAGTTTGTGCAGAAAATATTAAGTTTTAAAGATCGTTTTTGCTAGTTAGCACTGGAAGTAGCATCTGCCCGTTTTAGCTAAGGGCTAATGCTAACGCTTCTTGTGAGACTTGTGTTTTGTTTCAGTAAAAATGGTTCGTATCGTCAGTTAGCTGAGATTCTTCTCGTTAATCTGGTATAACACATTAATAGGATTTTAAATATTAAAATGCCCTGAGACACAGTGTCGTGAAAAAAAAAACGGGGTCCCCGCCGGCGGGGACCTTGGGGCTTAACAGGTTAAAGTAAGTCACACAGACTATCTCCTCTTTGCTCTTCTCTCTGTGAGGAGCAGCAAGTTCAGCTTCAGATCAAAGTGAAAAACGAACAATGGCATAAAATATTATTAATATGTCGGGTAGTGATAGATGTATTTATTTTCTTCTCAGATTGTACCAGAATGCGTAGTTTATGTTAGTATTTCTAAAAATCTCCTGGGGAGAATCCCCCCAGACCCCCCTTCTGGGGTTGGGTTTCCAGCATGTGTGCCTTTTTATACAGTTCAGCTTTGATTCCATCAACTCATTAAACTTTTTTAAAAGCATACTTTAGTTCTGTGAAGGGATATAAGGGATATATGCACTGTATTTCACTTTAATTAATATTGTATGCTGAACAGCGTATATTACAGCACGATTTTTTGTTGAATACATTTGAGTGCTTCAAAATGTTGGGTCGCGATTTACTGACCAAGTAAAAAGTGGGTCCCGAGGCCTGACCAGTTGAGAACCACTGCTCTAATGGTTCCTTCACTGCCATGGAAGGTGGTGTTCTGTTCCCAAACTTTCAAGTACTTTGGGTCTCAGTTTCTGATAGATTTATACAATATTGGGGGACAGACACAGTGGAAAAGAATGATAGTTGATATGTTTCAAAATGCCTCGTGTAAGTTGGTCTCTTTATAGAGAGACCAAAAGGGGGATTGAAGATTATTATCATCTAATATTTGGGAAGTGTGTTACATTTGAAATGGCAGAAAGTCTTGTTGCAATTTCCAGATATAGAAAGAGGCCCCTGGAGTTTCTCTGGAAATTATCAATAGTAGTAGTTAAGTGAATACTGTTCAAACAATGCCTGTGTTTGTGTTTGTATTGATTTCTCTGTTTTATCCTTTCATAAATGTGAGGACTGAAATTGCATGAACATTCTGGGGTGCTTGGAGTAAACAGGTTTTATTGCTCTGTGGGGGAGGTGTAGTTAGGCAGGACAGTGGGATGAGAGTACCTTCTGCTTAAGATCTCCAGTATGTCATGTTTCAGGGAAGTCTACATATCTTGAATAGTATATGTGTGTGTTTAATTACTTTGTATTCATAATAAGCAGTCTGTGTAACCAGAAGCTGGAAATATGAGAGTATTAATATGTATTATCTTTGTGAACAAGGGGATATTCTTTGGACAGCTCAAGCCTCTGGAATGTGCAGAAAGGGTGTGTGTGTGGATGAAAGCTGCAGTAATATGAGACAGCTAGAGACTCTTGTTTCCAAGTCCTCTGCTGGCTCGCGCTGATTTGCTATGACCACAGCTCCTCCTGTTTTATTTTCTGCATGTAAGCCTATTCTGGCTTTTAGTTCATTCTCTTTTGCTTCTGCTGACAAGATGATAAGGTTCTCCCGGCATTTGGACCAGAGCAGGGGGTGGGGCCCCCCTTTGAAAGTGTAATGTATTCTTACCGTTTATCATTAAAACAGATTATTGTTTAACCCTGTATCTGGTGCTGTGAATTCCTTCCTTTGTGATTTTACAAGATGCTCACCAAACGAACACGCGGAGCCGAGGTGGGCCTTAAAACCACTAAGACTCCAACAAAGTCAGGTTTTCATGTTATTTCACGTCATGTCATTTCTGTCTATTTTTGTCATGTCTCGTTTTCCATTTCCTGTTTTTATTTTGTACTTACCTCTTGTCTCATTTCAGGCCCTGTTACTTCCTTCCTCCCTTTGTGTGTTTTCCCGCCATCGTCAGCCCCACCCCTGATTGTTTCCACCTGTTCCCACTCACCCCATGTTTGAATAGTCCTGTCTTCCCCTGTCCTGTGTCAGTTCGTCTTTGTTTCACACGTATGGTCGTGCCAAGCCTCAGCAAAGAGAGGATCGTTTCCAGTTATGTCAGGTTTTGTTATTTTTCTAGACTTAAGTTCTCTTTTTGTTACGCTTAGTTTTTTCCTCCTTGTGAGCGCCTTTTGTTTAGTGATGGCGAGATGAAGCTTTGAAGCTTTCCAGACAATTTGTTCGCAAAAGGGTTCATCTCACGAGGCTTCATCATGGGCTTCATTTGAACACAAACCCCCTGTTGGTCGAAGTGTGTAAAACAGGCAGATTGGACATCTCAACAGTGTGCTCTATCTCATACCGAGTTCCCAATGAGTAAAGCCTTAGAATAACTCTAAACAATGAACATACAATCATATTTTCATGTTAACAATATTGTTTTTATTCCAGTTGAATGATTGTGATTGAAAAGCCTAAGGAGCCTGGTAAACACTGCAAAGAGGGATTTGTATTCCTTAATAATATTTGTAAACTTAACCATGTTGTAGCCGGAGAAAGGCTAAATCATATCAAAGAATACATTTATTAACTACATTTAGCTGCGGTTGTGAGTTGACTGCTTTCCAGCTGAGCCATAGCACACACGCCGAATCTCACTGAAAACACTGGACCATATTTATTCCTGTATTTATTCATGTTTTTATTCCTACATTTATTTATGCTTGTATCCATTTATACTTATGACATGTTCCGACATATAAGTGAGGGTCTGAGCTCTTTTAATTCCATCGTGTCACCGGGCCCGGGTACAGGAGGGGTAATATGGTTCTTATTATACATCCATGGGTATTATGAGTGTTGTGGTTCAACGGTTCAACCGATCTGAAACGCTTCCTGAAGCAGTCACGTGGTATCGACAGGCAGCGAGGCTTCGTTTGTCATCGGTGACGTCACTGGCCCAAAACGATACGAGCCTCGATACAAGCTTCACAAAAGGCTTCGGGGATTACTCGACACACTCGCCGAGGCCTCGGCGCAATACATAACATCACTACTTTTGTTATTCCAGTACCTACTCTGTTAAGAGGGATTTTTTGTTACATTCAAGACTGTGTCTCTGGGTCGTGCATTTGGGTTCTCCAGTTTGTCGAGGTCGTGACAGCATGTGATCTGTCTGCTGACAACAGCCTCATTGACATTTAATAATTTTCATTAATCAAATTAAAGTTGTTGTCATGCTGAGACTCAAAATGTTGGTTTACAGAACACCATTTCTGTTTTGTCTTGTTCTATTTCACATGCATTTCACGTATTCCTGCATTTAACCTGCACAATTATATCACATGCACAATCTTAAGAGGAGATTGGAGGTTTAGATTTTCTTTGCCAAAAACTACCACTAAATGTGTATCTGTCGGGCAGATGACAATATAGCCCGTGAAATCTTGAAGTATTTCCTCGCAAAGCTGGTGGCAGACATTGTATTATGACAGATGGTGACACCTAAGTAGATGACTTTGGTGGGCCAAAAATAATTGGCATCAAAAGATTCATAAATATTACAATTCTGCAGTTTTTCCAGGTTTGGTACATACTCTGGAAAACATGCTGTAAATGGGAAGTATTTTGGTTATGTATTGACATACATTTTTTAAAGGTCACCTATTATGCAAAATCCACTTTTCCATGTCTTTTCTACATCAACATGTGTCCCCTCTTCTTCATGTCTCTTCTACATCAACATGTGTCCCCTCTTCTTCATGTCTCTTCTACATCAACATGTGTCCCTTCTTCTTCATGTCTCTTCTACATCAACATGTGTCCCCTCTTCTTCATGTCTCTTCTACATCAATATGTGCCCCCTCTTCTCCATGTCTCCTCTACATCAACATGTGTCCCCTCTTCTTCATGTCTCTTGTACATCAACATGTGTCCCCTCTTCTTCATGTCTCCTCTACATCAACATGTGTCCCCTCTTCTTCATGTCTCTTCTTCATCAACATGTGTCCCTTCTTCTTCATGTCTCTTCTACATCAACATGTGTCCCTTCTTCTTCATGTCTCTTCTACATCAACATGTGTCCCCTCTTCTTCATGTCTCCTCTACATCAACATGTGTCCCCTCTTCTTCATGTCTCTTCTTCATCAACATGTGTCCCTTCTTCTTCATGTCTCTTCTACATCAACATGTGTCCCCTCTTCTTCATGTCTCTTCTACATCAACATGTGTCCCCTCGTCTTCATGTCTCTTCTACATCAACATGTTTCCCCTCTTCTTCATGTCTCTTCTACATCAACATGTGTCCCCTCTGTGGAAAGAGACTCTGAAAGTTTCAGGAAAAAAAATTCTCTCTCTTTTTGTCCTGATCCATTTCTATAAAAACCTCTCTGAAAATGAGCTGATCAGATTTTGGCCACTTTATGATGTCATAACGATTTTTTTGGCTTGTGTAACCATTAGCCAATCAGCAACCAAGGTAACCCCCCCCCCCCTTATCACCTGAATCTCCTCCTAGAGCACCAATGTGTTCATTTTAACCAAATATCTCTCAGAGGGGCGTGGGGAGGGGCTCCTTATTTTCATCTAAAGTAACAGACAATCAGCACTTTGGAAACAGGGCTGAAACAGAGGGGATTATGGGTAATGCTGCAATGATCTGTTTGGTGGTTGGAGCCAAACACTTCAGACATGTTTTGTATTTATCTGACACCTATAATATATTGATGATAAACAGTATAATAGGGACCTTTAAATTAAGGGGAAACCCTCGGAAGGATATCATCTCCTTGGCTGCTCTGCTTCTGTCTTTCTAATTACTCGATTCACCACAGTAATGTGACACACTCGCTCCCCCATAACCCCAAATATTGTTAATGGCGTCTTCCCACTTAAAATCCCATATCTAACACAGTTGTGAGGGCTCCAGTCCTTCTTAACTGCTGGCAATCTTCTTGACATTAACAGCAAATACGGCGATATTACATGTCATCTCTGCCATGCTGTATGTAATTAGCAGGGTAAAAGTAGTGCACCATCACCATTAGCTTCAGGAAGGAGTCAGTCTTTGAGATGCCTATTTGGAGAGGAAACGCGTAGGAGGAGACAGGAGCTGTTACACACCAGGGAAACACCACTAATAACTCCTGCCTATGTCACATTTGCTATTCCTCTACAAGTTTATTTGAATAACTTCAGGGCTGCAGCAATCGGCATTATTATATTACAGAATGTGAAAAAAATTAAAAATCAAGTCTGCAGTTTCAATGGAAGTTTTAGTGGCTTTCAGCTTATTGTTTTGGTTTAAATTCCCACTTTTTCAGTTCCCACAAGTTTTGAATCACTCCCCATGCTTTTATCAACAAAAGCTGAGAAACAGCAGGAAGACAAAGGAAGCACTGTTATACATATTTTTCTCTTGACTTGGTGGCGACCAACCCAGAGCTATAAGAAAAAAAGAATGTTGGTTATGTAGAAAGAAATACCATCCAATATACTCTGTGAGGCTGGCTTTGAGCTAAATAAGCACATGATCACAAAGACAAAGCTATCATTACAATTAAAAAGTGTAATCTTTAACATATTCACCGTCTTACCTTTTCGTGTAATGATACTAACATTTTCTATAGCTTTTTAGCAAAATCAGAGTACAGTTGAGGCTAATGTTAGAGACATGGAAGTCATTTAAATGTTTTCCTTTCTTTAAAGGCATGTAACGTAAACTTGGCTGAAGTACCAGCCACGTTAGTTACATTAGTAGGGCTATTTATATTTCCTGCAATTACTTTTGGGATGTAAATCAATCTTTTTTTATTCACAGTTCTCAGTAATAAGGGTGATATGATAGGGTTTCGGGAAACAAGTGATTACAAATAAAGAGAAAGAGAAAGAAACTATAAACAGAAAGATCACAATAAATTCACAAAATATGACCATCATTTTTAATTCACAATTGTATTGTATTGTATTGTATTGTATTCACTTAAATAAAAACTTTCCCTGAAAAGGAAAACATGTTAATTTTAGATTTGATTTGGGACAGGGTGGGAGTGTTTTTCTGTTTGAGCCAATGATCTGCACCCATTTGTGTCACATGTTGTAAATAGATGCCCCCTGGGAAGCTTGTTGAGATTGCGAGCTGTCTCATTAGCGTTAGCATTAGCCTGATCAGCTAGCTAGCGGTCAGTTATGCTCAGAAAAAGAGCAAAGAAATATAAAAGTTGAGTTTATTTAAGTCCCAATTATTCGTAAGGAGGACATTGTAGAAGGAGGATTGTAGAAGCAGTATAACCGACGTAAGAACCTCTTAAAACCTCCTGCTTTCATCTACAACTTCTCTTAATGAGAGGGTACAGTGTTCCTGTCTGTGGTTATAATTGTTACAGTCAAGTTCAGATGAAGAATAACTTTTTTTATTCAATCCGGCATTTTCACATGGATACTGCTTCGGGAAACTTCGACTATCTACTAACAAGTAAGGTAGTTCATGTATTATACTGTACTGCTGTTGTGCTAACTGCTATGCATATATTGCTATGGAAACGCCTAACGGTTTACATGCGTGTTGAATATGGGCGGCAGTGCCATGTTGTTTACCCAGATGTGACGTCAGATTAGTTGTATGGTCTATAGCAGGGGTATTCAACTAAAATTCAACGAAGTCCAGTTAGAGAAAATGTCCCCATGCAAAGGTCCGGAACATCAAAATGTCTAAGTTGCTTCATGAATTAGTGTGATATATATTGAAGTAGCTGTAGCTTTATCAACGTCTGCATGCAATCAACAACTGACTGCCAATCAAATAAAGAAAGTACAATTAAAAAACAACTATTAACATTGAACTATACAGATACAGTAAATACTGTGGATATGTGTAATGTTCCTCTCGGGCTGCATTTAAAAATAAAATGGAGAAAATAAATAAAATAGCTTTTGAAAATATGTGCATCTTGAAAGTGCTTAATTTTAGATAAATAAAATAAAGTGTAGCAGCAGCTTGAGTTTCCCTTTTTCTTTGTTAACCGTTTCACATCATGACTTAACAGTTTCAGCCGATTATAGAACAATATCAGTCTTTACACATCATAACAATTGAACAGTTTTAAAGTTTATCTTTCTTTCCCTCTTATATTGCAGTCCATCACTCACTTTGTTTTAATTCAGTGCGAGAATTGAGTTTGAGCTTGTCCTGCCAGGAGTTTGTAAATCTGGGCTGAAATGGTGTCAGGGCCATTCTCATACATATGCTGGTGCTCATTGGTTACAGTGATGCAAAGACAGGTATGGTGAAAAAAGAGAGAACTATTCAAAGCACAAAAAAAACAGCGTAATTTATCATCTGACAAAGGCCTGTGCTATAATGCTTCAATTCACTGCTATTCTTTATAATATATTCTGATCAATAGGAGGCAGAGATGTTAAATTATAAATCAAGGGTTTTTATTATTATTTACAGCAGGGGTGGGGAACCTTTTTCCTTTACATTTTTACAACATCCTCCGAGGGCCGTACACATTATTGAACTCAACCTCTGCTTTAAAAATCTAAAATCACAGCCCATTCATTTGGCCTTTCTTTCGTGCTGTGCAAAGATAATGCAACCTCTTAATCCAGATATCTCACCATGACTCACGTATGCATGCACGTGCACTGTGTGGCATGACCACCAAAACAGAAAGATATGGACACAAGATGTGTGCAAATGTATTTAGTATCCTATCCATGTAAACATGATTTAAGTGGGGGGGACCTAACCTCCTCTAGGGGGGTCCGGGGGCATGCTCCCCCGGGAAGATTTTTTTTTTTTTTAAATATTGAAGTTAAAAGCATCAATCTGGTGCACTTTGAGAGCAACATGAAGAGATCTATGGATACATCTTTCAACACTCATATGAAACAGAACTGTAATCAGATTTTTCTTTTTGGATATTTTACAAATCACTCCCTTTCAAACTCTATTCTTGTTAACAACTTTTTTGTTACCGTCATATAGTATTTTATACCTGTTTTTCATTTAGTCTCATTAATAACTATAATGATCATATCAAGGTGTGCCTTAACCTCACTGAGCTGAGGTTATTTGAGCCTCTCAGGAGAGAGCTCTCTTCCACCTGGTTGTAGAAAAGCTCTTTAAATTCGTTAGCATAGCTAGCTAACCAGATGCTAATAACAACAGATCGCCACTGTGCTTACAACTAAAGACACAGCCACGCAAACACTGCGGCATGTGTACGGCTCCTTATGGGTACTGCAATATTTGAAGGGCTGGAGCGGCGTTCCGGTGCTCTCCGTCAGCACTCCTTTCAGACGAGACATATACCACGTGAAGACACGTTACGCTCGTGTTGTGTTCAAGGAACCTGTCCTTGGCCAGGAAAAACAGGGACTCGCTTGTTTAATTATTTTTGCGGTCGAGATTTCTTCTTCTTTTTTGAAGTGAGAAGTTGTCCGTCAGTCGGACGGACGGACTCCCCTCCCCCCCCCCACCCCCAAAATGAAAACTCCTCGGTTCTCCACGAATTACACAAGTCACCCAAATCAGCGTTAAACAAGCGGGAGGCGCCGAAAAATCCCCTATTAATGTATTGATTATAGCTCTGGGTCCGTATAGGTCGGCGTCTGGGTCCGGATCCGGACCGCGGTCCGCCTGTTGCCGACCCCTGGTCCTAAGCAAAAACATCACGTTATATTTGAAGAAAAAAAAGCCATTAGCATTAGCAGCATGTTACTGACATTTCTGGTGTCTTACATTGAACAAGAAAGTCAACGGTAACTTATGATTCACTTTGAATGGGGTGACGTCACGCTTCGCCAAACTGCATTGTGGGGGCTCGCGTTGCTCGCTTCAAAAGTTCTACTTTTTGAAGCTTCGACGGAAGCGTCAGCCAATCGAATCATATGCCAGTACAATCATCTAGCCAATCCGGGCCGGGCCGGCTAAAATGATTGGTCGTGCTTTTTACAGCGCCACGGCTTCCACAGATGACATTTTTTATGTATTTATTGTCAAAGCATTTAATGTATTCATTGCTATCGGGATTTTAAGAGCATTCCATGGAATATAACAAAGTGTTTCTGAAGTGAATTACCACCCTACCTTTAATGATTATGATAATTAGTTAGTTTGTTTCAAGCTACCAAATTAATTAAACAAAGAAAATATCGAGAGAAGCTTGTCATACCATATTTGGGTCAATAATCTAATTGTTTTACCATTTTAATTAAGTTGAAATAACCGAACAAGTTGTTTTAGCTGGTTTCATCATTGTTGTCATTGTTTTGCAATGTTGGATCAGATTGTTGGCCTTTTTAATATTCAGTTATTAATGCAGGTCTCGTGATTTCATCCTGTTTTTCTGGATGACCGGATATTCATGGCATGTAAACAGGCACAGACATGTATAATTATAAGAGAAATACTGGATTTCTGCTTTCTACTCAAAACAAAAATGTATTCTGAACTAAATGTAACCAGGAATACAATTTTGTCATGCCATCCGCACCGTTAAACATGATTTATTATTGCTCTAAATGTAAACCTGACATCTTTCAAAAAGCCCCCTTTATTAAAAACCGAAAAGGTTGGAAAGTTGTCCGCATGTCCGCATAGCCAAAGGTCTCATCTTGTGAGACAGACACCTGCTGGAAACCCTACACTCACTGATGAATTTATGAAGCTTTTGGATTTCCTTTGGTCATATGAGGTGACTTTTTGTCTCCTCAACCACCTTCACCATTTCATTCAACAATTGAGTTACCTCAAACAACCTTGCCTGCTATGACTGATCATTTCCACTATTTATTATCCAGGATCCTGCTCAAGCAACAGGCTCATTCAGACCCTCTTTGTCTCCCCTTATTCCTCCCAATTCATCACACTCACAAAAACACTATTAGGTTTCCTCCTGTGCCAGCTGCACACGAGATGATGCCACTGTTTACACCGGCGCACCGTGGTGGCATGAAAATGTATTTCAATATCCTTCATCTGCCGTTGTTCATTTCCATCCTCTTCCGGATGTCTCTCGCAGTTTGTAAATTGATTTATAATGCTGTCTCCTCCTGAGTGGGGTGGAGGATGGGAGGAAACACAGTGCATGCTGGGGGTTTAGGGGGGAGGGGTGTACAGGTTAAGTGTGTAACGTTGCTGCAGAAATGGCAACCTATAGGGCAATTTCCATCGCTGGCTTTATTGACTTGAGGGAGGAAAGGTTTAGGGATGTTATTGGCTTTAGGATTACTATGGCAACCACAGAGCAGTGTGGTTCACTGAGTGAAGGAATGAGGTGTGTGTGTGTGTGTGTGGGGTGCGGTTGAGTGTTGCTGTTTAAATTGCAATCAGGTGTAAATTGTTTCCTTTCTGTGTTAAGCCTCAAACAAAATGAAATGAAATGAAATTTGTTTTGTTCTTTAATTGGTAGCCCTGCATTGTTTACGATTATATCCAGTCACATGCTAAATGTGTTTTTTATTTTGGTATTTTTAGCTTACTTTCGTAATTTTAGTCATTATTGCACTTGTGAAGAACTCAAACTAATAGGCTGTTGTTATTGTGATTACAAATTGACCTTAATCAGGGATTGTAAACGTTCTCAGTAACACAATGTGAAAGCAGTGGCAGCCCTGTATTTAAAATGCTATTTAATCTAATCAAGGACATTCTTTGGCATGCTCTGAAATGTGGAGACAGAGAAAACACTAAATGGACAAAGGACCTTATGTTACAGAGGAGGGTATCGCCTGACAGCCAGCAGCGTAATAATCAGTGGCTGCTTCTTTGTTGTTCGACCTCTGATGACCTTGTCTACGTCAGCTCGCTGTGGCCCCTAACCGGTGAGATGGCCGACCCCTCAGCACCGCAGGTTTCTCCACCGCTTTTATCGCAGGATGCACTCTTAACTCTGTTAGAGGGCTTAAAAACGGGGCTGTCGCTCTAACTCACACTGTCCGTGTTACCATAGCAACCCAGGGGGCATTTGCTACAGGTAAACGGGAGAATGGAGAAGCATTGGGTGGTCATTGTTGCAGAAAAGAACATTTTGTAACCATTTTGAGTTGGTTGTAGGACACAGGGAGTCTGTGTAATTACTGAAGTGGTCCGCTGGTGTAGGAACACGTTTCTGCACGATGATGAAGCATCTGATAGGACATGGACTGCATTTATAACTATTTTCTAGTCTTGCAAAACACATCATCATCATCATCATACACAGGCAGTGCAGTATCTTCCAATTGGAGGACGAGATGGAGATGGATATGAGCTTTTAGCTAATAATGATCCCTTGGCTCGGTAACACAAATCCATTGATTAATTTGCTAATTATTTTGTTGATGTACTGATCAGTTCTTCATTTGAACGTTGGCAAATATTGAAAAATGGCCATCAACGTTATCGGAAACACAGTGATGTAGATCAATATGTTGGACACCCACGATTAATATTTATTGTTCAGTTTCAATAAAGCCTAATACTTCATCTTTATCAGTCAGATTAATGATTCGACTGATACTGTATTCTATAATGATGCCCTTATGAGATGTATCCCAACATGAACAATGAAGAAGTCAATGAACTTCTCTTTATTTGATTCAGAGGATATATGGCAAAGTTGACTTTTGCATTTTCTAGCCTCTCAAATTTGAAAGAACTTCTAGTGTCCGTACTCTTATGACATAACAATGGATTTGAGATAACCTATTATTTAAATCACACGTGAAGCTGAAACTTAAATTGGTTTCCTTTTCGTTTTCAAGGATACATTTCAATGATGCAACGTTCTTACCTTTCGGTAGATTTTGTCTCTGCATAAATGCATCAGTGCCCAAAGATGTTTGATTCAGTTTACCATTGTGCTTTGTTTTGTTATTGGCTGTTGACATCTGGAACAACTAATTCAATATTGCTCCCTTAAAGGTGGGGTAGGTAATTTTGGAGAAACCAGCTCGAGTGAGCTAGAATTAGAAAATACACAGCCGGAAGAAATCTGCTACTTACAGAGCCCCTCCTCCAACACACACAAACGCGCACATGACCAATGAGGGCACGAGATAAGTTTGTGCCCAGATGGAAGGCTGACAGGCAGGTAGGCCATCCAGTTACTTTAGCCGGGCCAGCTCAGATGATTGGTCGTGCTTTTTACAGCGCCACGGCTTCCACAGATGATATTCTTTTATGGATTTTTTGTCAAAGCATTTCAGATATTCATTGCTATCGGGATGTTAAGAGCATTCCATGGAATATAACAAAGTGTATCTCGAGACGGTTTCTCAAACTTACCTACCCCACCTTTAATATTCTACAGATGTTGATCTTCAATGTTGGAACAGAAAAAACGTTGACTGTAAATCAGTTCCCTTTTTCTCCGAACAACGAACAAAATAACATGACATCAAAGCTGATTACTCAGAGGAAGTTTGAGTCCATTTAAAAGATTGAGAAAAAAGTCCTCCTAGTCAGAGTGATTGCTCTTCATCTGTTCCTGCAATCTTTTCAAAATGTTACCTTTTTTATGAATTATAACTGTTTTTAATTATTAACACATTCATTTGTATTGTCTGACTGTTTTCTGTTCCCGATCACTCTTGAAATAGAGGTGGATTGAAAAGAAAATATTTTAGGCTATGCATCTCCTTTCATTAATCACTGATAAATAAAAAAAGCCAACTTCTATACATTGTTATTATGGAAGTAGAATAGCCTCAACCTTTTTTCATTCAATGGGAAAATACAAAAAATGGAAAATAAAAGCATTAACTAGCAATCAACACCCCGTGGACAAAGCTCGGCTGTTTTCCTCCCCAATCTCTTGTCATATTAGGACGATAGCGAGGGAAATGTACTGTTTGTTCTCTATTAGAGGGGTAAATTATTCAGAGCGACTACATCCTGACATAATGTCCTTATCAACAAACCCACATGACACTGTGTAATCTTCACATCTTTCTCTAAACCTCCAAATCACATATTATATCACATATTTCAAGGTATCATCATTTGGCAACACGGGGTTGCACAATGAATTCTAAGCTGCACTCAGTCGGTTCTACACAAGCAAAACCACAACGAAAACTATTTTTTTAATGTCACAGAGGATGAATTGAGGAGTCTGTTAGCCTAAGGATAAAAACTGCTCTGTAGTCTTGTGGGAAAACCGAGGATACTTCAGCTTGCCACACAGCAGCAGGAGAAACAGGCTGTTACCGCGCTGGATATTGTCTTTTAATATTCTTTGGGCTATTCACAGGCACCTCACTGATATCCTTAATGCTCGATTGGTTCCTTCTGGGTGGTTTTAAGAGCCATGTGTCGTACACTGAGCACATCTCAGCCTGTTTGTGATGTTTCCAGTCAGGGGGCTTTCTATTCCTTCTCAAAGTACTTGTCTGAAATTCTGCCTTCTTTTGCTCTCCTTTCTTAATACAGCAGTTTGTTTCTCCATGAAGGCCACGTCCGGTTGTTTTTCAAGCTGATTCCAAGAAACCTAAAGCTGTTCTTCTTAATCCACTTAAGCTACATTGATTGAGACCATAGTGTGTGTCTTTTTCACTTCCTTTTTTTTCAAATGTCAACGATCGACACTTGTCCACCACGAGCTGAGGTGCAGGACGCTTTTTGCTTTAATTCAAATGCAATTAAGTATTGTATGTAATTATCGTATTTATATCAGAAAAAATTGTGGAATCTATATAAAATAGGGATGCTCCGATCGATCGGCCGCCGACATTCACTCTCGGCCGATATTCACTCTCGGCCGATATTCACTCTCGGCCGATCAATCAGTGCTCTCTATAAAGGCCGATCAGGAGACATAAAATACATGACAGTTTTACATGCTCAATTAATCGTATTTTAATCGCAATTACGATTATGGCTTGCAACGATTACGAAAACAACGTAATCTAAATAAAACGATTATTTTTTTATTATTACTTTTTTTTGTATTGGTTTTTCAGTTGAATTATACTTAAAGTTCAGGGTAATCAACTGTTTTTCTCCAATAAATTGATGTTTTTAAAGTAAATGGATAATCGTTTTTAATAATCGTGATATCAATTATTGACCCAAATAATCGAGATTATTATTTTTGACATAATCAAGCAGCCCTACTTTCCTCTGAGCGCGGCAAAACAAGCTCGCCAAAATGGCTTCACCAGTCTGGCAGATTTTTAAGGTGTCCGAAAAAGACAATAAAATAGCGGTATGCAACGTGTGTGAAGCAGAAATCCCTCGTGTTGGAACGCAACAACGACAATTTAATACCACAAATCTCATTAGAACAACAGCAACCTAAACTAATTATAAATATATGTATTCTTCACTGTCGGGTCACTCATTACTGGATCAGTGAGCTGCATGAGATACTGACAGGCTGTCAGGGGAGAGAGAGGGGGAGAGAGGAAAAGAGAGCGCTTCCGCTAATTTCTCCCGTGTTATTATCCAAAGTGAATGTAAACTTGAATAATGTACTTCATTTGAATGTAATAATTATGTTGTTGGTTGTTTGTGGAAGCACATCATGTATTGAAAAATGTATCTGAACTTTTCGATCTGTTACGATTATAAACTGAAGCAATATAAAAATGAGCCCCATTAACTGAGTTTTAAACATCACTTTAAATGGAAGATCCCCATAGCCCCCACCCACCCTATGATCGGATCGGCGATCGGTATCGGCCGATACTGATTCCGGCGATCGGCCCGAAAAACCCTGATCGGATCATCCCTAGTATAAAAGGTAATCTACAAAATGCGGCAACCAGAGATGGACTCAACGCTTGAGAATACGTCGTCAGTGTCAGAAAGAATGAGCTCAAAAGCTTATTAACACGCTTGTTTGTTCGAAAATCTTGTTTTTATGTGCCATACTATTTCCTGGTACCCTCACAGTGACGACAAGACTTGGAAATAGTCACATGACCTTTTGTAAACCCTCTTCATAGCAGCACAATGTTTTTATAGTTCATAGTTTATGTGGTTCATCCTGTGTTCATGCTAAGCTAAGCTAACCTGCTGCTGGCTGTAGTTCTGTATACAAATGCTAAATTAATAGGGCATTTTCCATTATGTCAACCTTTTCCGTCAGAAAATTAAACACATTTCTGATCGTGTGCACACCGGCATATTTCAGATTTTTCACCTGTTCAACTAAACATGCTCGGTTTTAAATACTGAGGGGTAAAATAAAGGAACAGTGTTTTGATATGAACTCTTGTAATCAATCAACCCTGAATTCCTATGACCAAGAGGTAATCGATTCGACCAAAAAATGATTTAAGCAAATGAGACTGAGAATATACACTCACATTTTTCGATTTATGCACTTTATATCCTGAGGAAAAATCAACGGATTCATATTCAATTATTCATAGACTTTATTTTTTATATGCACAAAAGCAACAGTCTAGTTTTGGCACAACAAAATCTTAAGGCTCAATTCCCCTCCAACAAAACAACACTCAATATACTTAACATAAAAAGAAAAATATATTAATTAAGTAGTGCAATATGTGCAAGTAAGTTCTAGGGATAAAAATATATACGAAAATAAAACAGAATGTAAACTGAAAAACTGTACATAAGAATTCATACTCTGTACTGTAATACTATATACATATATTGAATAAACTGATGTAAAAATGAAATACAGTTTAGTACAGGGATGTTTGGCAGCTAAGGTGCTTAGGTGTGTTTTCATGAAGAAGTCTTTATGGTGTCTTTACTACCCAGAATGCACGTGAAAATCTCCACTCTCAATTTCCAGTTCATCAGAGATCAGCTGCAGCGAACATTGTTTGTTGTCCAGACTAATCAGTCTTGATAAGGGGCGTAGAACAAAAAGAAAACCCTGTGAATGTGTGTTACGGAATAGGCGGCATACCTTGAGGTTTCCATGGTGACTGGCAGGCAGCAGACACCTGTGAATTAACATTAGCGCTGCTGCACTAGGATCTTAATTAGAGACACAGAGAGCAGGACGGCCGTATACATGAAATCAAAGAGAATTAGCTTTCAAATGAACAGGTGTCACATATAAGAGATGCAGAGAACGAGTTTATTCACCCAAGCAGGGCTTTCTTTTTTTAAATGTCTGCCCACAGCTGCTCTATTCATGTTTCAGGTGAACACTGCTGATGCCAACGGCAGCATTAGCATCTCGCAGTTACTTCTGATGATTTTGTATTTGTTGTTGTTGACTCACCAGTGCTACACTGACTGCCACTGAAAAGAGTCATTAGTTACGGATCAAAAATACATAAAATGTTATTTAATATTTGATGTGTTTGCCTCACTGTGAGCTCTCTTGTTTGACCCCTAGTGGAACTGCACTTTGTCAAAATATAAAAGTGGACTAGTACTCAAATCGCAGGAAGCACAATATTTGTTAAAGGCTAAATAATATGTGTTTAAATACCATTTTTAAGAAAGAATTCCAGAGATATCCAGGCCTACAAATCTTCTTTGTTTGGTACAGATCTTCTTAAAAAACACTGTAGTTTGGTGTATTTTTTCAATGATAATGAGAATAATGATGCCGAAAAGATCAAACAATCAAATATCATCATCGCAATTGCAACATCAATCAAAAATAATTATTAGCAATAATCCGTTATTTTTTCGAACTTGTGCAACCCCAAAAAGCTCTCTTAATGCCTTTCACATTTAAGAGCTGTTGAGAAGATCTGGAAAATCCTAAGAAATGTTTTTCTTAATTTTTTGATTTTGTTGAATTCATTCATAAATTATGCTTTTATGTGAGAGCTTTTTTAACTTGAGCAGAATCTTCGACCTGCAGGGTGAGTTGATAAAAGTGTATTCAATTTTACATTTCACCTTTTTAACTGGACTGAAAACAGTGAAGTAAAGTGCAACCACTGTTTTAAATTATAGATAAAATATGCAGAGAATACATAAAGAAAATCCCACATGCACTTAGATAGCTAGAATCAGAGCAGAGCGCGAAATTTGGCCTCTGCATTCAAGCCATCCTAGTACCAGGAGTCTAGTACTAGAAGCAGTGGGCAGCTATTGTACAGCGCCCGGGGAGCAATGGGAGTGGGGGTGTCCAGTGCCAGTGTCAAGGGCACCACGGCAGGGCCCAGGAGGTGAACTGGGACCTCTCCAAGTACCAGTCCACACTCCATATTTAGGTCTGTTCGGGGACCTGAACCGGCTACCCTACGGCTCACAGTCAAAGCCCCTACTGACTGAGCCACTGCCGGACTCTTCATGTGAGTATTGACTGTCTGGAAACTAGGGATGGGAATTTGAAAGCAAATGTATATTCGAATATTCGACCCCCCAAAAAACAGTTAACCGGTTAACCGAAATGTACATATCCTATAAAAAAAAATTGGGTAAAAAAAGTTTTTCAGAATTTTTTTTTGACCCAATTTTTTTTCAATAATTTTTTAGAAATACATACATGTTCAAATAACTGTAGAAACCAAGTCGAATTTGTCAAATGTATTGAACTGGTGATCACAGTTTGACAGCTATAGGCCTACAGCTTTCATGTGTGGAGGCGATTCACAATCAGGCCAGCTGTAGAGAAGACCCTCTCAGCTGGAACGGAGGTTGCGGGTATAGCAAGGTATAGCATGTATATATAAGTTTAATTTGGCATAGTTTGACCTCTACACCGCACTCACTAACCTGGTTGAAATATTTCCACACATTACTCCTTTTTTGACGCCATGTCTGTTGTGTAGGACTCTTCTTAGAGTGTAAATAATTACCGGACTATGACTGGTAAAATGTTGAATACCGGCAAAACTAAATCTCTCCAGTCAAAATGTCTATGTACTTTCCCGCCACACACGGTTGCCAAGCAGCGCTTATTGTTGTTTAGGCTGGCCACTCATGTGTCGCGAGTGTTGACAGGGGGCGGGGGAGCACGCTCATGAACTGTTAGCGCCGGAACCTCGCAACGGCTGCAGAGCTCATTTGCGCCACATTTGGGTCTAAGATGAGGTTTGAGTCTGCGTGATCTGCGTGTAGGGAGGGGCAGCAGCCATATCATTAGCTAAAACTAACTAGATCTGATGGATTTGGACATAAACGCGAGTGAAGTATAACCGGACGCGAGAGAGAGAGATCAGCACCTGCAGCTCTGCCCGCTGTGAGCCCGCTGTGAGCGGAGCAAAACACACCTTTAGACGTCACCTAACACATTTAGCTATGGCACTGTCGTATACATATACATTGAATTATTACATGTGATAATATGTAATCAACTTAGGCATCACTCCCAACATTTTTTTTTAATAAAAAAAAAAAAAAAATTCATAAAAATATTCATAACTCATATTCGAATACCTGAATTATTTCGAATATTCGATTAATCGTTCCCATCCCTACTGGAAACCTACCTCAGTCATTCAATCCATTTAAAACCCCAAATATATAATCATCCTGCAATGTTTTGTATATACAGTCACAATAGAGATTGATTGGACTCCAGTTGGCCCTTTTTTTTAACCCTATCATTTATCCTTGTTTGCCACACACTTTATTCCGCGCTCCATCCATCTCCGTCCTTTATTGCCTCTCAACCTGTGATTAGAAAAATAAATCTATACACATCAGGCCCATGTGAGTGAAGCCCTTTGAGGTACACCTTATGACTGATGCCACATGTGGATCATGACTGCCTTACCTTACCACAGCCGGTGCATTACTTTTTAGATTGACCTATACATTAGATTTGATTGAAATGGCAACTAGTACAATTGGTAATTATTTCCAAGTTGTACAACCCCACTGTTGATGAAGGCAAGGCAAGTTTATTTATATATCACCTTTCAGCACACGGCAATTGAAAGTGGTTTAAAAAAAAAAAAAAGAGACATTTAAGAAGAAATACAGCAGAAACACATTATAAAATGACATTTAATAACAGGCATTAAAAAGCAAAGATAATAAAACTAACACAACAGATATAGAATACATGAATAAAAGCCTTGCTACATGATGTGAATATGAGCATATGAATGTAGATAATTATCATGAGGTTAAGCTTGGTACACATATAATACAACGTTTTTTAAATTACATGTTTTTTTAGCGATTTAGCGCCCTTTCAATTTCAGCGTGCAATTAAATGATACACCACTGTCATAAATGTGGATAGCTTCAAGCACACTTCTACGTCACTGCAGCAAGGTGAGGAATTAAATAACTCGGGATCTGCAAAAACATTGATTTTCCACTGCTATTAAGTTACACCTCTACTATCGCTGGAACTGATATTAGATATGCATTATTGTCAGTGTTCGAATTACCCATTTGCTTTCGGGGGAGCCCTATTTATTATTATTGTTGGCAATCATATAGGCAGACCTGAAAGATGTACATGTTTCCTGCATTAGATCAACATTGATTGCCAATAGGCCTACCTTGTTTGGTAGGACATCTTTTTTCTCATCTCCGAAATGTCGATCGCTTTTTCGTGTGCCTGGCTCTTATACAGTGGGGCAAAAAAGTATTTAGTCAGCCACCAATTGTGCAAGTTCTCCCACTTAAAAAGATGAGAGAGGCCTGTAATTGTCATCCTAGGTATACCTCAACTATGAGAGACAGAATGAGAAAAAAAAAATCCAGAAAATCACATTTTTTGATTTTTAAAGAATTTATTTGCAAATTATGGTGGAAAATAAGTATTTGGTCAATAACAAAAGTTCATCTCAATACTTTGTTTTATACCCTTTGTTGGCAATGACAGAGGTCTAACGTTTTCTGTAAGTCTTCACAAGGTTTTCACTGTTGCTGGTATTTTGGCCCATTCCTCCATGCAGATCTCCTCTAGAGCAGTGATGTGTTGGGGCTGTCGCTGGGCAACACGGACTTTCAACTCCCTCCAAAGATTTTCTATGGGGTTGAGATCTGGAGACTGGCTAGGCCACTCCAGGACCTTGAAATGCTTCTTACGAAGCCACTCCTTCGTTGCCCGGGCGGTGTGTTTGGGATCATTGTCATGCTGAAAGACCCAGCTATGTTTCATCTTCAATGCCCTTGCTGATGGAAGGAGGTTGTCACTCAAAATCTCACGATACATGGCCCCATTCATTCTTTCCTTTACACGGATCAGTCGTCCTGGTCCCTTTGCAGAGAAACAGCCCCAAAGCATGATGTTTCCACCCCCATGTTTCACAGTAGGTATGGTGTTCTTTGGATGCAACTCAGCATTCTTTCTCCTCCAAACACGTCTAGTTGAGTTTTTACCAAAAAGTTATATTTTGGTTTCATCTGACCATATGACATTCTCCCAATCCTCCTCTGGATCATCTAAATGCTCTCTAGCAAACTTCAGACGGGCCTGGACATGTACTGGCTTAAGCAGGGGGACACGTCTGGCACTGCAGGATTTGAGTCCCTGGCGGCGTAGTGTGTTACTGATGGTAGCCTTTGTTACTTTGGTCCCAGCTCTCTGCAGGTCATTGACTAGGTCCCCCCGTGTGGTTCTGGGATGTTTGCTCACCGTTCTTGTGATCATTTTGACCCCACGGGGTGAGATCTTCCGTGGAGCCCCAGATCGAGGGAGATTATCAGTGGTCTTGTATGTCTTCCATTTTCTAATAATTGCTCCCACAGTTGATTTCTTCCCACCAAGCTGCTTACCTATTGCAGATTCAGTCTTCCCATCCTGGTGCAGGTCTACAATTTTGTTTCTGGTGTCCTTTGACAGCTCTTTGGTCTTGGCCATAGTGGAGTTTGGAGTGTGACTGTTTGAGGTTGTGGACAGGTGTCTTTTATACTGATAACGAGTTCAAAGAGGTGCCATTAATACAGTTAACAAGTGGAGGACAGAGGAGGCTCTTAAAGAAGAAGTTACAGGTCTGTGAGAGCCAGAAATCTTGTTTGTTTGTAGGTGACCAAATACTTATTTTACCGAGGAATTTACCAATTAATTCATTAAAAATCCTACAATGTGATTTCCTGGATTCTTTCCCCCCATTCTGTCTCTCATAGTTGAAGTGTACCTAGGAGGACAATTACAGGCCTCTCTCATCTTTTTAAGTGGGAGAACTTGCACAATTGGTGGCTGACTAAATACTTTTTTGCCCCACTGTATATCTTTTTCCGCAGGTTATTCTGTTGATCACTGCTGAGTTTTCCCTGAATCCATTCTTGTGAAAGGTGCACTGAGGTGGATTTTTTTTTTGCGAGTGGCAGGGAGATCAATATACTTTTCATTCCACTCACTCCATCTTTTCTGTGTCCAGTTGAAAGGCAGGTCATGGGCATCGTTAGGTTCGCTAGTGCAAGTGGCGCCGGCGGCTGTGGCCGTTGTTGAAGCACTTCAGGCTCCGCATCGGCAGGCCTCTCCCTCGGTGTGGAGCTGTCAAACTCGACCCTAACACCGCTTACAGCCGTCCAACTAAAAGTTGTTCCGTTCACGTTGTAATTTTTAGACTCCTTCGCTTCTTTGCTTGTGAATCCAAAAGCTGCGAGGCTTGGCTGTTTTCGTTTCGCCATATTTTTTATTACAAAGCCAGAGTTAAAAAAAATATCAGTATGAAAATATCAAATACCGCGCCAGCATCGCCTGCCGTAACCATAGCAACGTAAGTAGCGTAAAGAATGCACCGCCGCCACGTACACATGGCAACACCCAGAAATATTCACAAATATAAAACAAATATTCAGAAACTGTAATGAACAATGACTATTATTTATTTCAAGAACTTTTATTTACAGAAACTCAACATTTCTAATCTGTGTGACACAAATATGCACGATTCTTTTGGGCTCCCCCTATTTATCTCAAAGTCGGCCTTCAGGGGAGCTTTGTCTAAATGTCAACGACTATGTAGAATGCAACAACTGAGAACGACATATTAGTAATGATGTCATTATGAACACTACTCCAATAGATTCTCCAGAACATGATCTATGATAGTTGCATTTACCTTTAGTTAACTGAGGTCTAATGTGAGTGCTTGTTAGCATCAGAGAGTTCAATCACAGCCTTTGACTCTGAGATTCCTCTGTTTTTTTTCTTCAGACAAGTTCAGGACCAGATAATGAAGTGGATTTTTACATGAGCAAACAATGAATTGCCTCACGTTATCACCTTATTAATTGCTAGGGTTGTTTACCAGGAAATGTCAACTTGTCGCGTCTTAATCTGCCCGTCACCTCCTTTTAATGAGCGAGTAAAGCAGGGTTTTAAATAGACACGAAAGCTCCTGCAGAGAAGGTTTTCTTGGAAACTCTGGAGGGTGCTTATTGAGAGTTAATGTTCCAGGCAAAGTGGAGAGACCTGTCATTCTGCAACCAACGTCAGACACTCAGGAATATTCATATATTGTTATTCCTGAATCTTTTCAACCTTCGAATAATGGTTTATCTCTTAAGATGTAAACATGGAGAGAAGGGCTTTAAAATGTATGTAAATGTGGAATTTTGGGAAGTGCTTTTTACAAACTTTGCATGATTGAATTGAACCCTGCATATTAGAAATTCAAATGGTTCTTTCGTTGTTTTTTATGGCATCTTGAAGTTTCATAACGGTAAAGAAGAAGCCAAATATTTCGTCTACAACATCAATAATATAACTTGAACTTGACAGTGGGCCCTTGCTCTGTCTCAAAGATGAATGCCTTAGTTTGAAGATGTAGATCAAAATAAGAGAACATATATTAAAGGAGACGAACGCAGTGGGCAAGCATCCATTATGCTAAACTCCTCAGCATCTCGTTTATCATCACTGCCATGCCAGATAGCAACAATGTTTTTTGTTGCGGTGCAAGTGTCGCTGCAGGAAACAACACCATCTTCCAAATAAATTCGCCTCAAATTGTACAATGATATTAATTATTTGATTGCAGACAAAAACAACCTCTCCCACACTTCCCTCGTACAATTCTGGGAAACCTGTTATTAACTGTTGACTTACTGTGTGTGCTCTGTTCTGTGGGAATGGGCGTGGACAGTGATGTTTGCAGAGTTAATCTGGATAAAGACCACTGTGAACAAAGAGAGAGACGAAACTGAGACGTATTGTGACTTGTGCTACATGTAGCATGGTATTATCTCATTTTATTTAAATGAATTAACCATTATCTTATTGAGGGCAGTGATGACGTATTTGTGTAGGCCGACCCGATAGTAAGCTGCACAAGGGTTCCCTCGACAAAAAAGCAATGGGATTTCTCCATAGGACTTTGAAATATTGTAAAAAATAAGATCTGTGGAAAACGAGCCTTTTTGATAAATGCACGTTTTGTTCAGCCGGATAATCTCCACACGTCTACCCTACTTTTATAATTTTCGAATCATAAATCTCGTCGCCAGAAGCAAAATGCTAACGTTATGCTATAAATTAACTACAGCAGGGTCGCACGACTTCAACGTCACGCCAACTTAAGATCGATATTCAAAAATACAGATTAAAATGTGTACAAGTTGAAGCGTTTGTTTTAACAGTCTGCAGGAGGCAGGTACTTGCTTTCAAGCAGAACAGGGCAAACAAACTTAGAGGAGTGTTTACGTGTTCGGCGTAATGACGTACAACGTCCTCGACAACTTCTGTAGTCCTATTCAGCCACTTGGTAACAACCATCGTTTTTCAGACACCTAAACTCTTCAGAAATCACCAGTGGGGTCACTGCTGATGGATTTAATGTTATATAACAACACGTGATCCGCCTCTTAAATGTCTGTCAACCACAGACCTTATTTCCAGCTATTTTCCAAAGACTAGTTAAAAAAAAAAAGTTGACTCTGAGACGAGGGAACCGGAAGTGGTCAAATGTTAACTGACTTCCGGGTTTTAGGACTCGTTCCTGCACCACTCTGTTGTAATGTAGAGTTCTTAATTGACTGTTTGCTAAACCCCTCTACTGAACAGTGAGTGCAGGTAAAGCTTAGTAACCGGTATCAGGCGCACCCTTTGTGTCATTTCTTTTTATAAATGAACATCAACATGTTGAAAGCATTGCATACCCAGAGCTATAAGAGGGATCCTTGGTGTATTACAGTTTGGACTGCAAGGTAATGTCTTTTTTTGTAACTTATCCAATAAGAAAAATACACAACAGTATAACAAATAGATTAAACATATTAGCATATCTGAATTACTAGCTCAGAGTTGCTACATAATTTGAGTAAATTGCCTCAATGGGAATTAGTATGAGCTTACTACATTATATGTGTCAGGTAGAGCTACAAGATGTGTCACTGTCTTTGAGAGGTTGCAAAGACTAGAAAAGCGTTATATTGTGACCTAGAAAGCACTATGTTTTGTCCATTTTATGCTTTTTGACAAATATGCCATTGGGATTGTTTTTTGTTTTTCCACTGTGATTTTTAAGTGTGTGTAACGACTACAGTGTATTTTTATAGATTCATCAAATGATTATAATACAAATTGAAGTGTGTGCTGCACTAAACTAGCTACAACTAATTATCTGAAAAATAAGGATGTCATCTTCAATTGAATTAAATAAAATGCAGTCTGAGACACAAACTGAAATGTATAGAATGTTATAACATTTGACAGTGCTGTTTAAAGGCGGTAACTGAGTGTTGGTGTGTTTTTGTCGGGGGTGAAGAGAGCTAAGAAAAGATGATGAGGTGCTGCAGCTAAATGAGGCCTGTAGTGATGACAAAAAGAGGCCCAGACGCTGCGAGGGTGATTACTACAACAAAGACTCTAATTGAGGGAGTAATAGTGAATAGATGCTTCAGAAATCTGCCGTACCTCCGTCATCTGCAATTGAAACCTATGACATAGGAGAACAGACGGATAAACACATACATCCGTAACCAGAGGACATTTGTTTCTAAATAAAGTCCAGGCAGACACTCAAGAGGACAGAAATAAAGCGTGTGGTGACGATAATAGTTTGCACTTGTTTGTCTCGCCCCATTTGAGACATTGAGACAAAAGCGGAAGAGAGAACATAACAAACCATTTAAGACAGTTGGCAGCTATTTCCTCGCTCTCATTTTTCTTCCAATCTCCTCATTGAACCGTCGAGGAACCATCTTCAACAAGCATTTCAGATACACACCAAAAAAAACAAATCATACATTTCAGGAAGAGGAAGAAATCCCACTGGCTTGTTTGAAGCATCCACCTTAATCATTTAAAAATGTTACCACGTCATTTACATCAGTAAAGACAATAATATTACTTTTGTATTCTTTCAAAAGATCCTAAATAAATGTAGATGAGATGATTCGCCATTACATGGGATTTTTCAGTGGAATTTAAACTTCACTTTATAACCTGTCAGTCACCAGTTATGTTTAATCTGACTTTTTAAAGCAAAACTATAGTATACAACTTTCAAAGCTGTAAAGGTCAAATGCTGTCTTTTATTCAATTTAAAGGTCACCGATCATGCTATTTTTAGGCAATAGCAATAGGTCTCATAAAAAAAATAAAATATAAAAAACATGTCTATGAAGTGTTTTGCTCAAAATACCGATCACCCATTCTAGCCATGCCTCATATCCCTCTGTTTCAC